>JANAVB010017250.1:0-45100 GCA_029216955.1 Iris pallida
ACGGTGACAATTATATTAAATTATGATATTGTTCCTAACAATGTCTTGTGTAGGCTGAGTAAGTATTATAAATATATAGGGATGGCTACACGACCGTGGGTAAAAATTACCAAAGGGTGATAACTGTATGCTTTAAATTATGTTGGCTTTAAGATTTGCAAGCTTTACTTCTTGACGGCTATAAACATAAAATTGACCCTAAGGCAACGAGAAAGACTACTTTAATAATGTTCTATAACATGATTACTTAGTGTTGTCTTCTTAGTTAAGTTGGGCCAGCACCGCTCACCAGTACATTGATGATGTACTGACTCACGTTGTGGCAATATTACAGGTGCTTGCGTATGGAGGAAGTCGTTTAATCAATGCTTGGCATCGATGATTCGGATGGGTGCGTAGAAGCTCTTCTTAAAAAATGATGTCTTCTGCTATACGGGACATAATGTATGGAATAGTGTAACTCAGATGAACCAGTGAGATTGTAAGTAAAAGTCGGCATGTTCGGATGTAAAGACTAAATGGTAAATGTATATTCAGTTGGCTATTCAAGAGTCTTGTAATCAGTTGTAAACTCTGTATTCGCTACAAGTCTTGTAATCCATTGCAATTATCAATAATATATGTTTCTTCATATCTTATGTGACTTCAATTTATCTGCTTGGTTTTGTTGCGCTGTCGTTGTTATCTGAGAAATACCAGAAACTGTAATGGTTTTGTCTTGTACAAGTGCAATCTAGACTTGTACGGCATCACGTCCAGTGGCTAAATTTTAATCCTCCGGGATCGGAACGTGACACGGTATGTCCTAAGACGTCCGTGTCGATATATTTTGGTATAATTATGCCGTAATTTATTTTAAGGATCTAATGAATTTTTTCTAAGTAATTGTTATACAAATATTATATATATCAATATTAGTTGATATTCAATCATTTTTAATTAAAATATGTCCTTGTGTATTTTGGGATTATTAGACTATACATATAATTGTATATACACCTAACATTGATTTACCTTAAATTGTTATCATCATAAAATGTTCATAATATTGTTATTATAAATATTATTAAAAAATATATATTTATTTTGGTTATCTTGTGTTACTAGGAAATAAATATTGGTATATAAAAATCCTACACTAGAAAATGCGTTATTAAGATTTTTTATTAGTTTTTCTAGTATATATAAATATATATATATATATATATATATATATATATATATATATATATATATATATATATATATATATATATATATATATGGATGTATATATAAATATATGGATATGTATATATATTTTTATATTTATCTATCTATATAGTATAAAGAAAAGAAATAGAAAAAAATGAAAATAGAAAAGAAATGTATAAAGAAAAAAACAAAAGAAAAAGAAGAGGAAAAAATAAAAACAAATCAAAACCACACAACTGCAATAGACCCCCCATAAAATCGACCCCTAAGACCCAGACCTGCGCGAATAGAACGACCTTCGGTTCTTATATAACGAGAGATAGAGAGAAGTAATTCTCATCAAAAACCCAAAAACCTAACCCTAAACTCTGCATCCCCGACCACCCCTACCATTCACATCGTCGCGTGCAGGCCACAACACCTGGATACCACCGGAGACGGCCGGACACGCGCGCCACAAACAACAGGTCACAGCAGCACCGACAACATCCAACCCTACTTCGCAACGCAATTTTTTGACGATCGCTCGATCGTTTTTTGATCCGTCAACTCTGGTATGATCACCACATGACCCTCTTCAACTTCCATTAAATAGTTTTAATTTAATTGCGATGGATTATAAGATAACACCCTGAGAAAATTATGAAAAATCACGATGGCACGTTGACAGTTTTTAATTCCAGGAACCCTAGTAGGAAGGCAGAATTATGTCAAACCACAGTAAATTATTGAAATCTAATTAAACATATTTATATATGGCATAATTAGGATTAAATCCCTATTATCACTTTTAATTCTAGTTGATTATCCAGTGAATAAAATCTGTTTGAAAATCAAAGAAAAATACAACACATTACTTTATAAAACATAAAATTTTCCCCGATATGGAGTCCGTTCTGACAAACTGGACGATTTGGTCGCAATCCATGAGCATCAAAAGATGCGTATGGATGTTGTCGACGTATGGGATTCGATGGAACTCGATTTTGTTGTGTATGCGCGACGAAATCGAGACGTATCCGTCGAGATATCCCGTATCGGCCCCTTTGCAAACTAGCCCATAATTTTGTGTAGGTTCGTCATCTCGAGATGAAACTTATGCCAATATGATCGTATCATTTTTTGGTCCTGTATGCCAAGTTTGGTCCGATTCTGAGAAGGTCGACCGGAACGCCCTTTTGGCAAGCCCGCGATACGATCTAATGGGCGAATTTGTGCACAGCCCACCGGAATCCAACTTTGAATATACGGTTGGAATCATCTCGTCAAATCTAACCCGTAGATATATAGTTTGACGACTTTAGAGACCGTAGATACTGGCACAATTTTCGGTGCAAAGCGGGTCCAACGACGGACATTATTTTGATCCAAAATTATAATTTTGCTCCTGCGTCCAGAATTGGACTTTTGGACAGGAATTATTAGACATTTCTTTTAGGGTTAATTAGTTGTATCCCCCTATGGTTTGCACGTATTTTGGTAAATGTCCCTGTTGTTTTAAAAATAAAGAACACCCCCTGGTTTGTAAAGTTAATTAGTTGTACCCCCCGGTGCATAAAAGAAAATGAGTGGAAAATTAAGCAGCCAGGGGGGTGTTCTTTACTTTTAAAACAACGGGGACAGTTACCAAAATACGTACAAACCATAGGGGGTACAACTAATTGCCAAACTTGTTGGTGATATTTGTTTCAGCATCCAGAAATTATTGCACGAGTTGACTTTATGGCTCACTGAGTAATTAGGGATTTTTAGTTTTGCGTGCTACCCTATCCAGTTGGACGATTCTAAGCGCAAGGGTATTATCGGTTTCACCAACAGAGGACCATAGGCGAGTATATTTGTTGTTTATTTTCAATATTTCTAATTCATATATCACATTGTTAGTTATATCATACTTGATTCTTGACACGCTCGTCACACGATAGCACTCATATTTTTTGTTCATGTCATGTTTCCTAGCTTGTACATGGTGTCGGGATGGAAAAGTACTAATAGATATGTGATCAAACCTTAGCCCATATTTTATTTCCTGCACAGTAGACCATGTTAAATAAAGTAGACCTTGTTAAAGTAGACCTTGTAATTAACTTAGACCTTGTGGTGTAACTGTCCCCAGACCGATCACATATCGAAAGAGTACTTTAAAACACATAGATAGTTCTATTCTCCTGTTACATGCTACCAGATATTTTTTTCTGCCTGGTGTTCTTCATGTTTTATGTTACTTTTCTGGATAATTATTATGGTATATTGTTAAGACTAACTTTTGTCTTATAGTAGTTAATATATATTTGGAACTGCACTCAATGAATTGTACTTGTTCCATTCCTGACTGAAAACCAATATTTTCAGATAATCGCCTGCCACATTGCGCTTGGACCGTTGGAGGAGACATGGGTATATGCTAAGATCAACCTAGAAGATTAGTTAGATGTGTTAGAAGTTTGTATGACATTATACTCCTCTTCAAATGTAAAACTTGTAAATTTTGTAAAGTTGTTTAGTTTTGTGAATGAGATAATAGAATTGTTATTATGTGATTTTGAGAATCATGGCCTTGACAGCATTCTATCGCCGATAAAGCAGTGTAGGCTGGCTTGCACACGCACTCGTATCCCGTAATAAAAAGAAGGTGCGGGTCGTGATAAGTTTTTTTCGTGGCCCATGCAGATTAATTTTTACAAAAGATTGCTAACTCGTGGTAGTACTTAAGTTAGTCGTACTACTGCGAGACTACGACTACGAAATGCTCATTCACACTATCTCAACAAATACAATTACTATCTCATTCCGAACGAGTTAATCTTCAGAGCAAAGATGCATCAAATGTTCAAACTCCTGCCTCTACAACTCAACAATCAAGAACACCTCGCCCCAGAGAAGAATATTCTTTTGATGACGACGATGTCCTTGGTATCTTTGAATGTCTGCTGAAAGGTAATAAAATACAATTACCAGAGATCAAGAAACCTGATGAAGCTGGTAAGACAGATCATCCTAAATACTGTCCATATCACAGAATGCTGGGTCATACAATTCGTACATGTTATGTATTGAAAGGAAAGATCCAAGAAATGATTAAATCTGGAGCTATCTCTCTTACTCCAAAAGAGAAGACCGTCACCTCCAACGTCGTCTCTATGCAATTTGGAAATTTCCCTCCTCAACTCCTTGAAAGTGGGATTATTCCTATTCCCAAGGCAACTCTTGACATAGTGAATCTTCCTCCTCCACAGTCTGAAGGATTAGTGCCAATCACTTTGGAAACATGGGAAATCATGTGGATCCATCCTGATCTAGTGGCAGATTTTGAATCGCCTTCTCCTCAAAAGATTTCTTCTCAAAAATCCAAGAAGGCTGGAAAGATCAAGTCATGTCATATGACTTCTCTTGGGTCTACCTCTGACACAGAGCCAAAAGACAAAGAAGAAGCACTTGTTAGTGCTACTCGAACGGGAAACCTTACCTAAAGGATTATTCTAAAAATCCTGAAGATCCTACTGATATCCCTTCAGATGCTAAAGATGCTCCTAATGTTCCTCCCGAAGAAGAAGCATCTACTGAACCTGTTCCTCCCAAGCCTACGGCTCTGGAGAAAGGCAAACAACAGGCTCGGTTTGATAAGCCAATCAAGAAGTCTTCTCCTCTTGGACTTCAGAAGCCTTACAACTTCGACATTTTGGCTCAGCTTGCTAATACTTCCGCTAGAATGTCCCTTTTTGAACTTCTACGTCTTTCCAAAGAGACTCGGAAGACGTTAAGTGAAGCACTTCTACAAGCTGACTCTTGTCTTGCACAATTGAAGAAGCCGGATGCGGAACCTGCCACTTGCTTACATTGCAACAGTGTACTGGAGATTATCCCAAATATCACCTTTACACAAGACGACATGTTACTGGAGGATAATCGACATGATCGACCTCTCTACTACACTGGTTATATTGATACGATGAAGATAGATCGTATTCTCATTGACCCAGGGTCTGCTATAAGCATAATGCCAAAGAGTTTATTGGATGAACTAAAAATCCCTCTTCACAAGCTCTCCAAGACGGTTACTACTATCTTGGGATTCAATCAAGCCGAAGTGAGCCTTTGGGAAAGATTCATCTGAAGCTTCAGATAGGTGATTTCAGATCTAAAGTCACTTTCTATGTGATCGAGATCGCGGGATCCTATAATCTTCTTCTGGGGAGGCCCTTTCTTCATAAAAATAATGTGGTACCCTCTACTCTTCATCAATGTTTTAAATACATTGATAGCAATGGAAGAGTACAAAAAGAAGTTGCTGATATAAATCCCTTCCATGGGGTTGAAGCTTATTTCAATGATTCCCGAATGTACAAAGAAGAGTATACAAGGATCATACAAGCTATGGAGAAAGAAGATGCACAAAGTGAGACTTTAATAATCCCTGTTAAATGTCGAACTACTCAGCAACAATCTCCTAAACCCTCTGGAGAAGATTCTTTCATCATTCCAGTGAGTGGACGGATCTCTCCGTTACCTCAGTCATCTACTCAGAATACACTGATCATTCCTGTCAGTGGGCATACTACAGTTCCTGTACCTTCACAAGATACTCTGCTAATTCCAGTTGGAGGGCGGACTACTCTTCCTACTCAAACTTCAAGGGAGCTCACCTCTTCTGAGCCATTTGTTATCGATCTTAATCGAAACAAAGCTTCTTCTTCTTCTCCCCCTTTAGTCATTGACTTGGCTAAAATCTCTAAGGCTCAGCCTTCTCCCAATGTAAATATTGCTGCTTTTACATTTAATGAAAAGTCTCCACCTTTGCAGTACGTTGATGTGTGTAATTATGTTCATAGTTATTTACATCTGTTAGATGACTTGAACACAATAACCATAGGAGTTGTACAGACTGTTCATACAGATGTATCTCTAGAACCTGTACAATCTTCATACTTTCTAGTTCCCAGCAGAAAGCCAGGAGACATTCCAATATTCTTCTACAAAGGGCCTCAAAATCCTTCTGATCTTGAAGATGATGACAAAAATGATGATACTGGAAGATTACAACTACGTCGTTATAGTCAGCAATCTAGAGACATCATCAAAAATATGGGCTATGACTTCAGGACTGGCCTTAATAATGGAAAAGGAAGAAAAATGCCTGTCCGGATTTCTCCTTTGAAATATGGAAGGACGAAATACGGATTGGGTTATACTGCTCCTACTCCTTTCATCAACATTATCCATGAAAATCTTGAGTCTGACGAAGATAAGAGATCTGATTCTTCTAGTACCACTTCTTGGGATTCCGATACGAGTATCGGTGACTTCTATTGCAACCTTCTGTCTTCTAACATGGTTTCCATTGACCATTCTGAAGAAAGTGATGAAGACGAAGAAGAGTTTGAAATCTCACCTGAATCAGAACAGTGGGCCCAAAGATTAGATAATCAATGGGAGTTTCGTTTCGAGCAAAAAGAACCTCCGACTGAAGATAAACTTGTTCAAATAGATGTTGGCGAAGAGGGATCTCCCAAACCAATATTCATCAGTGAAAGTCTTTCAGAAACTGATAAGAAAGACATGATCAAACTCATTCGTGATTATATCGATGTCTTTGCTTGGAGTTATGAAGATATGCCAGGGCTTGATCCTCAAATTGATACTCACAAGCTCAATATCTTGCCGAATGCTAAACCGGTCAAACAACAACAGCGACGATTTCGTCCAGACATCATGGATGCAATTGAAGCTGAAGTCAATAAACTCATTACCTCTGGGTTTATTAGAGAGGAACAACATCCCGATTTGGTGGCTAATATTGTTCATGTTCTTAAAAAGACTGACAAGATCAGAGTATGCATAGACTTCCGCGATCTCAATACGGCGTGTCCTAAAGACGAATTTCCTCTACCAATCACTGATGTCATGGTTGATAATACTTGTGGATTTGAACGAATGTCATTCATGGACGGGTATTCTGGGTACAATCAGATCAAAATGTTCCCAGAAGACGAGAAGCACTACTTCTTTCAGAACGCCGATTGGTACATACTGTTATACAGTTATGCCATTCGGTCTCAAGAATGCAGGAGCAACTTATCAACGAGCTATGAGCACTATATTCCGTGAATATTTGCGGAAAACAGTCGAATGCTATGTTGATGATATTGCAGTCAAAAGTCGACAAAAGGAGGATCATATCCAAGATTTGAAGACTATATTTGATCTAATGCGTAAGCATCAATTAAAGATGAACCCTACTAAGTCCTTCTTAGGCGTCTCTAGTGGTAAATTTCTCGGCTTCGTCATTACCTCTAAAGGTATACACGTGGATCCCGAGAAGATCAAAGCCATCCAAGAGATGCGTCCTCCACGCACCTTAAAAGAGCTACGAGGATTTCAAGAAGAATCGCTTATATCAGAAGATTTATCTCTAATTTATCAGGACGCTGCAGACCATTCAACAAACTTATGAAGAAAGGTGTCTCTTTTGTCTGGAATAATGAATGTCAGAAAGCATTCGATGATATAAAACAATATCTAATGAGCCCTCCAGTATTGGTACCTTCCGTCTCAGGAATACCGTTCCTCCTCTATACTCGAGCAATGAGTCATTCATTGGGTGTATTACTCGCTCAAAAGAATCAAAATGGCCATGAACAAGCCATTTATTATCTCAGCCGCACTATGACCGGAGCTGAACCTCGATATTCACCGGTTGAAAAAGAATGTCTAGCCTTGATGTTTGCTATCCAAAAGACACGTCATTATATCATTGGCCAGACTATTCATGTCATCTCCAGGATCAATCCTGTACGGATCATGATGAAGAAACCCAGTGTTTTGAATTCTCGATTGGCTAACTGGGGAATCCTACTTGCTCAGTATGACATGCACTATATTCCTCAGAAATCAGTCAAGGGACAAACTTTAGCTGATTTTCTGGCTGCTCACTCAATTCCAGAAAATTCAAAACTCTATGATAAAATCCCAGATGAAGTCCTAGATTCAAATCAAATTGCTGAAGAAGATCCTACTTGGCGTCTATTCTTTGATGGAGCATCAAGAATTGGTCCTAATGGCGATATTGTTGCTGGAGTTGGAATTGTTCTTGTATCGCCAGAAGGTCTTGCCATCCAAAGAGCTTATTCTCTCGATCAGCCGTGTTCAAACAATGTAGCTGAGTACAACGCATTACTTATTGGTCTTCAACTCGCTAAACATCTGAATATTCAACATTTAGAGGCGTATGGAGACTCTAAACTTATTGTCAATCAGATCAGGGGTACTTATGAAGTTCGCCATCAAGATCTGGTTCCTTATCATAGAGTGGCCATATCTATGG
Source organism: Iris pallida (assembly GCA_029216955.1). Taxonomy (NCBI): domain Eukaryota; kingdom Viridiplantae; phylum Streptophyta; class Magnoliopsida; order Asparagales; family Iridaceae; genus Iris; species Iris pallida. The sequence goes on from JANAVB010017250.1 coordinate 8,516, forward strand.
CCTCATCATTTAAGGAATTCTTCATTAAACATGTTAGGCGAGCATGTAACACAGAAGCTGATGCCCTTGCTAATCTTACAGCGGTGCTGGCTATCCCAATCAGACGGCAACAAGTGATTGTTGTTCGTAGTCGAGAATTATTTCATCTTGAAAATAACCTGACTCTAGGACTTCCAGTTGACATTGAAGAATCAACATCTCATGGCGTCAACACAACAAGAGGATTTGGATTTAGTCGTAAATCGATATCATCTTCATCCGATTCTAGCATGGAATTCATCTTCAGTAACTCGACTGAGAATCAGAATACGGATAAAGATTGGAGACTTCCTTTCTTAGATCTTGTATTGTATGATATTCTTCCGGATGATCCGAGTGAGGCAGCATCTATCAGACGACGATTACTCAGATTCTATTACAATCATACAACAAAGACCTTATATCGTCGAGCTTATGATGGTTTACTCCTTCGGTGCATTGCCGGTGATGAAGCCCAACAAGTTATTCGTGAAGCACATGATGGAATTTGTGGAGCGCATCAACCTGGGCCAAAACTTCAAGACCGTATTCGACGGATGGGTTATTATTGGCCAACTATGGTATCAGATGCCATTGAATATGCAAGGAAATGCAAAGCTTGCCAAATTCCATGCGGATTTTATACATCAACCTTCGGAATTTCTACATCCGACGGCAGCATCATGGCCCTTCGAAGCTTGGGGCATGGACATTGTCGGCCCGATCAATCCACCGTCATCTAAAGGTCATCGGTTCATTCTCAGCAATAACCGATTACTTCTCCAAATGGGCCGAAGCTATTCCTTTATCTGAAGTTAAGACGTCTAATGTCATCAGCTTTATTAAGCACCACGTCATTTACAGATTTGGTGTTCCTCGACGCATTGTTCATGATAACGGACCATAGTTCGTCAGCCAGAAATTTACTCGATTCTGTGACGATCACCGGATCAATAATGTTGCTTCTACCGCATATAATCCAGCAGCTAACGGATTGGCAGAAGCTTTCAACAAGACTATCATCAAACTCCTAAAGAAGTTTGTCTCCACTAACAAACGTAATTGGAGTGACAAGCTCGGGGAATGCTTGTGGGCTTATCGCACTACAGTCCGTAATGCTACTAAGTGTACACCTTTCTCTCTGGTGTACGGATCTGAGGCTGTTCTTCCCATTAGAGATTCAAATTCCTTCTTTAAGGATAGCAATCGCTAATGAACTCACTGCTGAAAATAATGATCGTCTTCGACTTCAAGAATTGGAGGCTCTGGATGAAAAACGGTTATCTGCTCAACAGAATATTGAATTCTATCAAGCTAGAATTTCAAGGGCTTTTAACAAGAAAGTCAGAATTCGAACATTTCAGAAAGGAGAACTTGTGCTTACTGTCAGACGCCCGATGACTATGACACACATGAGTAAGGTAAAGTTTGATGCAAAATGGGTAGGTCCATTCATTGTCAATAAGATCTTTTCTAATGGGGCTTATCAACTCACTACTCTAGATGGTAAAGCCACTATGATGCCCATCAACGGCAAATTCTTGAAGAAGTACTACGTCTGATATTTCTATCAAGATTGTCCTCCCATCACTCTCCAGCTGTTTCATTGTTCTTTCCGAAGAATCATTCTGATATCTATTATCCCCAGTGGAGATAGGTATTCTACTTTGTATCGTTTTCTCAACAAATTTGATATCCAGAAAATCATGTCCACATTACCTCTGAATTTTCTATCTCAATATCATATTTATGAAAGTGATATTTAGTCTTTCTGATTTCTGAGTCAAAAGATCAATGAATAAAGGCAAAAATATAAAGTGGGAAGGATATATCGTAAACAAAGTTTCCGTAAATGGAGTTTATTTGAGACAAATCCCTCAAGAAAAAAAAAGTACATCATCATGGAAGATCACTATGATCCCTTTCATATTTGGGACGAGGACCACATACATAATCAGCAAAAGAATTGAATACATATTTTCCTGACCGCACCAAGAATTGACAGGCAGCCAGCCTCATTGCTTCTTCTTCTTCGGTTTCTCCTGGTTCAACCAGGAAGTCCAGGATATCTTTTGGCGGCTTGGGAGTAGACGAGCTTTCGCCCATTTCCTTCTTCTGCGGAGGTGGATGTTCTTTAACACCTTCAGTAGCTTCAAGGACGACTTCAGCCTTCTTTATGTTCTCTTCAAAAGACATTGTGGATAAAATGCGATCCTTCTATTCAAATATATGCTCTATTTATACGCATATGGTTACAAGGATCGAAGGGATGTATTCTTTTCCGATATTCAGTTCATCCATTCATTTCTCACATTCATCCGACGTTTCACATGTTCATTAATACTTGACGGTTCGTCCGTTCATTTATTACATTCACTCGACAGTTCATCTGTTCATCGTTTCTTAACGGTTCATCCGTTCATAATCTTCTATCAGTTCATTAAGTGGGGATTCGTTATTTATCATATTTTTATAACCTCTGAATCAATTCCGAATCTGCTTACTCATTTGTCATGTTTTGACCTCTGCATAGAAATCAATCTATTTTCTTTCGAGTTCCTATATATTATCATGTCCATAATACCTCTGATAATATCATATACTCTAAAAATAGAAAAGATGATTTTATTATCTATCATGTCCACAATTCATCCATAAATACAAATTATTGAAGCATAGAAGAAGTGTCATTTCCATTCCCATTTCATCACAAAAAGTCTATTACATTTTCTTAGACTTTCCTACAAATCATAATGGAAATCTATTACAAAATCTTGGATTTTCATTCTACACCACAACGATAACCTAATAGAGATCTATCTTCTTCTTTGGATCTTCTCCGTCGGACCTTCTCCGTCAGGTTCGTTGTTGGTTGCAATTCCTGACTGTCTGGGTCTCAGTCACGACCAGATCAGCAGGAATCAAACTCTGGTCTTCTCTCTCAGACGAGAGGAGAACCACAGAGTATGGCAGCCCGACGGCGTGTTGCTGCCAATACAGCTCGTGGAGGAACGGCGGCACCTCAAGCAGGTAGGAATGTATCCAGCATTGGGATACGATTCCTAGTTCTGCCGTCAAAGGAACTCTACTACCCGATTTCTCGGTAGTAGAGTTAACTCCTACCATCCAACTCTCGTGTATAAAGGCTCTTCCTACCATCTAAGGAAGACCCTTCTATCTCACGAAGAGTTCTGAGTTGTCTGATTTACGCGTCAAAAGCGTATGAGCTCCCTGATATGAGTGTCAGAAGAACATTGTCCACAGCATCCACATCACCAATGCCAGTTCTGAAGAAGGTTTTCAGCCAAAATTCTACAAGAAACAGTAAAGAAAAATCAGTCAACAGAAACTGGCCAAGCAAAGACAGATGCATTCTGTTTATTTCAGGAAGATGAATTTGTCCTTAGCAAACAAAAAATTCGATGCGTGTATATTGAACTTACTGCTGAGTTTGCTGCTAAGGATTGACAGATCCATGTCTGGTAGCGTGCACAGAGATTTGACATCAGACAACATGGCTTTCTATTTTCTTCTCATAGAAAATTCATTCTCAGAAGAGAGGAAGAAGAATGGAAGATGAGTTTGCGTGGAGTTCATCCATCTATTTAAAGGGTCAAGTGCAGGTCTATTCTTGGAAAAGATTCGCATAAATAGGCACTCATAAATTGTGGGATGAGTGTCACGTGTACTTCGGGAGACCGTGCAACATTGAAAACAGTCAAAGAGTGCTAATTAATATTCTTCATTAAAAGGCACGCAGATCAAACACAAAAGTTGTACTTTATTCTTTAAACAGGCACTGATGGCCTTACAAAAAGATAAAAAAGTGCAACAAAAGCGTAGAAAGTTACGCCCTATTTTCCAGAGCGGCTAAGTTTGATGCCTAACTCCTCTACGCTCTTAACTCCCAGGCGATGCAATAGAGTCTCGAGCATTTCACGCTTCTCCATAAGGCTCCGCCCATCAGAAGAAGACGAGCCATCCAATCCAAAGTAGCTCAAGAGATTCTTGGCTAACTGCGTGGAGTCGTCCTTGAGCTCGATGACGACAGGTTCGGGTTCTTTGCCCCCAAAAGTGGGGTCACCATGGGAACAAAAGCCCAACTTGCGTGCTTCCTCTTCGGCTGCTTCCTTTGGGGTCATAATTTCGAGAGATGAATGTCAAAGCTGAGAATCTCTTCCTGTTTATATAACAGATCTCGTCGACAGTTCATATTCCACCATAAATTGGACGCAATCAGTCTCGAAGAACGAAGAGTCATTATGACATTTAATAAGTTCATTTGGATGTTTTCAAAGAACTTCGAAGTCTTTTCGACTTCCGAAAAATTTTGGAGCCATCTCAGCGTGACTTTAACTCATTTTCATCATCTTTATTTTCAAAGTATTTCGAAAATATTTTATCATTTTTTCGAAAACTTTGAAGGGGGTTTTGTAGGCCTCAAAAATGAAGTCACGCTGAGTTGATCAGAACAAGTCACGCAGAGTGATCCGAGAAGCAGCACAAAAGATACGCTAAGTTCTGCCTGTCCATCTCCTTTAGAAATCACGCAGAGAGAGCTCAACCATACGTCAGAATCATAATAACTGACAACACAGCAGTCGAGAAACGTCTCCTCGTATGCCACGTATGCACAGAACTCGAGAGATCATCGCCGTCTTTTGCGTGATTTTCGAAATCTTCCTTAGCAAGACTCACTCTTCACCAAGTTGGCGTGACTTTGGGTCTTATCTTCATTTAATACGGCTGAAAATATAATCAATGTCAGAGATTTTGTGTCAGACGAAGCGTGCCAAATCAAGACAGCTGGCGGTTTGCGTGGATTCTGAACCTTCTCCTTCCTCAAGTTTGCGTGGATTTTTGAGTTATTCTTCTCAAAGCCTGCGTGAATTCTGAAGTATTCTTCTTCAAAGCTTGCGTGGATTTCGCCTTCAACGAGTCTGCGTCAACGAAACTGCGTAGATTTTTGCCTTCAGCAAGACAGCGTGGATTTCATTTCAACTGGAGTACGTGGCAGCCATGCCACCGATCTCTCTCTCGCGTGCCCAGTAACTTGCACACAACCCATGCACTAATGCCATGTGTCCAACAGTTACGGGCCACGTCCAGTAACTACTCACTAACCCTGCGTGTATTTAGAGTCTGCGTGACTTTTTAAATGCACCAGTGGTGAGGTAGTTATCTTTTCAGTTACTGTTTTGACTCTATAAATAGAGTTCTTTTTTCTCATTCATTGTACAGATACATTGATATCTACTGTCAAAATTTTGAGAGCTTTTCTTCTTCGTATAGTCCAAGGGATAAAGCGATCGTCTTCTAGATCGGATTCCTACAGTTGTAATTTTCCCAGAAACACAACAAATAAAGAGAATTTCTTTATGGAAAACAATGGTGTAGTGCTCCGTCCCTACATCATGCCCCGTCTTCGTCCACGGGGTACGCGAGAAAGGAACACTGTCGCTATCAATTTGGTCGGGACCGATAGGTCAGAATCGGCCGAGTCGATCGAGCGGGAACGGTTGAATTAAGATCCATTCCACGTTATGGAATGGCTTCTTCGGAACCAAGTCCCATATTCAGCGGGTTGCGCCTCGAGGATTGGCTCTGCGGCTGAGTCGGGAGAGACCTCCCGTTGCTCTGGTTTTCATGCCGCACTTGAATTGGCTTTGGCTTTCGTTTTCGTGAATGCACTTTTCGTGAATGTTTTCGATGGGTTTTCGTGATACGTTTTCGAGCTCGCATTCATATCGAAATTTCTTGAAATACACAGTGTTCTAATCAGTTGCTTATGCGATTGCAGGTGATCGCGTAGGCGACGACAGCGCAGCCAACCGGTCACTCGCTTGAAGCAAGCCTAAGGCGAGTGGCTGACCTCCTTCGTCCCGTCCCTCTACTTCAAAACTCAATATATGAAGTAAAATGAATGCTTGTCATAATAGTGTAGAATCAATGAAATCGTGGCACGATACTTCATGAAACACTTGTTAACGAACTGCCGGTTTTGGGAAATGGAAAATATGCTTCCCTATGCAATTATACTTGGTCTATGCAAAACCAATGAATGAATCAATTAACGCTTATCGCAACGATACGGATAAAGGAGTAAATCAACTAAGTTCCAAAGAAAACGGTCATTGGACAACTTGTCGACAAGGTGTAGTTTCCTCGAACGGTTACCTAGGCCAAGGGACCGATTCGGCCCGGAAGGAACGAGTGTATAGCAAGTGCCAGCCCTTCATCGGCGCGAGTTATGTGAGAACTTTTGCACAGGGCTCGCTACCCGACGCGAAAGGGTCGCCGTCTAACTCAGCTATATGTCCGCGATGGCTTGAAATTACCAGTGGCCTTCACACCCTTCACATTGCTTAACAAATGCACCTGGCACGGGATAATTTTGATAGTTGCTCATTGTTATACAATTTCATATGCTTGCCTCAAAATATGTTAACATGCAAATCGAATAGGATGGTTAGAAAGATCATTGGAATAGCTAGCTAACATGTTTACGAAACTTCTTGAATCAAATGCAGAGCTTGGATTTAATTAGCCATTCGCCAGTACATGTGTTTCGTGCTGATCCTTGCTCTTTGCAGGTCCCGCGAACCAGGAAGGATGCGCCAGCTAGCTCGGCGGCGTTCGTGACTTTTGAAGCTTCGGCCGTGCGTCGAAGACTTGCTCTGCGACTCTACTTTTGAAGGCTCTCGACAGTCCAAGGAAAATGACTCAGCGTCCCTCCCATCCAGGTCAATGGAGTACTTGTGTATATTGAGGGATGTGTGCAATGTATGGAACGGCTATCTCATCGGCACTCTTTTGTAATCAAGTCATGTTGTAGCCCGTACGGCAAAGAGTCTTGTATCGGAGTCTGTAAAAGATGTTCATTATCAATAAAGATCAAGTTTTCTTTACTTATTGTGTGTATCAAATTGTCTGCGTACTCTCTTAAATCTCGTGTCTCGGATTACCTTATGACTTGGCCTTGTGCGATCGCAAATTAGGTTCGCACGACATCACGCCCGGGGGACGACTATCGATTCGACGGAATCGGGGCGTGATAGCATGCGCATTTGCCTCCCTAGCGGCATGCGCCCTTGTCCTTCTAGCCGCATGTCCCTATCCTTACCAAGTTGTATGCGCTCTCCTTATTGGCCGTATGAGTTCTAGTGACCTGAGCTGCAGGGCTCCTTCCTGTGCCTTGCTCTGCTATTTAATTATTGTTATTATTATTATTTCTCTATTATTATTAGATCTTACTGATAACTTGTGTCTTGTAACCTCAGCATAACTTGAGTCTCCTGATTGAATATTTGTACTATACTGTCCTGCATATGTACCCTGAACACGGCAGTGACCCGTAGTGGTGCACTCCTGACCAGTAAACATGACATGACCTGATAGTGGCCCGTCGTGGCGCACTCTTGACCAGTAAACTTGACATGATAACTTGACATGATAATTCTTGATAGTGGCCCGATGTGGCGCACTCTTGACATACGTGTACGTATCATTATCTCGTATTACATATTTTTGGAATACGTGTACGTATTTTATCTTGTATTGCATGATTTCATGCTTAGCTTTTCTTCTTGGCTTGGTTTATTCTTGGGTTGGTTCGGCTTGGCTCGGTTTGCTTTGGTTTATTATGAACCAAGGGTGAACCCCCTACCTACCACCACCACTACCATTTATTAACCCATTCTTCCTTCTCTCTCTTCATTACTCTTCTTCTTCTCTCCATTAACTCTTCACCTACCAGAGAGAGAGAGAGAGGTCTAGACAAGTGCAACTTGCTTCATGGAGGAACTCCAATTTTATTGCTTTATTCTCTTCCTTACAGCATTTTAACTTACTTTAGTACTTGGCTTTTCTACTTTCCATGGCTAGCTTCTTGTAGATCTAAGTTTACTTTATTTTTGGAATTCTTGGGTTTTGATCTACTTAATCTTGTTATTTCTAAGTTTTGATGGTTCCATGTTGTAGAGAATTTCGTTCTACCCCATTTTGACCTATGGAAGTTCGGATTTGGGCTCCGGATGATGGAGTTATGGAGCTTGAGAACTTGGCTCTCATGGTGTTCTTCTTCTCGAAATTTTGGAGAAGATGAACTGTGCTTGACTTGACCGCATGACAAGTTCATGCGGCAAGTATTCCTTCCAGCCGTATGTAGTTCTTCTTGCTTAAATCGCATGACTGAGCTTACCAGTCCAGCCGCATGAGAAGTTCATTCCCAGCCGCATAAAATTCCTTATCCCCTGACCGCATGGGACTCGACTCGGTTCAGCCGCATAGTCCTTTGCTCTGCGGGCCGCATGGACCCGAGTCCGTTCCAGCTGCATGAGAGCCTTTCTCTTATAGCCGCATGCGCCAGACCCTATTCAGCCGCATAGGCTCGCTTTTCGTCTGCCGCATGCGCTCACCCAATCCTAGCCGCATGAAGCCCACTCTTCCGCTGGCCGCATGAGACCCAACTTCTTGGAACCGCATGCGCCTTTGCCACCCTAGCCGCATGCGCCCTTGCCCTTCTAGCCGCATGTCCCTGTCCTTACCAAGTTGTATGCGCTCTCCTTATTGGCCGCATGAGTTCTAGTGACCCTGAGCCGCAGGGCTCCTTCCTGTGCCTTGTCCTGCTATTTAATTATTGTTATTATTATTATTTCTCTATTATTATTAGATCTTACTGATAACTTGTGTCTTGTAACCTCAGCATAACTTGAGTCTCCTGATTGAATGCTTGCACTATACTGTCTTGCACATGTACCCTGAACACGGCAGTGACCCGTAGTGGTGCACTCCTGACCAGTAAACATGACATGATCTGATAGTGGCCCGTCGTGGCACACTCTTGACCAGTAAACTTGACATGATAACTTGACATGATAATTCTTGATAGTGGTCCGATGTGGCGCACTCTTGACATGATATATCTTGATAAGCTGTTGCGACGGCTACCTGACATGACATGACCTGTATAATTAACCCGGACACCGTGGGCGATTGTGCTTGTACAAATAAATCCAGTCCTGTATTGCATCATGTCTAGGATGGGACTCTTGAGTACCACGGTCAGGAGTACCTATTGAAATGGACTAAGGCTAATAACTAGATTAATACATTAGTCATAAAGAGATCTTTCAGCTACAGGCAATCCCGTTACCTGGACGCGCTTGGGATCTGTAGCCTGCCGTCGAGTAGGGCACATTTCCAGCACACTGTCATGTGTTGCACCCTCTAAGTCACCTAAGGGTACATGCGTTTCCTGGACGATGTACCCACCTGAATTCAACCCCTAAATTTCGACCTGGGTAACCTGGATGGTCTGCAGGGCTTGTGGCTGTGGAATAATCTCACTGCATCTTGCTAGTAACTAGGCCTGTGATAACCCTAGCTAGTTAAAGTATCAAGCCGTACTCATTGCTTGGTCGTGATTGATTGAATGGGGAATTATCAGTCTAGTCTTGTCTTGATCCGGTATCGGGCTGGAAAACTGGTAGATCCGATAAATGGTGGGAGAAGCCAAGTTCTGTTCAGACGAAGGGTTACAACCCCGGTCCTTGTTTGGTTTACGGGTTGTAACCTGGTTATCTGAATAGTCCCATGGTTATCTCATCGTATATCACCTGTCATGCTTTCCTTAATTACTGTCTTTTATTTTAGATTATGTTTGTGCTAATTGCTGGTTTTAGTTCCTAAGTGAAGCTTCCTTTGTAGCACTTGCTCTTTCTGAGATCTGACCCAGCTGGTTTTGTATAGCCAGATACCGGAGCAACTCCTGAGGATCTACCAGTTTTCCAGCCCGATGGTGAACACCAGGCGTAACCAGGGCAACGAGTGGGTTTATTTTTGCTCTCCCACTCTATTGTAAAATTATTATTTTTGAGGCGTTTAGCCGTCGAGCAAGTGTTAGCTCATGTACATTTTACTTACTGTCTGCCTACGGGCTGTAATATGATTGGCAACCTAGGGTTGATCATGTATGACTAAACTCTTGCTAGTCCTCACATTTTGTAACGACTAGCTTCATGATCAACTGAATATGTAATGTTTGGGACGCCTTACTATTGTATATTTGGTGATCTAACATCTTGTAACATTTACTTACTTGCTTGTGATTGAGACACTAGGCTTGTTCATGACCTTAAGAGACTGATGGCTTGTAGATAAACCCTCATATATCTAGACAGCCGTGACCGTATGGTGAGATAGATTCCATTTCATTATACGTAGCTGGCTATGTCTGCCCCCGCTCTCCAGTATTCTGGTTCTGGGGCGTGACAGGAAGAGCCGTCGATGAGCAAGGGATACTTGCCTAGAGGGCTCGGCTAGGTAAGCAAGTCTTCGGCGATCGGGATCCAGGTAGCAAACAAATAGATAATATTACATATGTTATCATCAAAAATATAATACCCCAATTTTTTTGGGAGAAAACAAATATATATTACTATTTATCTCAAATTTTTTTGGTATTATTTAAATTCGATTTGAATAAGAGCAGGTCTGGAGGTGAGATTCATCAAGGACGACTAGGTCTAGTGAGAAAAATATGCTCATATACAAAAAATTTAGAAATTAAATCATCCAAAATTAACATCAAATAAGGAAAATGAATCAACTACAATACCTTTCAATTGAGATAGGAACAATATATTTTCAAGTTTCCTAAAATAGTTGGGTTTGTGGAATAGTAATTGTAACAAAGACTTTAACTATATATGGGCCAAAAGTTTATGTTTACAAAATTTTTTCTACATGTATATATATATAAATTAAGGGTTAATTGTAACTTGATACTCTCAACTATTCTAATTTTTTAACTTGATATCCTAAACTATTTTTGTAACAACTTGATGTCCTGGAAAAAATTAGACAAATTATCCCTATCTCCACCATGGCCCCCACCCTCCTCTCCCGCTCCCTCATTCGGCCACCCCCGTCCTTTCGACCCCCCCCCCCCCCCACCCCCACGCCGGCCACCCCACCCCCACTCCCGCCACCCGTTGTCCGGCCTGCCGCCGCTTCCCCATAGCCGGCTGCACCACCCGCGGTACTGCCTCCGCCGGCTGCACGCGCGCCCGGAGAGAGAGGGGGGATGCAGTCGGCGTGGAGGGAGCGAGGGAGGGGGAGAGGGGGGATAGCGGGGTGGTGCGGGTGGCCGGAGAGCGGGAGAGGGGGTTGGAGGGCACGCGTGCCCTGAACTTTAATATGCATCAAGTTGATACTTAAATTTTTTTGACAAAATTGTCCCTGCCTATCCCTTGGAGAGCACGCGCTCCCTGAACTTTGATATGCATCAAGTTGATACTTTAAAAAAAATTAACAAACTTGTCTCTGCCTATCTCTTCCCCCTCCCACCCCCCCCCCCCCCCCCCTTCGTTACTACCGCCACACGCGAAGAGAAGGGGGAGGCAGCTGGAGGGGGCAGGACGAGTCAGGGGATGGGCCTATGGGAGGAGGGTTAGGTGGGAGGAGAGTTGGGTTAGAATGGAAAAGAAGAGGGTTGTTTTGTCTTTTTTTTAAAGTTTGGGTATTAAATTAAAAATATTAAATAGTTGGTATCAAGTTGTCGAGTAAAAAAAAAATTAGGATATCAAGTTGAAAAAATTGGAATAGTTGAAAGTATCAAGTTACAATTAAGTCTATATTTTTTTAGAGACATGAATTCAGGAGGCCTAGTGTGATCGCATCCAGTGCACTCCCTCTGTACCTCAAAATCAATCATAAATTGGAGCACAAAAAATTGGCTTTGTAGTGTAGAGTTTGAGATTCATATGCATCAAGACAAGAAGATGTTAATAGACTCGTCGAACATATAAATAAAACATTAAAAAAATTGGCATTCCGAGAACCACAAGATTTAACGAAGATTCATATATTGAACATAACCCCAATGAGTAATGTGAGTTGTATCTCTAAAATATTTTTCCAAACTATTATTCCTTAAATGATAGCTGACGTGACATCTGACATGTTAGCTGACATAACAAATTATAAAAAAAAATTAATTATTCATTTTAATGTTAATTTAATATTAATTTTAATGTTATTGTTAATGTTAACGTTAATTTAAATTTTACTTTTAATTTTAAACTTTAATGTTAATTTTAATTTTAATATAAAAAATATTAGGTTGACCAAAACAAATCTAAAAGTAATTGTAGGGAAAGCAACCTATATGGGGAAAAGGATTAGATCCTAACAGATCTTTAGCATAATTGTAGGGATCAAAACAAATCTAAAAATATCTTTTTGCATAACAAATTTATTTCTCACCACATGCATTCCCGACTATTTAAAGAGACGAGTGCAAGAATGTTCTTTGCAAGGAAAAATAACAATAACAATAATCATAATAACTGGAGAAGAAAGATGGTGTCCAAATGCCATTTATTGATCCTTGGCTTCCTCCTGGCTCTTCTTGTTTCGTCGCCAGCCCCTTGCACCGGTTAGTAACATTGTTAGGAATATACGCGAAATATGTCGCACTTATCATCTAATTTCGCGTGTTTTGTACTATGTTTTTAGTTAGAATCAAATATGTATATATTTCAACCAAGGCGATGGAAATCTGCTGACAGTTTGATTGGCAGATTTGAGCGACGGCCATTGCGACTATATCGGGACGTGCAAGACGAAGGCCGATTGCGCCGCACCGTGCAAGAATGCAGGCCATTCTCCGATCGCTGTGTTGTGCGTACCCATGGGAGGCCCAACGCTCACATGCTGTTGCATTACGGGATGACCGACAGACTGACCCCCAATCTTGAATTCGCTTATTATAAATAAGAAGGATCAAACATTCAACATGTGACCCAAATTCTCCTCCCGGAATGATTGCAATGTTCTCCTTTGGAATAATAAAGAATAATTCTTGACATATGGTCTGGTTTTTACAATTTGCTCTTACATTGGTTATGACTTGTGCATGGGCTAGTTTGATTTTCATTTGAGATGATAAATGCGAAATGAAGCTCTCGTGAACATTCAACCATTTTTATACCATGAAAACGTCAACAAATGTGAAATGTTTTGGATTGTATCTCGTTTTCGGTTGACCCCTCAAGCCTTGCATAAAATTTTTCTTTTAAAGCATATGAGCTCAGTCTAATATCGCAGTCATATGAGCCAAGTCCAATATTACCTCGTGGATTAACTCGTTGGAGTCACAATGCTTTCCTAACAAAATGTTGGGGCAGCCTTGTGGATTAACTCGTTGGAGTCACAATACTTTCCTAACAAAATGTTGGGGCACCAAACAAATTTATTTTTGTCGTTTTAGCTAAAATTTCGACAAACAATATAAAAAAGGCTGATTTTAAGGTGAATGACAATATGACCTGCTTGATTTCGTCAATCTCCGAATCGAACCGCAAGGACATCGTTGTGTGTGTATATCGTTGTATATATATATATATATATATATATATATATATATATATATATATATATATGCGAACGCTCCCTCCGAGAATCGATCTCCTGACCATTCCGACCGCATGCATCTAGATGCATCTAGAGATTATTTGCATACACACACACACACACACATATATATATATATATATATATATATATATATATATATATATATATATATATATGTGTGTGTGTGTGTGTGTGTGTGTGTGTGATCCTCAAGCCAGTGGAGGGCCGTTCATCCAAGAACTGAAGGAAGCAGATCTAGATCAGAGCAGCCCCTCAAGAATGCTCCGTGGAGTAAAGCGCAGACTTGGGCAGAAATGTGCAGAAGCAACAGCCAAACTGTCGGCAACAGCCAAACTGTCACTGACGAGATGCAATACGTCGAGCCAACACAATCGTGTTGTATGTGATGGGCAACAAACCGTTTTACGGACAAATCTGTGCCTACGCTAGCAGAGTCTGGTTACCAAAGGGAAGCATGTAGTTCTTCTCCAGAGAGAACGATTTTTTCTACGTTCGGTTTGGAATGGTGGAAGACATGGAGCGTGTTCTGCAAGGAGGGCCTTGGACTTTCGACGGAAGAGCCATCATCTTGAAGAGATGGTCTTCAGGGATTCAATGCAAAAAAGAAGTTCTGCTAACGGCGCCGGTCTGGGTTAGATTTCCTGATCTTCCGATCCAATATTGGAGTACACCTATGCTCATGAAGCTCTCCAGCCTGATAGGGATCCCCTTGAAAGCCGACGAAGCCACGAACAAAAAGCAGCGACTCTCCTACGCTCGGATGTTCGTGGAAATAGAAGCTAGCGTCAATTTGCCCAGATCAGTGGATGGAGGTATGTCAATGCTCATTGCCGCCATCTACGGATTCAACGACAAGAAACTCAGAAGCACCTTGTGGAGGGACATTGAAATGGTGAGTCTTAGCCTCACTAATTCCAAGCCTCTCTTGCTCATAGGCGATTTCAACGCTATCCTGTATAAGGAAGAAAAGAGGGGAGGTAGAATGACTTCGGATAGCACTCTTGAAGAATTCCAGAATTGTACGATCAGGTCCGGGATTTCAGATCTTCATCGTACTGGAATGCTCTGGACTTGGAATAACCAAGCTTCGGAGAATCGGATTGAAAGTCAGATCGATCGGGCTATGGGGAACTCGATGCGGTTCGACACGTTTCCTGACACGAGCGTTAAAGGTCTTCCCTCAGGTCCAAGCGATCATTCTCCCCTCCAGGTGAGCTTCATCGATCAAGCTCACCGTAGTTCACCTCCCTTCAATACTGTAACTCTTGGCCTCACTTGGATGGATACATGGAGGCTATCGAGTCTGGTTGGTGCTCGCATTCCTCCGGATTTAGCCAATTCAGACTCATGGAAAAACTTAGAGGGGTGAAGGGCAGTATCAAGAACTGGATCAGAAGTCAACCTCGGACCTCCTTGAACGCTATTGGCAAGGAGCTTGAGTCTATTCAGTTAACTAATCAACATAGTGCTAACAAGGCCAGTTTAGACAAAGAGAAGAGACTGAAGGCCCAGATGAACATAATGTATCAGCTCGAGGAGATCAAAATCAAGCAACGAGCAAAGTGCGATTGGGTGATGAAAGAGGGGGACGGTTGCTCCAAGTTTTTTCACGGGGTCGTCAAAGCCAGACAGTAGAAATCGTATTGCCTTACTCATTGCCGGCAACGGGGAAAACTATTGAGAATCCTTTCGAGATCGAAGCGGAGGTAATAGAGTATTTCTCCACACTATACAATGGGGCAAATAGTAGTCAGACTTTTCCCACTATCACCTGCAAGAGAATTCTTACGGAGGAAGCAATCGGAGACCTCCATAAGGTCGTCTCTCTCAAAGAACTGAAGGAGATCGTCCTTGAGTCGAAGCCGAACAAGTCGCCTGGCCCTGACGGGTTCTCTGCAGATTTTTTCATTCGACATTGGGCTCAGGTCAAGATCCTTGTACTCGAGGCAGTCAGGGACTTCTTCAGGACCGGTAAACTTCTAAAACAATTTAATCATACTTTCATCACCCCTATCCCGAAGAAGATCGGGGCTTCCTCCTTGAATGATTTCAGGCCTATCTCTTGTTGTAACTTCATATAAAGTGATAGCCCAAGTGCGCATGAAGGGTCTTATGCCGGGGTTGATTTCACCCAATCAATCCGCGTTCATTGGCGGCATAAGCATAGGCGTGAACTGTCTTCTTGCAAACGAGTTAGTAAGAGAATTCAACAAGTCGAGAAGTAACAAAGCTTGCATCAAGCTTGATTTAAGGAAGGCGTATGACTCTGTGAGTAGAGAGTTCGTGATTCACATCATGAAGGCTATGGGTTTCGACGAGTGGTGGACCAGAAGAATTTTTCAATGCATTTCGTCCCCCACTTTCTCGAACTTGATCAAGGGACGTCCAATTGGTTTCATCCATAGCTCTAGAGGGATCAAGCAAGGAGACCCCCCTGTCTGCTTATTTGTTCACGTTCGTTATGGAGCATTTCTCCTGCCTCATGGAGATTGCTGAGCGGTCGAGAAAGATCTCCCCCATATTCAGGTTAGTCGAGCCTACTATTTCACATCTAATCTACGCCGATGATCTCTTGGTATTCATCAAGCCAACCGATAATGGGTTGAGTTGCCTGCTCAATATCCTTCTTGAGTTCGAGAAAGTGACTGGCCTTAGCCTTAACAAAGACAAGAGTGCATTATTCCTTAACAGAACTTGCACAGAGAAAGCCAGGTGGGCCAATCTCCTCAAGATGGAGGTCGCTGCTCTTTCGGTCAGGTACTTGGGGGGGTCCCCCTAGCGATCACGTACGCCAAGCACAATGACTGTTCCAGTCTTTTACAGATGGTGGAAGCGAGGATCGATGGTTGGCAAGCCCAATTGCTGTCCTTCAGCGGCTGTGTGGAGCTTGTGAGAGCCGCGATCAACGCGATGGTGTCATTTTGGATGCATGTGTTCCTGCTACCTATGAAAATACTGCGGAAGATTGAAGGTATATGTGTGAGGTTTATATGGAGGGGAGGGATTCAAATGATCGCTTGGAAAGACTTATGTAGGCCCAAAAGTGAAGGAGGGGTTGGCCTTCGATCGCTCACCAGCTTAGGGAGATGGTCGCGCTCAAGATGGCGTGGACATTAGTCCAGGGAAACTCGCACTAGTCAAGATGGATGTCGAGTAGGTACATCAAAAAGGCCAATTTCTGGACTATGCAATCCAACTCGAATTTCTCGGTAACTTTCAAGTCCATTCTGCTGCAGAGATAGATTGAAGTCTTGTATGGAGAGAGTTATTCATGACGGGTCCGACACCAACCTGTGGCAAGACCCTTGGTTTGAGCATACGAGCATCTCGGACTTGGCGGAGTTGGATCATCGAAGCATCAGACATAAGAGCGAGAAGGTTAGCTCCTTGATAAAGAACGGCGTTTGGGATATCCCCCCTAGGACGAGTTTAGGGAGGTGGGAAAGGAAGATCAAAAATGTTCAAATCGTAGGCGCTCCTGGGCACGACCATTGGAGGTGGGAAGGAGATGTCAATGGGAGTTTCAACCTGAAGCTCGCCTATGAAAGATTCAGGATTAGAAGCCCCAAAACAAATGGGCTAGCTATCTTTGGATCAAGGAAGCAACACCCAAATTTAGCCACTGTATGTACAAAGCCGAGAAAAGTATGTTGCTCACGAAGGACATGCTATATCGCTTCGGCTGTCAGCTGGAGACCTTAAACTGCATTCTCTGTGGCAAAGAATCCGAAACGCATTCTCACGTGTTTTTCTAATGTGAGTTCAGTGAACATGTGTGGAACGAGCAACGTCGAGTTTTGGGTATGAGAAATTCGGAGACGAGGAGTTTAGAGGGAGCCTTTGAAGAGATTGAGCGCCTTAGGAGCAGTAGTCAGCAGTGGTTTCTAAGGGCGAGACTTCGGCTAATGAGCGCAGTATGGCACCGGACTAGTCGGTCGTAGGAAAAAATATGTTCGGAAACTTTTTGGCACAAATATGCACTCATTAGTTATACCAATCGTACCGATTGGCATATTTTATGTTACCAAAACTAGGCCGGTTTATATTTATGGAAACTTTACTCTTTTCTCTTTAGAGTTTTCCCCATATGAGTTTATATAAAAATTTGTCCGTCTTAGATGCCCACATCCTTTTTGAATGGAACTGGAAAATTTTAACTAATTAAGAATATCTAAATAATTAAGCAGTGTTATATTTAACTTTGATTAGGATACTAATTGATGTCAACCAATTAATAAATAATTACTTACTATCAAATAATAAAATTAACTAGAATGATATTTAAAATTAAATACTTAATTAGTATTAGTTAATAAATAAGTAATAGTTGTACTTAACATTAATTTCTTATTAACAAAAGATAATAAAATGTTCAATTAATATCGAGTAGCTAGTATGCTGATTAATATTAAGATAATTAATTATTATAAATATTTAATCAATAATGCTTAAGTATTATCATTTAATAGGTATTACAATTAATTATTAACATAATTTTATCAGTATTAATTAATTTTGTAAAGATATTTTTAAATTATAGGTATTTAGTACTTAATCATTACTCTAATAGATAAGTAATTAGCCTTTATTAATATTATAATATACTTTCTCAATTTTTTTTACTTTCTTTTCATCTACGTACATATATTCAAAAAATTGCATGAAACTCATATATATATATATATATATATATATATATATATATATATATATATATATATAATGTTTCTTATGAGGATCTTCGAGGGAGAAGTGTTGTCACGATCCGCTACCCAAATTGTTAGTCCGAGCCGAGTCATGTCCAGCCTACGCTTGAGATAAAGCGTAGTAAGCTGTTCTAAAGACAAACAATGTATGATCAAAGTGTGCTAACAGTATATGTCATATTGAGTCAGAATATTCCAAACACAAAATCATCTCGTATATAAATATGTTCCAAATACATAGCCAAGACATAATACTGGATACAGGTCCAGTATCAAAATACATAGTCTAAAATATGACTGCTCTCAAAAGTTCTGAGCAACTAAACAAACTAGACGAGTTTTCCCGCAGGTACATCCTCGTAAGGTAAAGTCTGATCCTCGATGGCAACCCCATAATAGGAATCGCATAGCAACTCCTCCTCGATAAGTACGTTATCCTGTCAGGACGGGAGTAAGTACTGATTCTAACAAACTAAATGTACGAAACATGAAATGAACATGAGTGTAATAAACAGGAATCATGGCATATCACAATCTATCATGGCAATGATACATATGTCATAGCGACAGATGTATATGTAATGTTTAAAACTGTAGCAGGTACGTGATCGTCAATAGGTGTACAATGTACTGTAGCACATGTAAATAAAATGTATATACGTACAAATGTACAAGCATAGGTGTACATCCATACAGAAATGCGGGATAATGGCCTACGACAAGATATGCATATAAAATGCGACCTTGTTCGGTACAGTAGGGGGGCATGATCACGTACTCAACTATCAGTTTTTCCATAACCCAGATTCTAAACATGTGAGAGATATGATAACAGTATAAAACATGGTGGATACTGAGAGCAGTATAAAGTATGTGAAACATGGAGAGATATGACTTGCAGTTTAGGTATCGTTATCTAATATGGTTTATACACAATTCATTATATGCAGTAAATAAAGTTTGTAGAGGTACTTGCCTTGTGCAAAACAAGGGTATGTATGTGAAGCTATAGATATCCGATGTCCCATCACTAAAAAGGATATATAAACTTAGTTTTTATACTAAGCTAAATACTAGGACACTAGTGGTGTGACACGACTTTCTGACTGGACACCTAGCCAAATGATGACTTTAGCATAGAAGACCAATGTGGGGTGACACAAATACTTAAACCAACTTCCTAGGGCCTTTACACCATGGTAGGGTAAGGTCCAACACTAAAATATCCCAAAATCACACAATACATCGCAAGTCGTAATTATTCAATAAATAAATCAGACTGTACTCTGTGTTCCAATAATTATTAAGGTAGGCAAAAAGCTCAAATATACATAAAATAAAGTACCAAAATGATCCTTGTTAATTATAGAAATTTACACTAATTGTTCTGGAATTTAACAACCCACATAGAAATTTATTAAAAATCAGTAAACATAAGTACTCTGAAAATGAGTTCTATTTTTCTATTTTTATAAAATGTCAAAAGTACTAGATAAAACCTGCAAAAATTGTAATAAATTAGATAAATTAACATAGTATTTAAAAACATTTTTTTCAGATTTTTACAGCAATTATATTATATATAAAAATTCAAATACAACAAGTTACAATTTCTGAAAAATAATTAATTAATTATTTAATATTTTATCCACGTATACGAAATTGAACCGGAGTCCAGATACGGGACCCAAAGCCATGAATCAAGTTCGATATGACTCGTACAGGCCTTGAATGTATTTAGGCTCATTTAAGTCCACAGAACCCATGCTAGGTCTGGACTCAAATGGCCGTAATAAATCGGAATGCAAAAATACATATTTTAAAATATATAGACAAATGAATATTAAAATATTTTAATAATATATATGTTAATGTAGTGAAATATACAAGTCATAAAATTAAATAATAAAATAACTTGTAAATTTATACATAATAATATATAGCACAAAATTATATTTACATAGAAGTATATACATATAATTTTGTATATAAAAATGCATATATACATATACACATAATAACATATATAAATAATAGATAAATAAATAATAAATATATATATATTATATATATATATATATATATATATATATATATATATATTATATATATATATACATACATATACAGTATATATAAATTTAAACAGTATATATATAAAATATACTTAACAGTATATATATATTATACATATACATATAAACATATATATATATATATATATATATATATATATAATATATATATATAATATATAATATATATACATTATATAAATAAAACCAGCCCAAAACCTATTGGGCCCTAACCCAACCCGTTTTAAATAGTAAATGTCACGACCCGCACCCGCTTTTCCGGATACGAGACGTGTCCAAGCCAGCCTACACCGCAGAGTCGGCGTTAGAACGCTGTTAAGCCCGCAAGAAAAAATGCTCAAAAATAAACATTTGCTGCTCATTCACATTTCTACATTTATTACAACATTTATAATTAAAGAAAAATACAAGATTTTACAGTAAATAAAATTGATACATCTGCTATCTATTTCTAGGTTTCTGTCTGCAAATACACCCGGATCTCCTAAGTGAAGACACGGTTAACCTGAAAAATGTTGGTTTCCAGTCAGAAATGGAACAAGTACACAAACCGACGACAAAACGAAAACATAATAGAATTAACAAGACATGAAAATAACATATGGAATATGAAAGCTAGTAAGAAAACTGATGACATAGCACGGTAGAGAAGTAAACAAGGACAAACTAAAAAAAGACATCTATCTAGGTGGTGTGAAATATCCGTTTCAACATGTGGACGGCTAGGGGGTAAATAAGGCACACTGTACGTGTCGTGCGCAGCGGCTAGCTTTCAAGAATAGACATATTGAGATACTTCTGGATAGTCCACATGTATACTAAGATATTTTCCCTCCCGACAACTCCTTGTGACGAGCGTGTCAACAAGCACCAAGATATATGTATAGACATGAAATGAAAAGACTACTATGAATCGAAAAGCAATCAGAAAGTGCACTTGCCTGTTGTCCTGAGCTGTGTATGCGAGTCAGTTGTCAAATCAGAGCTCAAATGACCTATTGATAGATAAATGTAATCAACACACAGTTTTGATAGTAGAGTAAAAATTATCAATTGATTTGTTACGTTGTTAAGGCTTCTAGGTCAGGAATACTCTTATTTGTTTTCCAAGTCGATTCTACCCCACTTGCCTATTTTGGTTTTTGCTCCTCTTCAAGGCTGGGTCCCTTCTTAATCCTTGGATCTATTCTAGGTGGTGAAGCCTCTATTTGTACTGTACTTAACTACTATAGATATGGGTTAATATGGTGTCATCCTATGAATTCTGCTACTAGGCCTAAATTGATCTAGATGCCTATATACTACTCTAATTCTGAATTTTGTACCCTTCACAAGTTCCCTGTGTGCCCACACACCCTAAATGAGTTTACCTCTGTTGAATCATTTACTGATTTAACAACTTGGTCTCCTCATAGTTAATAAGTTGCAGGCAGGGACTAATATGGCTTCTGTCACCCATTGCTTGGCAGGATGTAAGAGGAGTGATGCCCTGTCAACACATGTTCAGATGGGATAACCTTAAGCCATGCCTGGTCCTGTTTTGGAAAGATATGGGTTCAGGTCCCCTCATCTATCAGCATCAACATAGTATCAGAGAGGATGTACAAGGATTTCTCTAAGGATATGCTAAGTTTCCCTCTTAACACTCAACTTGGTTTCCCTATGATGTTTGTAGCTTGAACTTCCAGTTTAATGTGTTTCCCCAGCCACCTTACCTGTACACGAGTTCCCATAATTGATACTACTTTCTTCTTTTTCCCTTTTACCTACTGCTATAGTCCCAACTGACCACAGCTTGATGTTACGTATATATACGTGTTCAGGTACTGCCTAGATGGTCTTTACCTCTGCTGCCTATGTGTTTTCTTTGACCCATTAGTCTGTAGGTAGGAGACATACTTCCCCAGGTCATCTGTTAACCTGTCTACAAGGCTGTAGGTAGTCTACACTAGTCTTTAGTTAAGTGCTACACTATGAGTGTAGACTTGGGTACCATGTAGGCAATCCTATCCATTACAATCCATTGGTTTTTCAGTGGTTGATGTGTCTATGTAACTCTCTATCCCCTCTGATCATGTGGGTAAGGGCACACAGGAACTCCCATCCTCTATTACCAGTGTAATAAAAGTAACACTGTTATACAGATAGATCTCCTTAAGGATCCCCTTCATTGCCTCCTATATTGATAGGGTTAAGCAGTGATATAATGATGGAAATAAGAAGTGAAGACTGTCCAACAGCAAATGACAAAAATAACCCACACTCCTATGCATACAGACTGAAATCCCCCATTTCTTTATGGTGCATACCCATACACACCAACCTTGACTGCACAAGGTGTAGTCCTGTTGAGGACCTACTAGTACACTAATTTTCTGTAAAGGCCCTGCTACTGCTGTTCTTTGTGGGTCTGGACTTGAGTCCTTACTACTGTCCTGATGAACAGTGATGGAAGTGTATGAACAAAAGCACAAGGAAAGCCCTGTCCTCAGATACTAATTCATAGGTTTGAAACGCCATAGGCATAACATGTCCTCCCCAAGTTACTCTACCTCTCTCTGTTCTGTGCAGAGTGCAACCTAAGAGTGGATGTGGTTGGTACAACTTCTTATGTCCCCATGGTTCTACAATCAAGTCTCCACACACCCCCGTCTCCCTTAATCCCCTATTTCTCTATATGTGCTACTCAAACGCAGACTGGTACCTCATGTGTGCACAGGTATCCCTGTCAATTCCTATTGTTCTTACTCACTCTGGTTTGGCCCACCTAACACCCATCCCCTTAGATGACTACAACCACTCTATACTGCCTGCTGCAAGTATCTTGATTCAGATACTATCATGTACTACTAATTCCAGATTCTCTCAGGACTTATAACAAACACTCAGATCTCCTCCTCCATTAATATGCTAAACGATTTGTTTCAGGGAACAAAATATGGTTGATGAAGGGAAGGGAATTACCTGTCGAAGTTGATGGTTGCTTCCAAAGGACTTCGAAGAGCTCTTCGATTTGCAGGGCAGGAACCAGACGGCAGGGAGAAATTTAGGGTTTATGGGGAGGGTGGATCAATCCTTGATTATAAATATATACTCGGGCTTTGATAGGATTAACTCTATGATTTGGATTCCCCCCAGAGATTTGATCCAATCTCTTCCCTTCGAATCCTATTTGAATTCGAGCAGAGTTACTGTCCTGAATTCAAATTAGCACATCTAGCAGTTTGAACCTTGAAGTTTTTTGGGGTTTTGCATATGGGCTATCTCATTGGCTTTTAGTGTTGGGGTTTTAGTTTTTATTCATTAAAAGCCCTCCCTAAAACAATGTTTGCACAAAACCCTTCCTCTCTATTATAACCAAAGTAGTAATTACACCTATACCACCATGTACATTGGCAATAATTATTTAAATAATTATTTAGCAAAAAAAAGAATGATGATAAAATGGGAATTTCGGGACAGGGGCTTACAGTAAACAATAACAAATAAACCCGTTACTGTGCGGGTTTAAACCCGATACTTTTAACTAAACCCGTTAACCCATTAAATATACTCGTGTCCGGACAGTTAGGGACAGAGTGGTCGAGTCTAATACCGAGTCTTGTGTCCGTGGCTAGCTGTAAAACCCCTAAATTTCTACTGTATTTTTTATTTTTGGTGCTGATTTAAAAAAAATTTATTGTACGTCGCATAGTCGCATTGTACGTCACGCACGAAATTTTGATTTTCGAAATTGCTCGACGAGTGCGAATATGTGCGAGCGTACATATTTCTTTTAAAAACATTTTTCTATTTGTATCATTTCAAAATAATATATATAATTATTTTTAGCTATCGTATCAAATTTTCAATATTTTATTTTTATTTATAAAAAGCCTTTGGTTTATACAGTTATTAATAGTAAATAATATTCTTTGTACATACATATATATTTCAAATATTTTATTAGTTTATTTTTTATAATATTTATTATTTTCGAATTAATATATAGGTATTTTTAGAAAAATATTTTGAATTATTATGGCGATTTAAATATTGATTTGATTCCATGGATTTATTTAAATAGTTAAAATAATATCTATATTTGAAATTGATTTACCTTATCTAATTTTAAGCTAAATGTTGAAATTTAATTGGATTTGTATTTGGATTGGATTTGATTGATTTTAAATTAAGTTGGGAATTATCTATTTTGGGTTTTAAATAATCCTAATATTTATCAAACTGGGAATTCCCACATCCTATAAATAGGCAGGTACTCCTCCATAAATTCTCACATCCACAAAATTCCACAAACCAAGATGTGCATCGTGTCGGTGTTCCCTTCCTCCATTATATATATTTTTTACATATACAATTATCATTTGTGTGTCCGACAACCCAGACACAAGCCAAAATCCATCCCCATGTCTGTATCGGACACACCCGACACAGCCCCAAATTCTAAACCCTAACCCTATCCGTGACCATAATCCTACCCCAGTCCCCTCCGATGCCCTTTCCCGGCGAGTCCTCGTGCACCACCACGATGACCGTCCTCACACCACCACTGCCATCCCCATCTCCTCTCCCATCCGATCCATCACCACCATGCCCCATCGACTCTACCTACCTCGTCGTTCTTCTCTCATCCGCTCCGACTCCCCTCTTCGAATAGCCAACCTAGACCGGCCTTGCCCGACGACTGACCCCATCACAAAAATGCCACGGCCATACCGGACCCTTGTCCTGTCAGCAAACACACCAGCCAGTCGTCGCCAAAAACCTAAATTTCCTATGCCGTCACCACCACCTCTTCCTCTCCTCACCACCGCAACCACCATCGCCACTACGGCCGGCGCCGGCGCCACCATCAAAAATCACCAAAGAAATAAATCAAAACCCTAACTCTAACCCATACCTCTCTGGACGCCGTCGCGTCTCCGCCGCGAACGCCGCCGCCGCGGAGCCCCTCTCCCTCACAGCCCAACTCCCGCGACCTGAGCGCTCCGTCGTGCTCGGCACGACCACTGCCCCGGAGTCACCGCCTGGCCCCCTTCTCCGGTCTTCCGCCGCCCGATGAAACCCCCAAAACCCTAGTTCCCGTGTCCTTCCTCCACCGCCGTCCGCCGTGAGATGGAACCGCCGCCCGCGTCCTCGGCCAAGCCCCATTCGCCGGATCTGAGCTTCCTCTTCCTCGAACTCCTCCGCCTCTGTCTCTGTTCGCACGCCACCTCACCGCCTCCCCTCGCCGAGACCGTCGCGCCCTTCCTCCCATCGGTCGTCGCGACGACCCTCAGCTCCTCCGTGAAACCCTTCACCTCCGCCTAGCTCCGCCACCGCGTTCTCCTCGAAACCCCTCTGCCACCTCGCCTCTGCCCCATCCTCCGCTTCCGGCCGCCTCACCCTCTCTTTTCGCTGTGTAAATTTTATTTCATCTCTCTGGAGAGAGGATGTTACTGTATAAATTTTTATTATTTTTATTATTTTTTTATTATTATTTTTTTATTATTATTATTATTATTATTATAAACTTTGTTTTATTTATTATTATTATTATTATTATTATTATTATTTTATTCTGTTGTTGTTTAATTTATAATTTTATTATTATTATTACTATAATTATTATTAAAGATATTTTGTGTGTTTGTAGGTATGTATTATGTAGGTACATTAGTAAATTAATTTTTGTAAAAATATATAGATGACTCTATTTTACTGATAGGTTGTTGCATTATTATTATTTCTACTACTTTATTTTTTATTATTATTTTTTGTTGCTACTGGCAAAAGATACATTAAAATTTTGGTTGATTATTTTTATATAGTAAATATTCCTAAGTTATTTTGGTAGCAAAAGTATAGCAATGAATTTTAAATTTAGGATTTGGCTTTTACATATATTATTATTGTAGTATTTTTAGACCATGTTTTTACCCAAAATTTTATTATGAGTATTAGCCTTAAAATAATTTATTAGGATTTCAAATCATATTATATTCTTCTAAGTATATATCTAAAAAGTGATATTTTAAATAGTATAAATATTTTTAAATAATATAAGTATTCCTCCTCCAAATTTCATCGACTATCCGTTTCTTGATCATGACCAAACCTATTCTCTATCCTCTTCTGAAATCCTGTACGACCTCATGTCAACTCTTAACCAATCTGACGGTACTGAACCCGAGGGAACAGTCCATGCCATCACCCGAGGCCGTCATGCGTAGTTGTAACATCACAGTCATACTTCATGCCATAGGATCATAGCCCCACACCAGGCGTCACAACATGCAAGTATACCTTGCTATATTTACTGTCATATTATTTATTTTCAGTATTTATTTACTTGTTTCATATTTTTATAAACTGTGCGTCCAAGTCACACTTGGGTGCAAGCGACTTTATTAGTCATTTCTTGTTTTATTTTATTTGTTGCATGTCGACTTAGTTGTAGTGGACTACCTTTCTATTGTGGGATATTCTTATATCTCCATTGGCCATGACACTCACACTACACGGTTTGAGACATGTTGCTAGGGGCACGGCTTGCATGTTGACTGGCCATCTTTATGTAAGAAGTCGTGTGACGGATAGATGATCGTAACTGCTATGACTAGGGTTTTAGAGACTCAAGCAGTTACAAAACTGGACGAGCCATGGACATGACTTGAACAGTGTAGGAAATATTGGGGGAGGACAGTCGCTAGTACGTATGGGAAGCCAAACAGGTAAACCACAGTCTCCGGATAGAACTGTGGCAAATTATTTACAGATACCCTCTGACGTTTTGGACGTTACGGCCGGATACGGATCACTGGATGCCAGTTACGTACTTATAGCCAAAAATCCCACCCATGCGCATGAAAGTTGTCCTCTAAATTGCACATTAGGCGGTTAGAATCTCCTTTGCATATTTGTGTCTAGGTTAGTCTTATATATATTATTTTATTATTCTGACAGTTCATATTAGCTTGTTCTTCCTGTATCTTGCTACGTCCGTCTGAGGACCTGGTTTTTCCTCAGGTGTGTGTTTATGTCTTCTGCAGGTATCCTAGCCAAGGCCGTGGTCTTCTCCATTCTTTCGAAGACACTTGCGCTTGGTTCGTCTTGCCATTTTCGATTCATATACATTTCTTTCATTGAGATAGTTGGTAGTGGACTTTGTCTCCGCCCAACGATTGTACCATAAATATTCAAGTTGATTTTATATTATTATTCTTTTTATTGTGGATGAGATTTAGTTTGTCTTGGATTACTGTATTTTACAGCTTATGTATTCATACGAGACCTACGTACTTCGTATGAATACAGCTGGCATGTCTACGTACTTAGTCCTACGTATTTTGGGACTGGGGTGTTACATATTTTGTGGTGGCCCATGCAGGTCTAGATAAATTGTTTGGTTACGTTACCGTACCAAGCAAGCCTGCGTATAGGATTAGAGTCTAGGATCTCATCCATACACTTGACTGTCTTCTCGCTTGACTCCTAGATTTGCATCTTGCTTGATTCCCTCTACCGTTAATTCTTATCCTTCTTTCGTGCTTGATGTTGGTTAGAAAGGTAATCCATACTAGGTGAACGTGACCCATTGTTCCATTACCCTACTAGTTTAACTCTTGTAAGTTTGGTAGAATGCCTTATGACCTAGCAATCCCTTTGTCCTTATGACCTATATTAGCAAGTTCACTTAGGTTCTAGAACTTAGAGGACCCTAACCCATCTAGTCAACCAAAGACTTGGACAAAAGAGACTATAGGTCGACTTTATAGGCACCAAACAAGACTTATATTCTTAAGGTATTCGAACTAATTCTAGTCTCTTTCAATACTTATCTCACGTGCTATATTTTTACCATCTTAACTAAATGTTGCTACTATAGCCTAGTTTTGCAAGTTTAACCGTTATCAAACTTGTTCAAGACATATGCTATTGAGCGCACGCTCACTAACATATTGTCTAGTCAGAACCGGTGCATGATGGTCTGATCAACCGAGTGCACTTTGGTTGCTTTTATCTATCGTTATATATGGATGGGAACATAGTTAAACTTGTCCTCTAGAGTCCCATCCGCGACAGCCTTGACAATTCCTTTTTGAATTACTCACTCGCCTTTGAACCACATATTGGTATTGGAAAACAAACTTCTTTGGACTCATATTGGTTTTCGTCTTTCACCTATTTTAGACGAAGACTCGTACTTGATAGATAGACCCAAAGTATCACCTCTAGTTGCCCCATCATCTATTGCCAAGCTAGTTAGCCAACGACCAAAGCCACGTGACTATAATCTCATCTCAAGTTATTCGCCCTCAAACTATTACCTTGACCTTCTAATCGCTTTCTTAATCGTGCCCCAACCTACTCTCAAGGAACCATGTCTTTAAGTCCTCAAATTATTTCTTTTGATACTGTACTATTCTTTATTGCATGTTATCTCGATTAAACTCTAACCTTAATCATTGCCCTTCTAGCGTTAGTTAGCCATATACATGATTTAATTTTGTCATTATTTGTTCATCGCGATTTTCTAATGCATGTTGCATTGAACGTCGTTTATTTGCCTCGTCTAGCGACTTGATCGTATTCATGTAACCTTCTCACCCAACCCCTATTATTCTTAATTTCGAGGACGAAATTCTTGTAAGTTTGGTAGGATGTAAAACCCCTAAATTTCGACTATATTTTTTTATTTTTGGTGCTGATTTAAATTTTTTTTATTGTACGTCGCATAGTCGTATTGTACGTCACGCACGAAATTTTGATTTTCGAAATTGCTCGACGAGTGCGAATATGTGCGAGCGTACATATTTCTTTTAAAAACATTTTTCTATTTGTATCATTTCAAAATATATATATATTTTTAGCTATCGTATCAAAATTTTCAATTTTTTATTGTTATTTATAAAAAGCCTTTGGTTTATACAGTTATTAATAGTAAATAATATTCTTTGTACATACATATATATTTCACAAATATTTTATTAGTTTATTTTTTATAATATTTATTATTTTCGAAATTAATATTATAGGTATTTTTAGAAAATATTTTTGAATTATTATGGCAATTTAAATCTTGATTTGATTTCATGGATTTATTTAAATAGTTAAATAATATCTATATTTGAAATTGATTTACCTTATCTTATTTTAAGCTAAATGTTGAAATTTAATTGGATTTGTATTTGGATTGGATTTGATTGATTTTAAATTAAGTTGGAAATTATCTATTTTGGGTTTTAAATAAATTCTAATATTTATCAAACTGGGAAATCTCACATCCTATAAATAGGCAGGTACTCCTCCATAAATTCTCACATCTACAAAATTCTACAAACCAAGATGTGCATCGTGTCGGTGTTCCCTTCCTCCATTATATATCTTTTACATATACAATTATCATCTGTGTGTCCGACAACCCAGACACAAGCCAAAATTCATCCCCATGTCTGTGTCGGACACACCCGACACAGCCCCAAATTCTAAACCCTAACCCTATCCGTGACCATAATCCTACCCCAGTCCCCTCCGATGCCCTTTCCCGGTGAGTCCTCGTGCACCACCACGATGACCGTCCTCACACCACCACTGCCATCCCCATCTCTCTCCCATCCGATCCATCACCACCATGGCCCCATCGACTCTACCCACCTCGTCGTTCTTCTCTTATCCGCCCCGACTCCCCTCTTCGAATAGCCAACCCAGACCGCCTTGCCCGGCGACTGACCCCATCACCAAAATGCCACGGCCATCACCGGACCCTTGTCCTGTCAGCAAACACACCAGTCTCGTCGCCAAAAACCTAAATTTTCTATGCCGTCACCACCACCTCTTCCTCTCCTCACCATCGCAACCACCACCGCCACTACGGCCGGCGCCGGCGCCACCACCGAAAACTCACCAAAGAAATAAATCAAAAACCCTAACTCTAACCCATACCTCTCTGGCCGTCGCCGCGTTTCCGTCGCGAACATCGCCGCCGCCGCGTTTCCGTCGCGAACGTCGCCGCCGACGGAGCCCCTCTCCCTCACAGCCCAACTCCCATGACCTGAGCGCTCCGTCGCGCTCGGCACGACCACTGCCCCGGAGTCACCGCCTGGCCCCCTTCTCCGGTCTTCCGCCGCCCGACGAAACCCCCAAAACCCAAGTTCCCGTGTCCTTCCTCCACCGCCGTCCGTGACTGATGGAACCGCCGTCCGCGTCCTCGGCCAAGCACCCCATTCGCCGGATCTGAGCTTCCTCTTCCTCAAACTCCTCCGCCTCTGTCTCTGTTCGCACGCCACCTCACCGCCTCCCCTCGCCGAGACCGCCGTGCCCTTCCTCCCGTCGGCCTCCGCGATGACCCTCAGCTCCTCCGTGAAACCCTTCACCTTCGCCTAGCTCCGCCACCGCGTTCTCCTCGAAACCCCCTCTGCCACCTCGCCTCCGCCCCATCCTCCGCTTCCGCCGGCCGCCTCGCCCAGCGCTCCCGCGCCGCCGGCCGCCTCACCCTCTCTTTTCGCTGTGTAAATTTTATTTCATCTCTCTGGAGAGAGAGATGTTACTGTATAAAATTATTGTTTTTATTATTATTATTATTTTATTATTATTATTATTATAAACTTTGTTTTTATTATTATTATTATTATTTATTATTATTATTATTATTATTATTATTTTATTCTGTTGTTGTTTATATTTATAATTATTATTATTATTACTATAATTATTATTAAAGATATTTTGTGTTTGTAGGTATGTATTATGTAGGTACATTAGTAAATTAATTTTTGTAAAAATATATAGATGACTCTATTTTACTGATAGGTTGTTGCCATTATTATTATTTCTACTACTTTTTTTTATTTATTATTTTTGGTTGCTACTGGCAAAAGATACATTAAAATTTTGGTTGATTATTTTATATAGTAAATATTCCTAAGTTATTTTGGTAGCAAAAATATAGCATTAAAATTTTAAATTTAGGATTTGGCTTTTACATATATTATTATTGTAGTATTTTTAGACCATGTTTTACCCAAAATTTTATTATGAGTATTAGCCTTAAAATAATTTATTAGGATTTCAAAACATATTATATTCTTCTAAGTATATATCTAAAAAGTGATATTTTAAATAGTATAAATATTTTTAAATATATAAGTATTCCTCCTCCAAATCTCATCGACTATCCGTTTCTTGATCATGACCAAACCTATTCTCTATCCTCTTCTGAAATCCTGTACGACCTCATGTCAACTCTTAACCAATCTGACGGTACTGAACCCGAGGGAACAGTCCATGCCATCACCCGAGGCCGTCATGCGTAGTTGTAACATCACAGTCATACTTCATGCCATAGGATCATAGCCCCACACCAGGCGTCACAACATGCAAGTATACCTTGCTATATTTACTGTCATATTATTTATTTTCAGCATTTATTTACTTTGTTTCATATTTTTATAAACTGTGCGTCCAAGTCACACTTGGGTGCAAGCGACTTTATCAGTCGTTTCTTGTTTTATTTTATTTGTTGTATGTCGACTTAGTTGTAGTGGACTACCTTTCTATTGTGGGATATTCTAATATCTTCATTGGCCATGACACTCACACTATACGGTTTGAGACATGTTGCTAGGGGCACGGCTTGCATATTGACTGGCCATCTTTATGTAAGAAGTCGTATGACGGATAGATGATCGTAACTGCTATGACTAGGGTTTTAGAGACTCATGTAGTTACAAAACTGGACGAGCCATGGACATGACTTGAACAGTGTAGGAAATATTGGGGAAGGACAGTCGCTAGTGCGTATGGGAAGCCAAACAGGTAAACCACAGTCTCCGGATGGAATTGTGGCAAATTTTTTACAGATACCCTCTGACGTTTTGGACGTTACGGCCGGATACGGATCACTAGATGCCAGTTACATACTTATAGCCAAAAATCCCACCCATGCGCATGAAAGTTGTCCTCTAAATTGCACATTAGACGGTTAGAATCTTTTTTGCATATTTGTGTCTAGGATAGTCTTATATATATTATTTTATTATTCTGACAGTTTATATTAGCTTGTTCTTCCTGTATCTTGCTACGTCCGTCTGAGGACCTGGTTTTTCCCCAGGTGTGTGTTCATGTCTTCCGCAGGTATCCTAGCCAAGGCCGTGGTTTTCTCCATTCTTTCGAAGACACTTCGCTTGGTTCGTCTTGCCATTTTTGATTCATGTACATTTCTTTCATTGAGATAGTTGGTAGTGGACTTTGTCTCCGTCCAACGATTGTACCATAAATATTCAAGTTGATTTTATATTATTATTTTTTTATTGTGGATGAGATTTAGTTTGTCTTGGATTACTGTATTTTATAGCTTATGTATTCATACGAGACCTACGTACTTCGTATGAATACAGCTGGCATG
This sequence comes from Iris pallida, assembly GCA_029216955.1. Classification (NCBI taxonomy): domain Eukaryota; kingdom Viridiplantae; phylum Streptophyta; class Magnoliopsida; order Asparagales; family Iridaceae; genus Iris; species Iris pallida. Next base: position 41,161 of record JANAVB010017250.1, read on the forward strand.
TCTACGTACTTAGTCCTACGTATTTTGGGACTGGGGTGTTACATGTTTTTGTGGCCCATGCAGGTCTAGATAAATTGTTTGGTTACATTACCGTACCAGGCAAGCCTGCGTATAGGATTAGAGTCTAGGATCTCATCCACACACTTGACTGTCTTCTCGCTTAACTCATCGATTTGCATCTTGCTTGATTCCCTCTACCGTTAATTCTTATCCTTCTTTCGTGCTTGATGTTGGTTAGAAAGGTAATCCATACTAGGTGAACGTGACCCATTGTTCCATCACCCTACTAGTTTAACTCTTATAAGTTGGGTAGAATGTCTTATGACCTAGCAATCCCTTTGTCCTTGTGACCTATATTAGCAAGTTTACTTAGGTTCTAGAACTTAGAGGACCCTAACCCATCTAGTCAACCAAAGACTTGGACAAAAGAGACTATAGGTCGACTTTATCACCAAACAAGACTTATATTCTTAAGGTATTCGAACTAATTCTAGTCTCTTTCAATATTTATCTTACGTGCCTATATTTTTACCATCTTAACTAAATGTTGCTACTATAGACTAGTTTTGCAAGTTTAACCGTTATCAAACTTGTTCAAGACACATGCTCTTGAGCGCGCGCTCACTAACATATTGTCTAGTCAGAACTGGTGCATGCTGGTCTGATCAACCGAGTGCACTTTGGTTCGCTTTTATCTATCGTTACACGTGGATGGAAACATAGTTAAACTTGTCTTCTAGAGTCACATCCGCGACAGCCTTGACAATTCCTTTTTGAATTACTCACTCGCCTTTGAACCACATATTGGTATTGGAAAACAAACTTCTTTGGACTCATATTGGTTTTCGTCTTTCACCTATTTTAGACGAAGACTCGTACTTGATAGATAGACCCAAAGTATCACCTCTAGTTGCCTCCATCATCTATTGTCAAGCTAGTTAGCAAACGACCAAAGCCACGTGACTATAATCTCATCTCAAGTTATTCGCCCTCAAACTATTACCTTGACCTTCTAATCGCTTTCTTAATCGTGCCCCAACCTACTATCAAGGAACCATGTCTTTAAGTCCTCAAATTATTTCTCTTGATACCGTACTATTCTTTATTGCATGTTATCTCGATTAAACTCTAACCTTAATCATTGCCCTTCTAGCGTTAGTTAGCCATATCCATGATTTAATTTTGTCATTATTTGTTCATCGCAATTTTATGCATGTTGCATTGAACGTCGTTTCTTTGCCTCGTCTAGCGACTTGATCGTATTCATGTAACCTTCTCACCCAACCCCTATTATTCTTAATTTCGAGGACAAAATTCTTGCAAGTTGGGTAGGATATAAAACCCCTAAATTTCTACTGTATTTTTTTATTTTTGGTGCTGATTTAAAATTTTTTTTATTGTACGTCGCATAGTCGTATTGTACGTCACGCACGAAATTTTGATTTTCGAAATTGCTCGATGAGTGCGTGTCACTCCCCGTTCCCAGAATGCGTATTTTTGTACATGTGCAACTCATGTATATTTATTTATTTAATATTTATCATGTATTATCCTGTAATTAAATTCCTTTAATTTTATGTTAATTAATTATCTGCATTTTATTTCCTGCAATTTTATTCCTGTATTATTTTCTGCTTTTAAACCTCTCTGCTTTGCTTTCGGGTTGCCTTGGTTGGATCCGATGGAACCCGGTCCAATAACCCCACCTACCACCACCCTTCCTATTTAAGCTCCCATCTCCTTCTCTCTCCTCATAACTCTCATTCTTCACCATTACTTCTTCTTCCTCTCATCACTTCTCCACCTACCAGCAGTAGCAGCAGGCAAGTGCAATCTTGCTTCTTGCTTGGAGAACCATTTTTATGGTTCATTTCTCTTCCTCTCATGATTCTGAGAGAGTTTAGTACTTAGCATTTTTGATTTCTGTGGCTGGTTTCTCCCAGATCTGAGTTGCTATGTTCTCGGTTGTTCTTGGGTTTTGATCTCCCAACTTAGCGTAGATTTTCAGTCACGCACACGTTCTTACGTGTTTGCGTGGATTTTCAGTCACGCATACGTTCTTATGTGTCTGCGTGGATTTTCAGTCACGCTCACGTTCTCATGAGCGTGCGTGAATTTTCAGTCACGCACACGTTCTTACGTGTCTGCGTGGATTTTTAGTCACGCACACGTTCTCATGAGCGTGCGTGAATTTTTAGTCACGCACACGTTCTTACGTGTCTGCGTGGATTTTCAGTCACGCACACGTTCTCATGAGCGTGTGTGAATTTTCAATCACGCACACGTTCTTACGTGTCTGCGTGGATTTTTTGTCACGCTCACGTTCTCATGAGCGTGCGTGGATTTTGAGTCACGCTCATGTTCTTACATGTTAGCGTGAATTTTAGTCACGCTCACGCCTGTACGTGTCAGCGTGCATTTTAGTCACACTCACGCCCTTACATGCCAGCGTGAATTTTGAGTTACGCTCACGTCTTGCGTGCGTGCGTGAATTTCTTGTCCCACTTTTCACGCTCACTTGTGCGTGCGTGAATTTCTTATCATTTTTCACGCTCACTTATGAGTGCGTGAATTTTCCTTCACGCTTACACTGTGCATGCCAACGTGAACCACTTTTCACGCTCACGCTGTTTACACGCTCACTCTAACCTGCTAGACTTGACGTGACTTTTTGGCCTTAGCTTAGACTTGTTGGCGTGACTTTCTAACCAGGGTGTTTTTATTTGTTTATAACTTATTCATTTAATGATAGCATGATAATTCTTCTATTATATCCTTACGCCTTTTGGCATGAACTTGATAAAATCATGGTATGTTAATATTGTTAAATACGGATTGTTATGTGGAATGCGTCTTGTGTCCTGATTGATCCATGGATACCCAGTAAGGCTGGAACTTAACTCTGAGGAGTTATAGACTCGACCCCATTTAATACTAATTGACTCTCATGCCTTGTCACCATTGATAATGATTGTGACATTGACTAAATATTGATCATCGCGTTCCTAGTTGGAACTAAGAGACTGGCTAGTCGTCTTATTAATGAATGAATGACACGTTCATGTAATGAACTATTGTCTCGATTAGCCAATCCCGAATATTGGCATACAGGCACATGCAGGTTTCAAATTATTTATTTATCTATTTTACAAAACAGCAGTGTACTTATGGTCAAGGCATGATTATCCCGTGGTTAGATTTGATTGTTGCATCATGCTATGTAAACCTACAACCTAGCCGCACGGGTATCATTGTAGAGTGTGCATATCGTACCCCCGTACAAGGTACTCATTTGAATGACCATGATCCACGGCATGGAATTTCACTCAACGTAGAGACTATTAAGTCAAATAAAATAATGATGACATGGAGAAATGGATTCCCGAGTTCTTACATGGCAGCCCTCTTCGGGACTATTAAAGTGCCCGACAGGCCGGCTGGTTCCCACGACACTGTAAATCTGTCACACGGGCAGGGAACGGTATCTGCTTATATTATTGTACATGCTATATAACGGCGGGCGTCCCGCTGGAACTCGTCTAATTACATGATTGGCGCAGTTGATTGACTGGATAGACTAGCCTTGCTCGTACATAGTAAGAACTGAGGAATCCCTATTTGCATAATTCCAGGATAACTTGGGACTCACAATAGCAAGCTGTAGGATTGATTGGCCGTTCAAGATGATTTTTTGTGTACTGTACCTACTCTGTTGCCTAAACTGAGATGAGCAGAATGTCAGGACATGACGGGCCAACTTCTGTCCTGTGTTGTTTGGGAGGTTGGTTCGAAGTGTCGTGATGTTATGTGAATCCTAGTGGAAAGCAGAGATCTATTATTATATCTCTTACTTACTGGTTTAATCCTTCATCGTCGCCCTTGTGGTACTTGCTATTAGAGTTTAACCTCTCTATGTTTATGGCCAGATTTAGAGCCAGTC
>JANAVB010017251.1:0-13325 GCA_029216955.1 Iris pallida
TGGAGGAATTGGCTTTTGAAAACAAAATCAAGAAGAAAAGTACAAGAAGTACAAATTTGATTCTGGAAAAGTATTGCTATGGAAGTCTGATTCGTAAATGATCACTTTGTTCCTTGGACCATATGATGATGATGAAGATCACTGCTTGAAGTAGAATAATTTGGAAGAACTAATGCACCAGAAAGGTATCGACGTACTTGGGCACTGATGGCGAGGCCGAATGCTTTCCTGCTTTGCTTCACTCTGTTCTGGAAGGAAAGTTGAAGAAGGATGCTCTAGAGAATCAAAATCTCGAAGCTCTGGTCTCTGTATTCTCTTCTGTCTCTCTCGTGTGTGTTGTATAAGAAAAAATGAGTCTATTTATAGACTGGGGCTTCTGTGCGTAAAAGGGCATCAAAATCTGTCTTTACGCTAACAACTGCGTCCACATCAGAGTCATCCTCTGTATATGCTGACATGTGTCCCATCATTTCTGTAAGAATAGGATACATGTACACACGTTCTTCGAAATATGTGGCATGAAGACCACGTAAGCACACCACATTCCAAACTGGCCAGAACGAATAGGGCGTAAAAAGATGAGCGTAAACTAGCTCTGTCATAGGTTTCCGGCGTGAAGTGGTTATTGAATAACCTTGAGCGTAAAATGGCTCAAATAGACTTCATGCACACATTATTTTTTATGAGCGTAAGGACTCATGTAAAACTCCATGTGTAAAAGAAACCATTCGGTGAGCGTAAAGTAGCTCGATCTCTATAAACGACAACAATGGTCTTTGTATGAGACAAATTCCATTGAATTCTGTGGTAAATGCCATCATTGATATCTTCATGTCAAAGTCTGCATTAAATGCGAGATTTTATAGCTTTTGTCCAGCGTGAAAGAGGCTGCTCAGTCCTTGGCGTAAAATCATCGGTGTAGACCCAAGCGTAAAATGATCAATCTGCTTAGGTGTAATACAATTAGCCTTGTCTTGGGCGTAAAGAAATTACCCGTTCTGTTAGGCGTAAAGCAGGCCACTTACGAATGAGATGACTCTTTCTTTGAAGCACTTTTTACGCTCCTACAAGACCCCCTTCAGTTTTCAAATGTCTCCAAAATTTGAAACACTTTGAACAGAAGCGTAAAATTTGAGATTTGATGAGCGCAAAATTCGGGATACGCAACAGTCATCCGCGTAAGAGCGGGGATATCCAGCAGTCAGCGTAAATATAGGGATATCCAACAGTCGGTTTTGAATCTCTCTATAAATAGGCCTTTTTAGAGAGAGAAAACACTTTTACTCATCTTCTTGAATCTCTTTGCCTTTTCTTTCTTCGAAACTCTGATCTGATGGCTCCTAAGAAATCATCCGCCGCCGGCAGCAAGGGGAAGAAACCAGCCATTGATTCCTCGTCGACCGATCATATGAAGACCTCTACTCAGTCATCACCACCACAACGAAGCTCTAACCCGGCCGTGGCTCCGCCTATGATAGGTAAAAACCCTAATCTTCAGTTGAGAGAAAATAAATCCGTCAGAGAAGAAGAAGATAAACCAATCTTTCAGCTCTTTACAACCACGTTGTGCGTGTTAGCGTAAAGTTGAAATAACATTGTACGCCCATGTTGTACGTGTTAGCGTAAAGTTAAAATAACGTTGTACGCCCACGTTATACGTGTTAGCGTAAAGTTAAAATAACATTGTACGCCCACGTTGTTCGTGTTAGCGTAAAGTTTAACAAGAATACGCCCACGTTACACGTGTCAGCGTAAATCTGTTTTCGTGTCCACAGCTAATATGCTAGCGTAAAACTTAACTACGCTCATGTTCGTACATGCCAGCGTAAAAAGTTGCATTACGCTCATGTCACTGTATGGTAGCGTGAAGTTAATCAATCTTTTCTGAGAGGTTTTGTCGAACCAATACTGCATGAGTTTTTCTCAACTCTTAAAAACTTTGAACTAACTTGATCTCTTTTGTTATTTCACCAGTGGATCTGCAAGTTCACCCCCTCGCTGAAGTTTTTGGATCATCAGTTGGCATGGTAGGTTCGAACTATTTGGAAGATTTATCTCATGTCCAATTTCCTCAGTCGAACCCCGAGTATCCGACAGAGAGGGCACAGTTGATAGCAGCTCAAGGGGATAGATTGTTGCTATCCATGATAAATGGGGAGTTGTTGAATTCACTAGACGGACAACACTTCGCAAAACTAGCCTTTCTGTTTGGAGATGCCATTGATTGTAAATCCCAGACACACCCCAAGAAAGAGTCTTGGGTTTTTAAATTTGGGAATAGAGCTATGTATCTTCCAGATATGGACAGAGATTATCCTTTATCGGCATTCGTCCATGCCACTCATCCTCGACAGATGTTGTGGAATTTGACTCCCAATAGTCATGGACGCCCGGGTAGAATTGTCTTCAAGAGAGAGCGTGCCAATGATATGGAATACTTTGCTAGTGTTCCCAATGGAGGTGTTACTTCTATCTTTGGCCTTATGCCAGGCTCTAATCCAAGCGAAGATTCGGGCCTAATACAGCCAGTTCAAACCCCAATGTTTGTCAATAAATTTATGAAGGAAGCTGTATTATATCCTCAAACCAACCCCAGACTGCCAGGATGGTTGACTCCATTCAACCAGAGTTGGATTCAGATAAGCCTTTGGATGATGAAGAACTTTGAGGAAGAGTTGAAAGATATTGGCTTATACGAAGCAGTAGCTTCCACCAGCTATGGTATTCCTGCAAATGGAAACTTATTTCTGGCCTTGATGGAGCTATATTTAAGTTCAACTGGAACTTTTGCTACTCCGAAAGGTGAAATGGGTCTTGCCCTTCATGAGATGCAGTTTATTTCGAAGCTGCCAATGGGGGAGGCCCCATATGAAGAATATGTTCCCTCCAACAGGGAGCTTGCTGAGATCAGAGAAGTTAACCCTCAGTTAGTCGAGACATACGAAGAACTGATGTGTCACTACCTGACTTGTACCACGATGTATGAAAGTACGTCCCATTTGGCGTATATCAACAAATGGACGACTTATCTTTTCTTCCACAAGGATAAGATCTCTAAGGAAGATAAAGAAAGGTTTCAAGAGAACAAAGCTCCAGTAATCAACATAGATTCGACAATCCGTTCTAACAAGGTTCGAGATATGATGGTTACTTACAAATTCCCAAATAAGTATCTGTCTACGAAGACAGGGGAATTTCCTGCAGGAACTGAAGCCTTGAGCTTCCTCAGATATGGTAGTCAGAAAATCTCTCGAAGAGCTTTGCTGGCAGGCTTTCTTTCTTTATGGTTGAGAAGATGGGTTGTACCGGGTATTGGTACTGTTGACAGAATTCATCGCAGTGTACTATGGCCAGCAGTACGTCTGGTATTTAAAGTCAGGATCAACCTGTTGTCGGCCATGGTGTGTCGGATAAATGCAGGTTTAAGAACCTTCAGTGAGGAGTTAATCAACAATGCTCCTCATCGGAAGGTTTTCCCTAGGGTAGAGATGCCCTACACTTATCTGATGGGCTGGTTGTTGCATCACAACTGCAGATTATTACCGCCGGGCCCAGGCGATGATGCGGATGTCTTCCTCCAAAAATTCAGTAAAGCTACATGGATTGCTACAACTGTAGCAGATACCCGAGCAGTTTTGAATTATTCATACGGTTGGAACTTCTTTTGTACCCGGCCGCATGTTCCGGCAGATTGCTTCGGTGTCCAGTTTGAAGATGAAGTTGACGAAAGAGTTGTATTGCCACAGTTAGTCTTTAAGTGGCTTCAGTGCATCAGACCATCTCATCTGATGTACAGAAACGAAGACAATTGTGTGTTCGAACCATACTTACCCAGTAGGTTTGCTCGCCAATTTGGATACGACCAACTTCATGTTGGTAATCCTTTAACTAATTTTCGTTACTATAGGAAATTACTTGACGGAGCTAGAGGATGGAGGTATTTTGGCAGTGCTCGGACTGGTGCTAAATTTAGAATTTTGACTGCCACCAGCACTACGAAACTACGTATACTCCATACGTATGCCCACTTCTATGCTTCAATTCGTTCCTTTGCCCATGGTTACAATATGAAGGGTAGTCTGAGGTGGCCAAAAGAAGGGGATATTGAGGAGCAGGTCAGGGTACCAGCAGACATCCCTGATGACACTGGCATCCCAGATCCATTTCTAGTAGTTATCCCGAGAGGAGTTGGGGAACCAGCTGCATAACCTATCATCATTGGTAAAGGCCGAAAAAGAAAATAGAGTGCAGTCGCCACGTCTCCAGAAAGAACTCCAGAAAAGAGGAAGAGGTCTACCACAAAAGGGCCTTCCAAGCCAAGCGTTCACACTCCAGAAGAGGATATTGAAGAAGATCCTCTCGTCAGTCCTTCTTCAGTTCATCCTGGAGAAGGGTCTTCAGCCCCTCCACAGACAGTTGGATCAGGATCTGTAACACTTTTGTCTCCCGGACATCTTAGCACCTCGCTTCATTTATCTTTATCGTCCAAGGCACAAGTTACGGGAGGTACTACTACTGTATCTGCTGCTGATCAAGATCGCATTCCATCAGACGAACCGGCTCTTGACTTTGAGGATGATGACTGGGATGGTGATTATGACACATATCTTGAAAAAAAATGCACATATTCCAAGTATTATACAAAACCTATACGGAATTATGTATCAAGGTTTCGTATACTAACTTATTTTTGTTCATTTTGCAGATGTCATAATTGCACCGAAGCCTGTAGTTCCTCTTCCTCAAGAAGAAGAAATCTATGAAGAAAATGAGCAATCTGAAGGGGAGCTTCCTCTTCAGGAAACTCAGATGCTGGAGAAGAGGGAGTGTAAAATCCTGAGATGGAGCCTCTAAAAGAACATCCTCCATCACTTGAGGCCCAACAAGCACAATCTGAATTGTCTTCTCTTGTTGAGGATCCACACCAAGAGGAGACAATAGTCGATCCCACTGTAGGTGATGATGAAACTACTGGAGGTGATCCAGAATTGAACAAAGAATTAGCTGTAAAAAGTTTCACCATAGCTGAAACATTGGGAAATCCTGTGGAGCCATCAACTGAAGGAGATACTGGAGGCATACTTGCACTTCCAACAGAAGCTGGGGAGATAATAACATCCTCTACTGTTGTCATCGATCCCGTACCAATTTCTGATAAGACAATGTCAGAATCTGAACCAGCTCCTGTAGTTGTCATCACACCCATCGATATTACCGCCGCCAGAACTCCAGAAACGGCTGGGGTGACAAATATTGAAGATGTTGATGCTGAGGTCCTTGGGAACCAGACAACAATAGTAACATTATCTGTTCCATCTCCATCTATTGTTACACCGATTGGAGATATAATCCCTGAAGCTTCTAGGGATCAATTGACTATAACGGTGGTAGCAACAATGACTTCATCTCACCCTACTGTTGTACCACCGATATCTGCTTCTGATCTCCAAAAAAAAGACCTGTTGGATATTGTTGCCAGGCCAAGTTCCAGCACAGAAATGAATCTCTTAGTTGAGATTTATACCGATACCTTTTACAAAAGTTTGGCAACCTTGATAAAAAATGGTCCTAAATGAGGGCCTCAATTATGAGACTTTGAAGACGGCAATGGCTTCGACCATCAATAACGTCGCTCTATTCAGAGATGCAGAGAGAGCTGCCAAATTGGAGAAAATTATGGAGGACCTTGAACAACCAATCAGAGAATATCTCAGGCTGTCAAGTAGGACTGTAGAAAGTCTTATTGAGGAGGAATATGAAGCCTTAACAGCCGATTACCTTGCTCGGGAAGCTACATACAATGAATCTCTTCGTGAACATAGTCTGAAGGTTGCCAAAGAGAAAGCATTCTTGGCTGGGATAAAGCCCTCACTTCATAGTCACAGGGTAGCTTATGATGCTCTGAACATAGATATTCAGAACAAAAATCATGAAATCCATGAGTTCGAGGCAGGGTTGGCTCGCCTTAAGGCTGAAAGAGAAAAGATGATCGAAGCTCGAAATCTGCATCTTACCCAGAGCTCGGTTTTAGAAGAGAAAGTTTTTGGGGCTGAATCAACTATCAGGACCCTTGATGAAGCTAAAGAGGGTTTAATAACCACCTTCGCTAATCTTTCTTATATTTGCACCCCTGAGGCTCGACGTGCCGAGGCTACAAAGAAAGTTATGAGTTCTCTTGGTAAACGGCTAGAAGAACTGCGGCAGTTACTCCTAGATATTTCTACTCCACTTTAAAAGAATTTCTTGTAATCCATTTTGCAATGTTTTCCAAGATGAATGAAATATATGTTTTATGATCCTATCGTTTATTTGAAACAATAGGTATGAGATAGGAGATACTTATCAGAGGTTATAGGAACATGACAAGTTTTTTAAACTCAATGCATTATATCTATCCAGAGGTAATATGTACATGATAGATAAGTAGATTTAATATTCATCCAGCGGTCATGAGAACATGATGAAATAATAAATTCCATTAATCATCTGATGAGACAGAAGATTAATCTCTGCTTGAGAATATACAATGCCATCAGAGGTAATATGGACGTGATAGTATGTAAGAACTCAAAGAAGAGTAGATTAATATCTATGCAGAGGTCAAATAGACATGATAGGTAGAAAGATTTGATATTCATTCAGAGGACTTAAGATCGTGATAAATAACGAATCCAACTTTATGTGCCAACCGGCAAGATATAAGAAAAGAGATGAGTAGTCAGCTTGACCAAACTTTGGTAGCTGGGGGATAATAATACAGATGTCATTGAATTTCTTCCGAATCTGATGAGCTAGAAGAGAATTCTTCTTGTATATCGTCATCAAAAATATGGGACGGATCATATCCCAACCCATAACGAGTCTTCTGGTAAAACGGATCACCGCATAATGGTAGCCGTCTACCCTTTCCTTGATTAAGACCTTGCATAGTCTTTAAATCGTATCCCATATTTTGGATGATCTTGATAGATTGTTGACTATATTTGTCAATTTGGATTCTTCCTTTATCTTTATCCTTCAGATCATCTGTCTGAGTAACAGGGATATTTCTGGCCAGACCAAATACAATTTGGCGCTTGTTTTTTTTATCAGATGGGACCACGAAATAGGATTCTTCGTATCGTCTGAAAGTTACGCAAGCTTGTGATAAAGCGGCTACAGGAAGCAGATAGGGAGAAGATGTCAAGAACTTTTGAGCATAAGGTCCGACATCGACATGAGGAGGGAAAGAATTCTCTTTATGATCAATGTATAAAATTTCTTCCGGCTCTATGTTGTCTTTATATTGATGACTTTGATTATCAAAAGATAAAGTCATTCTTTCAATAAACTTGACAGCCATATACTCGAAAAGGAAATCTTCATTGATATCAAAGAGATGAGCAATATTTACATCATTTATAGTCTGATTGCTACGCTTCGGATTAGTCAACCGTGGACCATTATCCGTCTTCTGCGTAGAGTTGCCAATATTGATGATCAATGGTGATTCTGGATCATTCGTACCAGAAGTACGCCCTTTGACTTTGACCATAAAAGGTTGAACTTGGCTCTTAGCGGGAATTTTTATTGATTCCTCAGATGAAGTTTGAGTTCTTCCTTTAACCTTGATTATCAAAGGTTGATCATTGACAAGTTGAGACTGGATTCGTCCCTTGACCATGATCTTCAAGGGTTGTTCCTCTGGCAGATCTTCATTAATAGACTGATCCTCAGATGATGATTCTTCAGCCATGTCTGATATCTCTTTCATATGCTCTTGTTTATAAAGCCTTGAATCAGAGAAGTAGGCTTCGACACCCTTGAAGGGATTAATATCAGCAAATTCAGTTTTCACAACTCCTTGGGAATCCACATATTTGAAGCATTGGTGGAGAGTTGAAGGCACAATATTGTGCTCATGAATCCACGGTCTTCCAAGAAGAATATTGTAGGATACATCTGAGTTGATAACATAGAAAGTTACCATGGTTCGAAGATCACCAATCTGAATCTGCAACCGAATCTTCCCCAGTAGCTTACTCTTGCCAGAGTTAAAACCAACAATAGTGGTACTAGTGTAAGTCAGCTCATTAGTAGGAATCCTCAGGGGTCTTAGCATACTCTGAAGAATTATGCTAATTGAGGACCCGGGATCAATGTAGATCCTGTCAATTTCAGTGGATCCGATATATCCAGTGTAGCACAGAGGCCTATCATGCTTGTTGTGTTTCAATAGCATATCCTCTTGTATAAAGATGATGTTGGGAATTGCTTCCATCACGCTATGACATTGTGGACATGACACTGGCATGTTATCGGGAGTCTTGAGTTGAGCTAAGCATGAATCTGCTTGAAGTAAAGCTTCGCTCAGAGTCTCTCTGCTTTCTCTGGAAAGGCGAAGCAGTTCAAATATAGACAATCTAGCCGAAGCATTGGCTAACTGAGCTAGAATATCGAATTTGTAAGGCTTCATTGTCACCCCCCTGACCGGAAGCAGACTTCAATGGGATATCAAAGCGTACTGCTTTCTGTTTCCCCTTTTCAACCACAGAAGGTTTAGCAGGAACAGGAGAAGGTTGAACCGGTAGTGTTTCCACTGCATCTTCTGCTTCTTTGGAGGATCCCTCATAGTCTTTATGGTACTCTTTTCTAGATCTTGTACTAGCAAAAGTTTCTTCTTCAGACTCAGGAAAAGAAAGTACCATATTACAGGATTTAGTCTTTCTTCCTTTAGCCTTCTTCTTGTGAGGATTGTTACGAGGAACTTCAGAACCCAGTCCAGCGGTAGAATTCTGATTTTGAATTTGTAAAGGAAGACGTATTCCTTTATCATGGTTCAAAACCTTCTGCCTTTTGAAAGTCGTAACCCATCTTCTTCATGAGAATAACAGATTGCTGACTATACAAATGGATAGGCAGTGGACTTTGAACAGGTGTTTCAGCACAGGAAGAGGAATGAATCTCTGCAACTACAGGAGAATGAAGCACAGACGTCTCTGTAGTTAAGAGAGGAGAAGGATTCGGGATACGAGAAGAAATCCCTATTGGAGCTTTTTCATAAGCAGCAAAGACTTATTGTGCCCGGTATAAAGGAACACTATTTATGGCTAGCCACTGCTGATGAGTAAGTTTGAGCTTGGTAGGAGGAGCTAGACTTGGAGGACAGATGTTTAGTCCTTTCAGTCTATCTTCTAGAGGAAGGCCGTCCCATAGATGATCCAAGTCATCAGGATCTGGAATAATATGAGAAATCATGTTGCAAGTTTTTACTTTCTTGCCTTTTTTGGATTTTAAAGTTTTACCTTCATTTTCTAATTCAGGCACTAAGTCAGGATGTACCCACATGATTTCACCATTCTTCAATGTGAGAGGCAGCAATCCTGTATTTTCTTCCCTGGCGGGCAGGATATTAATAATCTTCATCGTCGCCTTCAGAATTGGGATAATTCCATCTGGGACTTGCTGTGGAGGAAAATCCCCAAATTGAAGAGAAACCATATTGGTTGTCACCGTATGGTCATCATTGGTTAAAGCGATGGCGCCACCATTTATCAGCTCTTGGATCTTCTTTTTCAGGACATAGCAAGCACTGGTAGGATGATTAACGTATCTATGATAGATATAATACTTGGGATTGTCAGTCAGATTCACCTCATTAGGCCTCTTTGGCTCTAGAATCTGAAGTTTACCACTTTTCACCAGACATTGAAATATCCCTGGGATATCGCTTTCGTCAAAGGAGTATTCATCCCTTGGCCTGTAAGATTCTTGATTACTTGGTGTCGTTTTGTTCTTGGAAAGATTGACCATAAGAGTATCTTTTTCTTTTACATTACGATTGTCGGGATTATTGCCAGGATTATTTTTCTTTCCTTTATCTTCTGAAGCAAAAATCATCCCATGTTCGCGAGCCAACCTACCATTGGTCTCGGCAGAAACCGCTGCTATGATGAACGAAGCCCAATCTGTGAATTGGGAACCCGTGAAGACAGCGATGGATGGTCGCAGATTCATCTTGCATGTGTCAATCAACGCTGAATCTGGCATACCAGGAGACATCTTTAGAATAGCCTGTCGAAAACGTTTAATGAACGTCCGAGTATCTTCTTTCTCCATTTGTTTGATTTCTATCAAGGAGGACATGTTCATGTCCATACCTCCTTCATAGAAGCGGGAGAGGAACATTGCTTTAAATTCGTCAAAAGACGAAATAGAGTTATCGGGTAAGCTACGATACCAGTCGTAAGCTGAACCCGTCAGGCACCCGATGAACACTCGAGTGAGAAGAGCATCATTTTTCTGTAAGTGTACAGTCATAATATCAAAGTAATTGATATATTGACTGGAGGATGCTTTTCCATCGAACAAAACCATGGATTATGGCTTGAACTTCGGTGGAAAGGGTACATCATTCCAATGAGGAGGATAAGGTTGCTTAATCCCTAACCTCTGGAGCTGATCTTTGTGCCTCAAAACTTCAAACTGTGCTTTAAGGTTCACGCACTGCTTGGATGGCTTCACTGGTTTGAGGAAGCACATTTGACTGAGTAGTCGTTGGATGCACCATGACTCCCACTGGAGGTGGTATATCTTCTGGAATGATGGGATCCGAAGATGCAGAATTTTGATTAGCAGCAGGCTCTTGAATGTTCAAAGGTATTTCAGCCCCTTGACTATCTTGAGTTTGTGCTGCTACTGGTGCCAGTGTCACTACTGTCGGTTGAGCAGTTTGCTGATTCAAAATTATTTGATGCATGCTTTGCACCATATTAAGCATATCCTTCAGTGATTGTTCAACAGCAGTGAGACGTTGTTCTGTATTAGCAGATGACGTCTCTGGTTCATCTCCAACAGCGTAGGATTCAACCTCTTTTGAAGATACAGAAGGATTTGTATAGAAGTACGAATCCACGCTATCGGTATCAGACTCAAAAGATTGAGTACCCCCAGCTTCTGAATCAGAAGTCTGCAATTATCTTTGTCTTCTTGATCGAGTATTCTGATATACTCCTTCAAAGGAATCAAGAAGCCTGTTGAACTATTGTTGACTTGGAGTTTGGGACGTGTTTCCGTCTTGGATGTCGTCCTCTGTTAGTATGAGATGCCATGTTGACTGACACATAGGGCAACTCATGTTCTTGGTCTTTAGCGTGATGTGGAGGTGCATTGAAACTCAATCGATCAAAAACTGATTGTCTTGAAGCTGAACAACAATAGTTAATCACAACCTGGTGGTATTCACAAAGATGTTTTTCTTGGGGGAATGTCACCGGAGATTGTCTATTCTTACGCTTTTGCATTAGCAATTCGTGTAAGTCAGAAGGAGTGGATGAAGTATTCTTCTTTATTATATTTGGGGTAGAAAAACGTTTAGTCCCTTGTGTATAGAGAAGATTACTGGCTGCATTCGCAGAACCAAACTGTACATTTCTACGCGTTTGGAGTTGTGTGCGTAAATCTTGAGATTTAGCACGCAGGACTCCATTTTCTTGGCGTGTGATTTGTAAGTTTGGCACCTTGCATAAAGCAGTATAAGAAGGTTGTTGGTGTAGAACAAAAGTTTTACCAACAATATTTTTATGCTGCACACGTTTAGATACATTCACATTTGACATGTGAGCATCGTTGTGAATTTCATCTACACTGTCATAGACAGGAGATTTATCTTTATGCATGGAACGTAAAATCTTGTTATCTACCACGTTACCAACGGGAGATTTTGTTTTACGCGAGGAGCGTAATTTATTTGGGCCTACCACGTCACCGACGGGAGACTGATTCTTACACCCAGAAGCACAAACTTTAGAGTCCGCCCCATTACGAATGGGAGACTCATTCTTATGAACTGAGCGTAAAATTTGGTTCTTATCCACTGAGCGTAAAACTTGATTTTACGCAGTGGACGTGAAACCTGGTTATCTTCACCGTTACGAACGGAAGATAAATCGTCACACTTCGAGTGCAACTTTGAAGTAGGGACTGCCTCGTTATGAACGGGAGCCTCTACGACAGGAGTGGGAAGAATTCCCTTGTCATCAGAAGCAGCAGAGAGATCAGAAATCAGTTTGGATTTGGGAATCCAAACTTTTCATGCTTTACGAGACTTTTGAACATTGGAGTGGCGAGAACCACCCCCAGTTCGGAGCATTTCTTCATAGGCAGTCTGGTCGAAGTGCACAACCAGAGTCTTCTTGTCGAACCGACCGAAACATCATCATATTGAGCAATCACCTCCTCGTCAGAGGAGAAGGTCTCCCCAGCAGAGTCGCCATTTTTGTTTCGCTTAACAAAATGCCTGGAGGAATTGGCTTTTGAAAACAAAAACAAGAAGAAAAGTACAAGAAGTACAAATTTGATTCTGGGAAAGTATTGCTATGGAAGTCTGATTCGTAAATGATCACTTTGTTCCTTGGACCATATGATGATGATGAAGATCACTGCTTGAAGTAGAACAATTTGGAAGAACTAATGCACCAGAAAGGTATCGACGCACTTGGGCACTGATGGCGAGGCCGAATGCTTTCCTGCTTTGCTTCACTCTGCTGGAAGAAAGTTGAAGAAGGATGCTCTAGAGAATCAAAATCTCGAAGCTCTGATCTCTGTATTCTCTCTTTCTCTCTCTGTGTGTGTTGTATAAGAAAAAATGAGTCTATTTATAGACTGGGGCTTCTGTGCGTAAAAGGGCATCAAAATGTCTTTACGCTAACAACTGCCGTCCACATCAGAGTCATCCTCTGTATATGCTGACATGTGTCCCATCATTTCAGTAAGAATAGATACATGTACACACGTTCTTCGAAATATGTGGCATGAAGACCACGTAGGCACACCACGTTCCAAACTGGCCAGAACAATAGGGCGTAAAAAGATGAGCGTAAACTAGCTCTGTCATAGGTTTCCGGCGTGAAGTGGTTATTGAATAACCTTGAGCGTAAAATGGCTCAAATAGACTTCACGCACACATTGTTTTTTATGAGCGTAAGGACTCATGTAAAATCCATGCGTAAAAGAAACCATTCGTGAGCGTAAAGTAGCTCGATCTCTATAAACGACAACAATGGTCTTTGTATGAGACAAATTCCATTGAATTCTGTGGTAAATGCCATCATTGATATCTTCATGTCAAAGTCTGCATTAAATGCGAGATTTGATAGCTTTTGTCCAGCGTGAAAGAGGCTGCTCAGTCCTTGGCGTAAAATCACCGGTGTAGACCCAAGCGTAAAATGATCAATCTGCTTAGTGTAATACAATTAGCCTTGTCTTGGGCGTAAAGAAATTACCGTTCTGTTAGGCGTAAAGCAGGCCACTTACGAATGAGATGACTCTTTCTTTGAAGCACTTTT
>JANAVB010017252.1:0-126210 GCA_029216955.1 Iris pallida
CGAAGTACGGGC
The DNA here is from genome assembly GCA_029216955.1 of Iris pallida. Classification (NCBI taxonomy): domain Eukaryota; kingdom Viridiplantae; phylum Streptophyta; class Magnoliopsida; order Asparagales; family Iridaceae; genus Iris; species Iris pallida. The sequence goes on from JANAVB010017252.1 coordinate 13, forward strand.
AATACGAGTTTCTGGTGATGCTATTTGGTCTCACAAATGAGCCAACTGTCTTTATGAATTTGATGAATAAGATATTTCACCAGTATTTGGATAAGTTCGTCGTAGTATTCATCGATGACATCCTGATATACTCGAAGATGCCGGAGGAGCATGCAGAGCACTTGCGGACAGTTTTGGGAATTCTGAGGCAGGAGAGGTTGTTTGCCAAATTGTCGAAGTGCGAGTTCTTTTTAGACCGAGTGGAGTTTCTCGGCCATGTAGTTACTGGAAAGGGAATCTTGATGGATCCTAGAAAGATTGCTGCAGTTGAGACATGGAAGGCTCCGACGTCAGTTTCAGAGATCAGGAGCTTTTTGTGTTTAGCAGGCTATTATAGGAAGTTCGTCCAGGACTTTGCTAGGATAGCTGAACCCAAGACGAAGCTGACGCGAAAGGACGCAGAGTACACCTGGTCAGAGGACTGCCAGGCAGCGTTTGAGGAGCTGAAGAGGAGGCTGACGACCGCTCCAGTTCTGACATTACCTTCAGGATCTGGAGGTTTCACCAAATACATCGATGCTTCGGGAAAGGGGCTAGGATGTGTCCTACAGCAGCATGGAAAAGTGATTGCTTATGTGTAAAACCCCTAAATTTCTATTATATTTTTTTTATTTATTAAATTGGTACTGATTTAAAATTTGTATTTATACGTCGCGTAGATGCATTGTACGTCACGCGCAAAATTTTATTTTCGTATATCTCGTCAAGTACAAATATGTGCGAGATACATATTTTTTTAAAAAACATTTTTATTAAAGATTTTTATTTATATAGAAGAATTATTTTAGTTTTCAAAACAATATGAGAAATATTTTTATAAAATAGTTATTTTGTTCTTTGTTTAAAAATAAATAGGGATTTGAAAATTTTGGTTTATAAATATTTTGCGAAATTTGAAAATTACTAATAACATATTTTTTTGTTGTTAATTAGAAAAGCTATTTCATGATTTAATATTTAAGGAATATTTTTGATTTTCGAAATTAATTAATGCTATATTTTAATATTTATGGAAAGAATATTTTAAATTTTGTTGTACTTAATATTTGAATTATTTTGATAATTAAATTGAAAAAGAATGTATTTGCCTTAATTTAAAAATAGCTTTTAAATTAAGGATAAGTTCTACTTATATTGAATTAGATTTAAATCTATTTATATTATTATATAATCTATCTATTGGGGATTTAAATAAATCCCAATCCCTAACCAACTGAAAATTCCCACATCCTATAAATAGGCAGGTACTCCTCCATAATTCTCTCCACAACCAAAAATTTTCCACAAATTTGGTGCATCGTGTCTGTGCCTCCCTACATCCACTATAATCCCCATTACACATACATAAATTTTCGTCACGTCCGACAGACCGGACGTCCAACCCAACCGTGTCGGACCTATCCCGACATGATACATAAACCTAGGCAATACCCATATTCCAAATCGCTACGTCGACAGCATCCGCTCCCCCTCCCTGTCATTTCCGACACCGCCCCCATCACAGACTCTACCACAGCCGCAGCCACCAAACACCTTCTCCACCATGAACTCCCGGCCAACACCACCTTTAGCCCCGACTTCCCACAACTCGTCACCACAACCTTGCCACCGGCCAACAGTTCCGGCCATCACCACCACCTCTTTCTCTCCACCATCGCCATCACAGAAAAAGAAGGAGGAAGAACCCTAACCTGAGATCGCCGTCGCGTTCCCGAAGACTCGCGCAGCTCCTGCTCCGCCGCCTTCCAACCCCAGCCCTGGACTCGCCGCCACGACCTCCTCCAGCTTCCCGGAGCTCCGCCCCCACGACGGCAGGCCACCGCCGCGCGCCCGCCGCAGCGGATCCGCCGTCCGCCTCTGTAAACCCTCATCCCCCTTCGCCACCGACCCGCGCCGTCGGCTTGCCCTAGGTTGAGCGCCTGACCGCCGCCTGGGCCCCTCCGCGTCACATCCTCCTCCGCGCCACCTCCTCCTCCGGCAGCGCCGCTGGAAACCCCCGCCTGGCCGCGCGCCCGATCTCCTCCGCTGAACGCTGCCTCCTCCGCGTGCAGCACCCGACCGCCCGACCATCTTCTCGTCGTCTCCCCTCCGCGCCTCCGTGCCACACTCACCGCCGATCTGTCGCCGTCTACTGGCGAACAGCCGCCGCCCCCACTGTAACCTCTCTCACCCTTTCCTTCTCTCTCCTCTCTCTTTTACTTTTTTAGTGAACTTCACTTCATAACTTATGATATTTATTGGTTTAAGTTCCTTTCGTTGCTGTATTGACAGTTTGCTTTATTATTATTATTATTATTATTATTAAAATATGATGTATAGTTTTAATATTAACATCACTATAGTTTTAATATTATTACTATTATATTAATTAAAGAAGGTTGTATTGTTTTTGTGAGTTTAATTTGTTATTATTAATATTATTATCATTATTATTAATTATTAGCTTTATTATTTATATATTATTATTAATATTAGTTTGTACATATTATTAATTACATTATTATTATTCCTATTATTTTAATTGGACAAATATTTTCTATCAAATTTTAACTTAATTTTTAAAACAAAAAAAATATTCTTTTCGAATTATATATACATATGTTTGATCAGTTTTACTTTTAGTCTAAATGATTTAGAAATATTTTAAATATTTATCTAAAATAGATATCTTAAATTATGAAATTTAATTCCGCCTTAATCTTATTTTACAACTTAGAGTATTTTTACTAATAAGATATAATTTCCAAAAAATTTATATGTAAATATTTCAAGTGTTGTCATAAAGGAATTTTTACAAGTAAACTTGTTTTTAAGGTAATATAAATATTTTCTAAAAATATGGCACGTAACTTTCTACACAAATTCTTCTCACCATAAATCGTGACTAAATCATGCTTCTTATTTTCTTGTGGATTCGTACCCTTACTCATCGACATGGCTAGTGGACTAATTAGGACCTGTCAGATCACCACACCAGGCGGTACCCCAGGCAAGACACCTTGCCTTTACTGTTTAATTTTTTGCTCAATATCATGCATGCTTTTTCTTTATGTTTTTCTTTCAAAATTATATATATGCAAATTATTATATTTTATGGAATTGTCTTAGAATTAAGGGACCACCGTATGTTTAGTGCATCTCATAAACTGTCACGATGTGCCACGGATTATGTGTGAGTTATGAGTCGCATATAGATGCGGACTTACGTGCTGACTGATCATTGGTGCGTGCAGGCCGTGCGTTAGGATATAACTGCTAATAGATTTGTATAGAAGACTTGGCAGTTATTAAGGATTAAACAGTGTTGTGGAGACGACCCATGTATAGTATCATTGGGGGGAGGGGACAGTTATCAGCGTAGGGGCTACATTTTATTTTTACACACATTTTGGGCCTAGGGTGACTCTTCGGAGCACTACCTTCTGTCCAAGGCCGATAGTGACTCGGATGAGTGCTACTTACTGCCACTCTTTACTTTTCTGCTGAGCCTACAGCCCCTGCGTAGAACGTTGTCCTCAAAGTGCATATTACCTAGAATGGGTAGGAACCTTACTCATGCATACTTTTCTGTTGAGCTTATTTATTCAGTTTATTGGCATGATATTATGTGTTTTGTTACGTCCCTCTGAGGACCTAGCTTTTCCCCAGGTGTGTGTTTTTGTGATTTCTTGCAGGTGCTCTAGCTAAGGCCATTCCTTCCTTCGTGATGACTGCTTTTGGACTTGTTATTGCTTCGCTCGACCAATCACTTTCTTTGTATATTTCTTCTCTTTTTAAATTAGTTGGTAGTGGACTTTGTCTCCGCCCAACAATTGTATCATAACTATTCAAGTTGATTTCTATATTATTAATCCTTTCATTGTGGATGAGATTTAGTTGTCTTGGATTATTACATTTACAGCTTATGTATACATACGGGGTCCATGTATTTCGTATGTATACAGCTGGCATGTCTACGTACTTGGTCCTACGTATTTTGGGACTGGAGCGTTACATGTTTTTGTGGTGGCCCATGCACGTCAAGTTTGTCACTTCGGTTACGTAAATGTACCGAAGTGGGCCTGCAATATAGGATTAGAGTCTAGAATCTCATCCACCTACTTGACATCCTTTCTTGACTTCAAATTTCGAACTCTCGTTCGACCTCCTTGAATTGCATCTTGCTTGACTCCTTCTACCGTAAATTTTTTAGTTTCGTGTTTAGTAAGATGACTACACTAGTATATGCCCATAGGTTAAACACATGGCTGGATAGATTGCATTGACAATTAATATCCATTGAGGTTATATTTGAGTATAGAGACATTTATTTTCCTAGAGATATGATCTTAAGGATTAGTTAATTTCAAGTTGGGTAGCAGCATATTACCGTTATCAAAGGATAAGTTATTTGATATTACAAGGTGGTATACACAAGAGGATAGCTAGATCGAGAAAACAAATTTTGAAATTATAATTTTTGAAATTTAGAAATAATTATGATTTATTGGAGGATGAAATCGATTTGAGAAATATCTTCAAGTTTTAAATTGTGACACATGATTTACGGTTAACTTTAAAAGTTTGGATTGTAATATTATAATGTTTATCTCGAGATTGTTTAAGGAGTTTTAATTATGATTTTTAGACAACTAGAGAAGACGGAAGTTTAGAGAGCTTCAGGTTTAAAATTTAGGCGTACGATTTATAAGTCTATTTAAATTGGAGTTGAAAAAAAGAAAAGAAAAAAAAGGGGTAATTTAATTTGAGTTACATGATTTGCGATTGATGAAGCGGGCTAAGAGTTTATCTCGAGGCACATTTGAGAATTGGAAATTTTTAAAAGTGATGGCTTATTATGGGGATTTAGTTGTGCCGCATTAGTTATGATTAAGGTTATTTGGAAATTATTTAAAGAAATGTTAACTTTAAGTTATGGTTAGATATTTGATGGAGTATCTTGAGATAGTATTTCGAAACTGTTGAGGAACTTGAAATTTGAAATTAGATCATATATTGGTAGAGAACCAAGAAGCAAGCAAGTCACCCTAATGGAATACAAGTATTGCTCATTAATTGCCATGATAGTTGTATGTACTCGAGTGTAGTTAAGTCATATGCCAAACTATGTGAAGATATCTCAATCTTGATTTCCTCGACATTCCCTCAAACCTAGATTTTATCGTGACTTTTTAACCATTTGAAACTTGAGAAATGAGTAGATTGTTCCTTAATCATACTCCATCTAAGTGGCTATCATATCTTTAGAAACTGTATTTCTAAACTATTTTACCTTGATTTACTCGAATCTAAATTATCTTTATTTCATGTTTTAACTTGGTCATTTATTGTGTGCGTTAATCGTTATCTTATGAACTCCCACTTTCTATTTAATTCTTTTGTGTGTCCTTTATCGTGACTTGGATATTTGGAGCACAACATTAGACTTTTCCCTCCAACAAATCCCATATGCAAGACCTAGACAAACCCACCTTCATGTAGGTATATCACGTGCGACTAAAACACGTCTTCTTGTACTCTAATTTTATATTGTGACTTTCGGGTTAAAAAGACTGGACTCTAATCCCTACCATGAAACCAATATACTTTTTAACTATAGCTGAGATTCGACCTCGACTCAATTCTTTCGACCCGATGTATGATTTTGTTCTACTTAATTCCTTACATGCTTAACCTTACATTTTATCTTGATTGCTGGACCTATCACACCATTTAGTTAATTTTTGTAAGTTGGATAGAATACCTCACGACCTAACCAACATTTGTGGACCACATTGATAGGTTCACTTGGACCATAGAATTCAGTAGACCCTAACTTATCTAGTCAACCAAGCCGACTGCATAGGCCCAAATTTCGGGCGGAACTTGGATTTTATAAGATCTTGGACTAATTGATTTTTTTCATCATTACCCTTTACTTATTATTTTATCTACCTAGGATGCTAAAATAGCTTAGTTTTGCAAGCTTATTCTTTATCAAGCTTGATCATGACATATGTTTAATGTGGGCGCCCACTAATACATTGTCTAATCAGAACCGACGTATTATGGTCTGATCAACCATAGTACACTTGGTTCGCTTTTTGTATATTGTTCAACGTGGACGGAGACGTAGTTAAACTTGCCCCTAGAGTCTCTTCCGCGATTACCTTGGCAATTCTCTTGGAATTTTACAACCGCCCTTGAATCACATATTGGCATTTGAAAACATCTCCTTTGGACTCTTGTTGGCTTTCGTCTTTAAACTATTCTAGACAAGGCTTGTGATTGATAGATAGACCAAACCATTCTCCTATGCCCATGATATTTGTATATACTTGGGGATAGTTAACCACTGACCAACCAATATGACTATTCCTGCCTTGAGCTACTTGCCTTTTTCCTCGACCCTAGAACCAACTTTCATGACCTTTTGAAATTTGAAGATGGTAACTCTAAACCTAGACGACCCTATACCTTATATCATGACCCTAATCACTTGAATGAATCCTATCATTCTTTCATTCGTGCCCTCAACTTAGACACTTACCATACAATCTTCTTCTAAGTGCCCTATTCCCCAAGTCCCCAAAAAATCCACTTAAACTACTTCCATCATACTATCATGATTTTACCTTGACTTGCAACCCTCGATCAATTCCAAAAAAGCGTGAATTATTTCGTCGTTATCGGAATCACGATTTTTTGCCCAATGATTTGTGTTGCCTTACCTTCGTACCTTCTCACCCGCTACTTATTTTTAATTTCGAGGACAAAATTCTTTTAAGTTGGGTAGGATGTAAAACCCCTAAATTTCTATTATATTTTTTTATTTATTAAATTGGTACTGATTTAAAATTTTGTATTTATACGTCGCGTAGATACATTGTACGTCACGCGCAAAATTTTATTTTCGTATATCTCGTCAAGTGCAAATATGTGCGAGATACATATTTTTTTTAAAACATTTTTATTAAAGATTTTTATTTATATAGAAGAATTATTTTAGTTTTCAAAACAATATGAGAAATATTTTTATAAAATAGTTATTTTGTTCTTTGTTTAAAAATAAATAGGGATTTGAAAATTTTGGGTTATAAATATTTTGCGAAATTTGAAAATTACTGATAACATATTTTTTTGTTGTTAATTAGAAAAGCTATTTCATGATTTAATATTTAAGGAATATTTTTGATTTTCGAAATTAATTAATGCTATATTTTAATATTTATGGAAAGAATATTTTAAATTTTGTTGTACTTAATATTTGAATTATTTTGATAATTAAATTGAAAAAGAATGTATTTGCCTTAATTTAAAAATAGCTTTTAAATTAAGGATAAGTTCTACTTATATTGAATTAGATTTAAATCTATTTATATTATTATGTAATCTATCTATTGGGGATTTAAACAAATCCCAATCCCTAACCAACTGGGAATTCCCACATCCTATAAATAGGCAGGTACTCCTCCATAATTCTCTCCACAACCAAAAATTTTCCACAAATTTGGTGCATCGTGTCTGTGCCTCCCTACATCCACTATAATCCCCATTACACATACATAAATTTTTGTCACGTCCGACAGACCGGACGTCCAACCCAACTGTGTCAGACCTATCCCGACACGACACCTAAACCTAGGCAATACCCATATTCCAAGTCGCTACGTCGACAGCATCCGCTCCCCCTCCCTGTCATCTCCGACACCGCCCCCATCACAGACTCTACCACAGCCGCAGCCACCAAACACCTTCTCCACCATGAACTCCCGGCCAATACCACCTTCAGCCCCGACTCCCCACAACTCGTCACCACAACCTTGCCACTGGCCAACAGTTCCGGCCATCACCACCACCTCTTCCTCTCCACCATCGCCATCACAGAAAAAGGAGGAGGAAGAACCCTAACCTGAGATCGCCGCCGCGTTTCTGAAGACCCGCGCAGCTCCTGCTCTGCCGCCTCCGAACCCCAGCCCTGGACTCGCCGCCACGACCTCCTCCAGCTTCCCGGAGCTCCGCCCCCGCGACGGCAGGCCACCGCCACGCGCCCGCCGCAGCGGATCCGCCGCCCGCCTCTGTAAACCCTTATCCACCTTTGCCACCGACCCGTGCCGCCGGCTTGCCCTAGGTTGAGCGCCTGACCGCCGCCTGGCCCCCTCCGCGTCACATCCTCCTCCGTGCCACCTCCTCCTCCGGCAGCGCCGCTGGAAACCCCCGTCTGGCCGCGCGCCCGATCTCCTCCGCTGAACGCTACCTCCTCCGCGTGCAGCACCCGACCGCCCGACCATCTTCTCGTCGTCTCCCCTCCGCACCTCCGTGCCACACTCACCGCCGATCCGCCGCCGTCTACTGGCGAACAGCCGCCGCCCCCACTGTAACCTCTCTCACCCTTTCCTTCTCTCTCCTCTCTCTTTTACTTTTTTTAGTGAACTTCACTTCATAACTTATGATATTTATTGGTTTAAGTTCCTTTCGTTGCTGTATTGACAGTTTGCTTTATTATTATTATCATTATTATTATTAAAATATGCTGTATAGTTTTAATATTAACATCACTATAGTTTTAATATTATTACTATTATATTAATTAAAGAAGGTTGTATTGTTTTTGTGAGTTTAATTTGTTATTATTAATATTATTATCATTATTATTAATTATTATTAGCTTTATTATTTATATATTATTATTAATATTAGTTTGTACATATTATTAATTATATTATTATTATTCCTATTATTTTAATTGGACAAATATTTTCTATCAAATTTTAACTTAATTTTTAAAACACAAAAATATTCTTTTCGAATTATATATACATATGTTTGATCAGTTTTACTTTTAGTCTAAATGATTTAGAAATATTTTAAATATTTATCTAAAATAGATATATTAAATTATGAAATTTAATTCCGCCTTAATCTTATTTTACAACTTAGAGTATTTTTACTAATAAGATATAATTTCCAAAATTTTTATATGTAAATATTTCAAGTGTTGTCGTAAAGGAATTTTTACAAGTAAACCTGTTTTTAAGGTAATATAAATATTTTCTAAAAATATAGCACGTAACTTTCTACACAAATTTTTCTCACCATAAATCGTGACTAAATCATGCTTCTTATTTTCTTGTGGATTCGTACCCTTACTCATCGACATGGCTAGTGGACTAATTAGGACCTGTCAGATCACCACACCAGGCGGTACCCCAGGTAAGACACCTTGCCTTTACTGTTTAATTTCTTGCTCAATATCATGCATGCTTTTTCTTTATGTTTTTCTTTCAAAATTATATATATGCAAATTATTATATTTTATGGAATTGGCTTAGAATTAAGGGACCACCGTATATTTAGTGCATCTCATAAACTGTCACGATGTGCCACAGATTATGTGTAAGTTATGAGTCGCATATAGATGCGGACTTACGTGCTGACTGATCATTGGTGCGTGCAGGCCGTGCGTTAGGATATAACTGCTAATAGATTTGTATAGAAGACTTGGCAGTTATTAAGGATTAAACAGTGTCGTGGAGACGACCCATGTATAGTATCATTGGGGGGAGGGGACAGTTATTAGCGTAGGGGCTACATTTTATTTTTACACACATTTTGGGCCGATTGTGACTCTTCGGAGCACTACCTTCTGTCCAAGGCCGATAGTGACTCGGATGAGCGCTACTTACTGCCACTCTTTACTTTTCTGCTGAGCCTACAGCCCCTGCGTAGAACGTTGTCCTCAAAGTGCATATCACCTAGAATGGGTAGGAACCTTACTCATGCATACTTTTCTGTTGAGCTTATTTATTCAGTTTATTGGCATGATATTATGTGTCTTGTTACGTCCCTCTGAGGACCTAGCTTTTCCCCAAGTGTGTGTTTTCGTAATTTCTTGCAGGTGCTCTTGCTAAGGCCATTCCTTCCTTCGTGATGACTGCTTTTGGACTTGTCATTGCTTCGCTCGACCAATCACTTTCTTTGTATATTTCTTCTCTATTTAAATTAGTTGGTAGTGGACTTTGTCTCCGCCCAACAATTGTATCATAACTATTCAAGTTGATTTCTATATTATTAATCCTTTCATTGTGGATGAGATTTAGTTGTCTTGGATTACTACATTTACAACTTATGTATACATACGAGGTCCATGTATTTCGTATGTATACAGCTGACATGTCTACGTACTGGGGCGTTACATTATGCATCTAGACAATTACGGACTCATGAGCGGAACTATCTTACCCATGACCTAGAGTTAGCTGCGGTGGTCTTTGCACTCAAGTTATGGAAATATTACTTATACGGAGAGCGTGTGGAAATCTTTACTGACCACAAGAGCTTGAAGTATGTGTTCACGCAGAAAGAGCTGAACATGAGGCAAAGACGATGGTTGGAGTTGATGAAGGACTTCGAGATCGATTTACAGTATCTCCCCGGGAAGGCAAATGTGGTGGCGGATGCGCTGAGCAGGCATCCGATGGCATGGTATCTGATGATAGATCGGCATTTACGGGAAGATCTGGAGAAGCTCGGTATCGAGATAGTTCGGCCAGGATCAGTGATACAGATGATGGCGCTTGACATTCAGTCAGGTTTGATAGAGCAGATCAGGAAGACACAGTCTACAGATGAGAGCCTTCGCAGACTTCGAGCCCAGGCTTTAGCTGGATTGCTGGATGACTTCACCGTAGCAGAGGATGGATCCTTGAGGCATGGCAGCCGATTGTGCGTGCCGAAGGGAGAGGTGGTAGAGGCAGTCTTGCAGGAGGCGCACCGATCGAGATATTCTATTCACCCTGGTACTAACAAGATGTACCGTGACTTGCGAGAACATCTTTGGTGGCACGGGATGAAGAGAGATGTATCACGTTTTATTTCGAGATGCCTAGTTTGCCAGCAGGTCAAGACGGAGCGCCAGAGGCCAGCTGCTCTGTTACAGCCGTTACCCATTTACGAGTGGAAGTGGGAACACATTACGATGGACTTCATCTTAGGGCTTCCTCGTTCCCAAGGAGGAAAGGATGCCATTTGGGTCATCGTGGACAGGCTGACAAAGTGTGCGCACTTCATGCCCTTCAAGGTGGGGCTTTCCATCGAGAAATTGGCGGAGCTATACATGCAGCAGATAGTTCGCTTGCACGGAGTACCAGTGAGCATCGTGTCGGACAGAGACATCAGATTCACGTCCCACTACTGGAGGAGCTTGCAGAAGGAGTTGGGCAGTCGGCTCAAGTTCAGTACGGCGTACCACCCGCAGATAGATGGGCAGTCCGAGAGGACGATACAGACACTGGAGGACATGCTGAGGACTTGTGTGCTGGACTTTGGCGGATCATGGGAGAGCCATCTACACTTGGTAGAGTTTTCATACAACAATAACTACCAAGCCAGCATCGGTATGTCTCCTTTCGAGGCACTATATGGACGACGATGCCGTACACCGCTCTTTTGGGACGATGTTGGGGACAGAGTTATGCTTGGGCCAGAGATGATCTCGGATGCAGCAGAGAAGGTCGGGATGATCAGAGACAGGCTCAGAGTAGCTCAGGACAGGTAGAACCACTAGACCGATGCTAGTCGCAGACCGATGGAGTTCGCTGACGGTGATATGTTGCTAATGAAGATATCACCTACTAGAAGGACGATCCAGTTCGGACGAGGAGACAAGTTGAGCCCCAGATACATCAGGTCGTTCGAGATACTTGGCAGGATCGGAGAGGTAGCTTACAGGATTGCACTTCCACCCAACCTAGCAGGAGTTCACAATGTCTTTTATGTATCCCAGCTAAGGAGATATGTTCCGGACCCCAGCCATGTGCTTATTCATTCAGAGTTGGAGATCGGACCGAGCCTTGTAGTTTCTGAGCAGCCAGTGGAGATATTAGACAGGAGAGAGAAGAGGCTGAGGAACAAAGTTATACCCTTAGTACGAGTAGCTTGGAGCCGTCAATCTCCGGGTGAATCTACTTGGGAGAGGGAGTCGGACACGAGGGAGAGATACCCTTACTTTTCGATCCAACCGCTGCGAGGGAACCACCCGTTCCCGCTTGATACATTAGAGGTTAGTTTCGATCATAGCCTTTGTCATTTGTTGCATTGTTTGCTATGTTAGAAAATTGTAAGGTCTTCAATCCTTGTGAATTTCGAGGACGAAATTTTTCAAGGAGGGAAGACTTGTCAGCCCTTGTTTTTCAAATTTAATTTAATTAGTGTTAGTTAGTTGCTAATGACCTATTTAGCTTTAAAATAATTTATTATGATTTTTAGGATTTTTTCTAGAATTTTTAAAATGATTTTTAAATCAAATATATCAATTTCCAATTAATTAAAATGTTTTAATATCATTTTGTAATACTTAGATTTGTTTTAATGCTAGTTTGTAATTAAAAGAATTGTTTTAATGGTAGTTTGTAATTAATTAAATTATTTTAGTTCGGGATGCAAATTATTATTTGCATTTAGTTAGGGTTGGGACCAAATTGTAAAATCCAAGATTCTAGGGACCTTACTGCTAAAACTCTTTTCACCAACTCCCCGACGACCCGGCCAGCTGCTGACGACCGGCCAGCTGCCCCCGCGTTTCGTGGCCGACTCCTAACCCTAGCCGACCTAAAAACCCCCCTATAAATATCCCCTCCATCCTAAACCCTAACCCTAGCTCACCATCGTCAACCCCGACCCCCCTTTCTTTCCCGACGAGACCTAACCCTAACCCTAACTCCGGCGGACCACAGCGCCACCTCCCCGTCGACAATCATCCCCATCCACCACCACCATTAGACGTGCCACGCCGAGACGAACGCATCGCCACCTGAGCGCCACCGCCACGATGTCTCCTCCGCCGTCCAGCGTCTTCGACAACCCCCCGACGCCGGACACGTGAGTAGCACTTCAAAACTGTGTCGTGTGTGTCTTGTGCACACATATATGACTCGCCGTGTCCTGACGAACTTGATGGTGAGTCTGGACACGTGAAATTAGACCCGTGCGTGTCGTGCTTAGCACGGACACGAGACTCATGTGTCCTTAACTGTCTGGACACAGAGTTTGTTTTATCGGGTTTAAAACCCGTTAACTTAAACCTAAATAAATCTAAACTAAACCCTACCCCTAACACACAGAGCGGGCTGACCCCTTGGCCAGCCCGACTGAGCCCGAGAACTCGACCCCCTGGGGAGAGTTCGAACCCCCCCCCTCTCTCTGTTTTTGTTTTTCTTTTGTTTTCTTTTTGTGTTATTTATTTTATATATATATATATATATATATATATATATATATATATATGTATTTAAGTATATATTATTATATATATATACTGTTATATATGTATATATATATATATATATATATATATTTTTATATTTAGTATTTTATTATATTGTATATATGTTCATGTGTATATATATATATATATATATATATATATATATATATATATATATATATATATATATATATATATATATATATATATGTATATATATATGTATACAGTATTTGTATATGTATATATATATTTTATATTTAGTATTGCTATTATATATTTATACAAATACTGTATACATATGCATATATAAATATATAATAGCAATACTAAATACTGTATACATATATAAATATATAATAGCAATACTAAATATAAAATATATATATATGCATATATAAATATATAATAGCAATACTAAATACTGTATACATATATAAATATATAATAGCAATACTAAATATAAAATATATATATATGCATATAATAAATATGCATATATAAATATATAATAGCAATACTAAATATAAAATATATATATACATATACAAATACTGTATACATTATATATATATATATATATATATATATATATATATATATATATATATATATATATATATATATATATATATATATATATATATTTATATATATATAAAATATCCATATAAATATTGTAGTTATATATTTATATATGTATTTCAAACTCTACCTTGTATAAATTATTATTATGTAAAATTTCACAAGATTATTTTATTATATATTTTGTGACTTGTATATTTTTACCACTTTAAAAATGTATTATTATTATTTTAATTCCTGTATTTTATTCTGTTATGGCCAATTGATGTCCAAACCTAGCATGGGTTTTTGGGCCCAATTGTGTCTAATACATTCAGAGTCTGTACAAGTCATATTGGACTTGATTCATGGCTCTGGGTCCTGTATCTGGACTTCGGTTCAATTCAAATACATGGACAAAAATAGTAAATAATTAATTAATTAATTTTCAGAAAATATTGCTTGCTGTTTTTGAATTTTTATATATATTTTAAGTGCTATAAAAATCTGGAAAAAATTATATTTGAATACTTTGTTAATTTGGACAATTTATTATAATTTTTCAAAAATTTATTAAGTGCTGTTGGTATTTTACAAAAATAGGAAAACAGAACTCATTTTCTGTATATTTATGTTTTCTGATTTTTAATAAATATTTATGAGGGTTTATAAATTCCAGAAAAATTAGTATAAATTTCTATAATTAACAAGGATCATTTTGGTACTTTACCTTATGTAAAATTGAGCTTTTTGTCTATCTTAAAAATTGTTGGAACACAATGTACAGATTGATTTAATTATTGAATAATTACGACTTGCAACTTTTTGTGTTGTTTTGAGTTTTAGTCGTATTGAACCTCACCCCGCACTAGTGTAAAGGCCCTAGAAAGTTAGTTATAGTATTGTGTCACCCCGCATTGGTCTCCTATGCTAAAGTCACCATTTGGCTAGGTGTCCAATCAGAAAGTTGTGTTGCACCACTGGTGTTTTAATGTTTAACTTAGTGTAAAAACTAAGTTTATGTATTTATTTATACAGCGACGAGTTACCTGTATCTATTGCATTTTTATCGCTGCTTTACTTTGCTAGAGTAAAGTACTTCTACAAACTTTACATACTGTTACAACAATGAACTGCGAATCCAACCATGTTAAATGCTGATCCTTGGGGTAGCAAGTTAAATCTTCACATGTTGTACTTTCAGTCACTACCATGCTTAGACCAGTCTTTATGTATCTCTCACATGATTAGAATATGGGTTATGGGGAAACTGTTAGTAGTGTACGTGATCACGTCCCCCTTCTCCGTACGTATGTACCGAGCAAAGTTTCATTTATATGAATACTGCGTCATAGGCTTTATCTCAAAGCAGATTTGTACGTATGTACATCTATCACCTTATCACTTGTACGAAAGTACATTTCGTTATGTACCCCTGTACATTGTACATCTATTGACGATCACGTACATGCTACAATTTTAAAGATTATATATACATATGTCTATTTGATATATGTGTCCTTGCCATGATAGATTATGAGATGCCATGTTTCCAGTTTATTTCTCTTATGTTCATTTCATGTTTCGTATATTAGTTTGCTAGAAACAGTAATTGCTCCCGTCCTGACAGGATAACATTGTAGGTATTCTTACTGAGGAGGAGTTACTCTGCGACTCATATTATGGAGTTACTGTCGAGGACCAGGCTTTGCCCTACGATGATGTACCTGTGGGGAAACTCGTCTAGTTTGTGTAGTTGCTCGGGATATTTAGTGTAGTAATGTATTAGACTACGTATTTTGTAACTGAACATATATCCAGTTTTACATTTCGGACTTGTACTTGGACTTATTATTATTATATGAGACGACTTTTGTGTTTGGAGCATTTATGACTCTTATTTACTTATAGAACTGTTAGCACATTTAGTCTTATCTTGTTATTTCTCGAACAGCTTACTGCGCTTTATCTCAAGCGTAGGTTGGACATGACTCGGCCCGGCCCGGCCCAACAATTTGGGTAACGGGTCGTGACAACTGCTGCTGTTTTAGCTGCTGTTGCTGCTGCTATTACTGCATGCTGCTGCTGCTGCTATGGCATGCTGTTTGGGGGGAGGGGCAGCAGCACCAATTCCACCCCCCCACAAGCTGCTGCTGTGGCTCTTCTTTCTTCCTTTCCAACTCTTCCATTTCCCCTTTATAACTCCTCCTCTAATCTCTTAATTTCCTCCTCTAATTTCACCCTCTAATCTCTTCCTCTAATCTCTAATATCTCTTAACTCTCTCATTCACACACATACATATCTATATATATATATATATATATATATAGACACACATATACTCATATACACACACACACACACATATATATATATATATATATATATATATATACACACACACATTCACACACACACACACACACACACACACACACACACACACACACACACATATATGTGTGTGTGTGTGTGTGTGTGTGTGTGTCCATGTGTGTGAGTGTGAGTGTCTATATATGTGTGTGTGTGTGTGTGAGTGTGAGTGTGTGTGTCCATGTGTGTGAGTGTGACTGTGAGTGTGTGTATATATATATATATATATATATATATATATATATATATATATATATATATATATATATATATATATATATATATATATATATATACGCGTGCAATCGGGTAGAATCACCCGACCCCCTCGTACGGGTTAGCAACAAGCATTAAGAATCGAGGAAAGCCCTGACCGTTTGGAGCGAACAAGCCTACGGGGACATTTTTCAAGCTGTGCGGATTGCGGAGGACGACGTCGCTCGGGCAGAAGCCAGGTTCGCTTTAGGCCGTTCACCGACGGCTAGGATAGCCATGAATCTTACCAAAGTTATGCTCAAATTCAGGATCAGAGTGGAGACCGATTTCTGGAAGCAAAAAACGAGGTTGAAATGGGACAGCGAGGGGGATAAAAACTCTAAATATTTTCATGACTGCGTCAAAGGCCGCAGAAAGAAGCTCTCGATTCATCAAATTACCGACGAAATGGGGAACATCATCACTGATCAAAAGAACATCCAAGCGGCCGCTGCGGAGTTCTATTCCAAGTTATTCTCCAAAGAGACGGTTCACAAAGACAACTCCTTCCTGAATTCCATACCTCACCTCATCAGCAACACCGACAATGTTCAGCTGGAGTTGTCCCCCACCATGCAGGAGGTGACCGACGTAGTTTGGGCCCTGGATACGAACAGTACACCTGGCCCGGACGACTTTTCAGGGGTATTTTTTCGCAACTGCTGGGATATTATCAAACAGGACATCACTGAGGCGGCCATTGCATTCTTCACAAGAGCCACTTACCCCAAAGCAATCTCCAGCGCCAAGCTGATCCTTATCTCGAAAAATTCAAATCCAGAATCCTTTCGAGATTTTCGTCCCATCAGTCTTTGCACTTTCACTAACAAGATCATCTCCAAGATAATTGCAACCAGAATGGCCGAATTTCTCCCCAAGATCATTTTCGAGGAACAAAGCGGCTTTGTTCGCGGAAGAAATATCCAGGACAACATCATGCTAGCTCAGGAGTTAATCACCTGCATGAAGTTCCCTGCAAGCGGGGACAACATCGCTATCAAACTCGACATGGAGAAAGCTTATGACAGACTGGATTGGCAATTTATTATCTGGGTCTTCAGAGCTTTCGGATTCTCGAAAAATTGGACCAACACCGTGTGGAGATCCATTAGTAACTCGTGGTTTTCAACGGTTATCAACGGGCAGGCCGAAGGATTCTTCAAATCTACTCGTGGAGTTAGACAAGGCGACCCTCTTTCATCCACTGTCTTCATCATTGCGGCCGACGCTTTGAGCAGAAACCTTAATAACATGATTAATACCCCCAACTTCCAGCACTATCATACATCCAGCGGCTGTCCCTTCATCACCCACTTGGCCTTCGCCGACGATGTTCTCATATTCTCGTCCGGAGAAATTGGAGCGGTGGACGTGGTGCACCACACACTGCAGAGATACTCCAGATGCTCCGGTCAGAAAATCAACCCCGCCAAGAGCGTTATTTATGCCCACCACAACTTCAATCGAGAGAACGCGCGCGGCCTCTCCAACTTAACTTCCTTCAATGTAGCCCATCCCCCCTTCAAATACCTTGGATGCCCACTTGTGTACGGGAAATCCAACTCTGGCATATTCGAGGATTTGATCTCTAGAATCAGGAAAAAACTCGAGGGGTGGCATAATGCCACTCTATCCCCTGGCGGCAAGATGATCCTCATCAATCATGTTCTCACCTCTATCCCGATTCACACATTGGCTATGTGTTCCCCACCCAAGAAGGTTCTGACCTCGATTGAACAGACCTTTTGTAACTTCTTTTGGGGGCAGGACACAGGACAAGACAAGCATCACTGGGCGAGTTGGGACTCTATGGCACGCCCTACCGAGGAAGGGGGCCTGGGCTTTACCAAACTCTCACACATCGTTAAAACATTCTCGTTGAAACTGTGGTAGAATCTTCGGACTAGGAACAACTTATGGACTAGGTATATGAAGGCCAGATACTTCAAACACATTCACCCAGCAATTGCCATCTCCAACAGCCGATCCTCTGCGACGTGACGTCGTATCCTCGATGGGCGGGACAGCGTAGAACCTGTTATCAGACTCCATTTGGGTGACGGTCATTCCAACCCGTTCCAGGAGAGATGGATTGGGGATAGCATGATCCCGAGTATCACGGAGACCCCTAGAGACTGCAGGATCAGCGACCTGTGGGACTTCAGTAGTAACGAATGGAACTGGGACAAGATTCGTGATTGGTCCGGAGAAGACACTGTGGAGAGCATCCGCCTTCGCGGGGTTAAACCGATAACGAAGCGGATGGATGGAGGTGGTCGCTCGAGGCTTCGGGGGCATTCTCGATGCGATCGGCGAAAAGCGCTGTCCGAGTTAATGGGAACCGGAATCCTACCATAGCCCCTATTGGCACTCTTGCATTCCTAAAAAGTGGTCCTTCCTGATGTGGAGAATCATCAGGAAGAAATTGCCCACTGACGAGATTCTGAACACCATGGGGATCAGCTTAGCATCAGCCTGCAATTGTTGCTCTGACCGTCAGATGGAGACTATTGACCACATCTTCTATCAGGGGGCTCTGCCAGGTCACATCTGGAGGATCTTCAACCATCGGTGTAGCATTGAGCCAGGCAGCGGGCGCTTCCACGATCTCTCGGTCTCCTGGGGTTCTGTCTCTCACGGACACCATATCGTCGCAGCGGTCGCCACGTGGGTCATTTGGAAGAATCGCAACAAGGCTAGATACGAAGGACTCCATTACTCAGAAAATTAGCTCATACGGGAAGTCTACCGCCAATGTCGTAAAAGGAGCACCCGGTATGCCCACAGGTCGAGGGCATTCTGGTCCTCAGCCCTCCCCTAACTCTCGCTGGTTTTGACACCCCCTACCTCCTTCTTCTTTTTGGTGGTATACTTGTATAGGCTTCGGTATTTTGCGCCTTGTATACTTGTTCCGGCTTCGGTCTTCGAGCCTTCATTAATAAAAAGGGGGTGTTATTAATATATATATATATATATATATATATATATATATATATATAGAAAAAAAAATATATATATATATATAAATATATATATATGGACACACTCACATATAAATATAGATACATATACACATATACATAGACACACTCACATGTATATATAGATATATATGGACACACACACACACACACACACACACACACACACACACACACATATTCATATATATATTTATATATATAGACACACAAACACAAGGACACATGGACACAACACAAATCCTAGTTCTCCTAGGAGTCTCTCATAGGCTTCTAACCTTGACACAAAGGGACACAACCATGGGTAATTCCTATGGGTTCCAAAACCAAGTAAAATCATAGGAGAATGATTTAGAGAGTAGATAATCACCTATTAGGAGTGATTCCTAACGAAACTCCCTCCGACACAAAGATTCTTGAAGAATGGATACTTCCATCTTGCATTTTTCTTCCAAACTTTGGTAGCACCCTCCCTTGATGGTGTAGAGAGGATCTATGTAAGAAATTTGGGAAAAAATGGAAGATTTGGAGATCAAAACTCAAATCTAGGTCTAGGTTTTGGAAAAAACTCAAAAGAGGGAAGAACTTGAGAGTGGAGATGAAGTAAATGAAGTGGGATGGTCTCCCATAGGTGGCCGGCCATGTAGGGGGGCTTGGGGCATTTGGCAAATGTCCAAAATGCCCTCCAAGCCTCCTCTAGGTCAAAATTGACTTAAACAAATTTTTGGGGTCGAAAAAACCAAGTTAAAATCTGCAAATTGACCGATTAAGTCACGGAGAAAAATGTCTAAAGGTACCAGACTAATTTGTGGGATTTTATGGGCCTTGTCTAACTTAAGTTTGGATCTCGATCAGAGTCTAAGCTACCCCGGGTCTCCGATACAAGTCGGAATGAGCTGAAATTCGAACCCGACTCTAAAAATCCCCAAATAACATTATCATTAAATAAAAATTTCTAAAATTCCCAAAAATGCAAAAATGACCATTTTATCCCTATTTTTGAAAAGTGGGAGTGACAATATTACTTTGTTGTTATTAAATGATAACGATTTATATTTATTAAATCATTTATTATATAAATGATATGTATATATGTGTATATAGATTATATATGTGAGTATGTGTATATAAATATATATTGTATACGTGTGTATGTATATGTATATATTATTATATATTATATATGTGTGTACGTATATATATATATATATATATCGAGAAAAATATATATATATATATATATATATATATATATATATATATATATATATATATATATATGTGTGTGTGTGTGTGTGTGTGTGTGTGTGTGAGACTCGTCTTACAGTATCGGTATTTATGTACGGATACGTATTTTGTAGTGTATTTCGTATTTTCTTGATTTTCGTAATGCTTTAAAATTTTTTTTCTAAACTTATAGATTTCTTCTTGGCCGGCATACCGCTGGTATACCGGAGTATACCGACGGCATACCGTCCAGACAGATTTTTCATATTTTAGATATTTTCGATTTCAGATATTTTCATAAATAGTGTTTCTGATATTTTCGTGAATAGTATTTTGGATATTTTGATGAATAGTATTTAGATATTTTCGTGAATAGTGTAGATGCACTCTATTATCCAATGGACATTTGGTTTTGTTTGAATGGCCATGATTGACCTAGATTTTCACATGGATCATGATCCAACGGCTAAGATTAATTCTCCCTTCTATATATATCATTTCACTTTCTCTCTCCTCTCCCTTTTCATTCTCTTCACTCTCTCTTCATTTCTTCTTCCCTTCTCTTCCCTTGGAGCTTGTCAAGAGCTTGGCCTTGAGGCCTAGAGTGTGGTTTCGTGCCCCTCTTGGTGGTGGAGTAGAAGATTAGGCTTGGAGCTTAACCTAGGCAAGTACATCTTGCCAAATTCTTGAACAATAGTAATCTATTGTCATTTTTGTTTTTCTTTGGTATTAAATGCTTAGAATTTTTCAAAACTCATTTTGTTAAATGTGTTTTCCTGATGATTCTCGTATATGTGCATGTTTCCAAAAATTCAATTAAGCAAGATTTGATTTTCTGTTAAAACCCAATATGGACTTAGTAGAAAGATTGGTGTCAAGAGTGATACTAGTGTTACCATCATGGATCTTGGTAACATATACATATATAAGGCCCTCACATAGTTTGTATATCATGGATTTTGAGTTTGGCGACAATCGGAACCTGTTTCGGTGTCCCGAGAACCTCTGTTTGGGAGTATTTTGAGGTATTGATCTATCAAATGTTTTGATTTGTGAAAACTAACACTCCCATGTTGTAGGAAATTCAATTCTAATCAATTTTGACTTTTGAAAGTTCGAATTTCGATTTAAAACGAAATTTTTATGGCCGAAACAAGTTTTGAGTTCAAAAATCAACTTTCTGTGACAATTCGGAAAATCCGTCGGAAATCCGCGGAAATCCGTCGGAAAATCCGAACTTGCACCACAAAACTTGCTGTTTCAATCCGGAAAATCCGCCGGAAATTTGCAGAAATCCGCCGGATAATCCGGTTAAGCTGTTTTTGCCCGTTTCTGCCCGTTCTTGTCCGTTTTTGATATTTTCTTTGATTATAATGAATTCTTAACATGATTAGATGACCTGGTATGCTTAGAGAATGAATGTACACCCTATATACACTTGACTCTAGCTTATGTTCATATGTTCTCTATACTCACTATGTATTGCCATGTCCTCCCAGATTTATTGTACCTTGCAGTCTATGTCATATCTAATATTTACTTGATAGTGACCCGTCGTGGTGTACTCTTGAACATGTCCTTTCCTAGCTTGCTTGATAGTGGCCTGTTATTGCGCACTCTTGATTCTAGTATATGTCTAGCTCCTTGATAGTGGCTCGTCGTAGCGCACTCTTGTCTTGATATTGTCATGTCTTGTTGTGGCTTGTTGTAGTGCACAATCTTGCTTGTCTTGTCAAGTCTTGCATATCTCATGTCTAGGATGGATTCTGCGGAATGCCACACCTAGAATCCAACAACAAAATGTTAAGGACTAAACAACTAGTTTGATTATCTAGATTATTGGAGATTTTCCCGGTTACCTGTTGCCCCTTTTGATCTTGGCGCTATATATATATATACTTGGGATTTGGAGCTATCTGTCATGATGAGCACTCTTCCAGCACACCGTCGAGTGGAGCACCTCTTTAGGACACATGTATCTTACTGCAGTGTGTCTGCTATACTTCTTTTCTTTTGGCTTGGACCACTCAGGTAGTAGCAGGCAGGTGCTGGACTTGGAATTCTCAGACTTGCATTTGTTAGTAATTAGGATTGTGACAACCCTAGTTAGCTAAAGTATTAAGCCGTAATCATTGCTTGGCCGTGATTGTTGGATGGAGTCCATTCTTGTCTAGTCTAGTCTTGCTCCAGTTTACCTTATTGTAGTACTTAGCTTCTTGTCATTCCTTACATGCTATTCTTTCTACTACATGCTCGGCTTCACCACATGCTCACATGCTCCAGTTACATAACATGCTCACATGTCCAATCTACTTAACATGCTCTATAAGACAAGTTAACAAGTTTTCTTTAAATGCCTTACATGACAAGTTTCCTTTAAAATGCTCACATGACAGGTTTACAAATGATGTCTTCCTTTACATATCTACAGTTAACTCTATATGACATGTTGTTGTTTATTGTCTCTCATCGGGATAAGTGCATTGGTAGTGCACAAGTCTCGATTAGCTTTACCTTTATGTCTCTATCCATTGCTTGTTAGAATTAGATTGGTTTTAGTTCATAGTTTGGCTTCCTTTGTGGTACTTGCTATTGGGGGTCTGACCCTACTGGTTTTGCATTGACCAGATCTAGTTGAGGAGCCCGAGGATCTTCCGAACCTTCCTCTCGATGGTGACCACCCGGAGCACCAGGGGACTTGAGTGGGTGTTCTTTCTCTTACCCACTCTTTTCTGTACATATTCTTTTGAGGCGTTTAGCCACCGAGCACGTGTTTAGCTCGTGTTTTGGACTTGACATTCGGCCTACGGGCTTAGACATGATGTTATATTTCTAGACTGCAGCTAGAGCTGATCATGTATTACTTAGTCTTGCTAGTTCTTCATTTTGTATTACTAGCTTCATGATCATCTATATATTATGGTTTGGGACGCTTTACTGTCTTATATGCATGATGATCATATTCTTGTACTTTACTTCTTGTCTGAGACTGAGATATCTAGGATCATGTGACCTAGGATTGACTGTTGGTTTGTAGCAGTGACCCCCATCTATACAGCTTATACGTTGTTTCGGAGTACTGGAGTACTTTGCTATACGTAGCTGGCCTTGTCCGTCCCTACTTGCCAGTATTCTGGTTCTGGGGCGTGACAGTGTGTGTGTGTGTGTGTGTGTGTGTGTGTGTGTACATAGGTACATGTATATATGTAGATATTTATTTATGCTAATAAGAAAGGAAATATAAAACAAACAGGCCGAGCCAGGCTAGCCCAGACCCGGCCCAGTGAGACCACATACCAGCAGCTAAAAGCCCCCAAGCAAAACCATTCCCCACCCATGTGTAGCAGCACATGATTAAACGCTCAAAGCCCAGCCTTTAGCCCAAGGCCCAGCCTATTTCTCCCCTAGCTTATTTCCCCAGACCCGAGCGGAGTAGTCCCCCACCCCCTGTTCGTTCTCAGTAAGTATATATATATACGTATATATATATATATCGAGAACATCAAAACCCTGAATGCAGCCACTCCCTTCCGAACCCTGGTGACCACAGGCGCCGGCGCGCACCCCTGGACTGCCGCGCGCGACCGCACGGGCCGTCGGAGCCGAGCATGGCACGAAAAAACAAAGTACGTCATATCAGTATTGGCGGTTGGGAGGGCTGACTTCGCGCAGAGATTTCTCCATGATCGGTCGACCGTTTGTCGAGCCGATTGCTCAGGGATGAGCCCAACATAACCATCACGGATCTCTGTGAATTAGTTCTTATTGAACTTATTTGTATGCGATGAAAAATCAACGCAAACCTCACAAAAAATCTGTTCCAAAACAGAGTATAAGACAGTCCCGACCCTAATTTGAAAGGCGATTCCTTGCCAATCGTCCAACAGTTTCAAAATTCTATCTAGATAGGGTTGTAGACAACCTATAGTACCTGAAGACCCCTTTTGTAGTTTCTGATTTCGTCTAATATGTCTCAAGAAAATAATTGCTAAAAATCAAGAAAAATAGTTTTAGAAAAAACAAAATTTTAGAAAAATCTTTCGATACGACGTGCGTCCCGCCAATCCGGATGACGTGGTCGTGCACCATAAGCATCGAAAGGCACGTACGAATATTGCGGATGTGTGAGCTTTGACGAAATTCAAATTGGTCGCGTGTGCGCGACGAATTTGATGCGTATCCGTCGAAATTCACCGTATCGGCCTCTGTGAAAATTTCCTAATTACTTTGTGCATGTTCGTCAGACCGAGGCAAAACTTGTGCCAACAGGACCGTATCATTTTTTTGGTCCTGTATGCCAAGTTTGGTCCAATTCTGAGATAGTTGATTGGATCACCGTTTCGCGGGCCCCACGATCCGATTCGACGGGCGATTTTGTGCACGGCCTGCCGAAATCCAAAATTGGACATACCGTTGGGTTCGTATCATCAAAACAAATTCGTAGACATGTAGTTTGATGACTTTAGAGACCATTGACCCTGACACGTCTTTCAGTGCAAAACGGATCCAACGGCGGACATCGTTTTGGCCCGAAATTACCGTTTTGCCCCTGTGTCCAGAATTGGACTTAAGGACATACAATCCTAGCTAATTTGACTGTTCTGAGGATGTTGGCAATGTTTATTTCAGTTTTTGGAGACCGTTGTGATGATTTGGAATTTATGGCTTAGCAGTTGACTATATTTTATTGGATCTGCGTGCAACCTCCAGGCAAGATACCTTGCCTCCCTCTACAGTTTAATTTCATGCTTGTAGTTTTTCCTGTGATTATTTGGTTATCATTTGGTTACTTTAGTTCTATAGATTTATATGTTATTATCAGTTCTCTAGTCGACTTGATTTATATATGTTCTTCATACCATGTTCACTAGTTCTTTGACTTGCCTGTATATCATCTTCATGACTTTATAGTGTAGATATACCAAGCTTGTTCAACTTATGAGTTCAAATTAGAGTTGTCCTTACCTGGGTCCTGACTGAGTTGTACCTTGTCGTTACTTGTACCTCGACTGGTTCGTGTCATAGAACGAATACGTGTAATTGAACTACTAAATCCTTGTTATTGTTCATTGGCACCAGATAGTCCACACTCGGGACGAGGGTGTTTTTTCGTGAGCCAACCAGAGAGTCCACACTCGGAATGAGGTTGTTTTGTTGTGTTCATTGGCACCAGAGAGTCCACACTTGGGACGAAGGTATTTTGTCGTGTTCATTGGCACCAGAGAGTCCACACTCGGGATGAGGGTTGACCATTTGCACTAGAGATTCCACACTCGGGACGAGGGTGTTTGCCGTGTTTACTTGCATCAGAGAGTCCACACTCGGGATGAGGATGTAGTACTTGCACCAGAGAGTCCACACTCGGGACGAGGGTGCCTTGCCGTAAACTAACCAGAGAGTCCATACTAGGGACGAGGGTTAGGGATTAGTTCAAACCTGCGAATCCACTCGGGGTGAGGGTTTGGTATTCTATTGATCTCGTGTTCACTTGTTCATCCAGCAGTTTAGTTACGTGTAGTTGTTCTTGTATTCCAGTTCATAGTCACCTGTCAGTAGCCACTTATCGTTAGTCATTTGTTAGCAGTTTGGTCGTAGTCTCTTGCCATGTTAGTGTCGTTCTTTATTTATATCCTGTTTATATTATCATGCATGATTAAACTGCTAGATAGGCATATTTTTATGTATCTTGCTATGTCCACTGAGGACCTGATGATCTCTTCAGGTTTAGCGACTGCATGGAGTTAGTTAGCAGAGCGGGATGGTAGATGATTGTGATACATGATTCAGGTATTTGTCAGTGATATTACATGGTTATCCTTTCGTGCTTTACATTTCTGATCATGAGATATCATGCTTATTGATTCATTTTAGAGACTCTTGTTATATTCCTTGAGTCTTATCGGACATATATGCTAGTGGGCTGCAGACCACGACTCATAATGTTCATTCATGTTTCGTACACTTATTATGGATTTGAGATATAGATTTGTTTGCCATGATTTGGCAGTTTACCATAGTCGTGACAGCATTTACGTATTCGGGTTGGGCTGGAGTCCGCTCGATGCATAGCTGGCTTGCTCACGAGCTCGCGTCCGGAAAGCGGGTGCGGGTCGTGATAAAACCTATTAGGCCTAATAGAATCGTACACATAAAATGTAATTGAAAAAGAATCAATTTAAAATTTTAAAGTTTGTGCCACTGTAATACTCCATCCCCAGTCAGTCTCTCTAGACACGACACCCCAGCTGGACACATGCCTATAATGGACACGAACTAATCCGATAATCCCCTACATCCCGATCGAAACCTTGTCCAACACCCCCATCAAATCTAGGTTCAACGATGCATTACTCATCATTTGGAAGGGTAGTGTAGGACCGTTGAACACCTCTAAAGGGGGTGAAAAGTGTGTGGGCGAGTGCAGCGGAAATAATCACCAATTAAAAATGAACAGTTATAATCTATGGCAGGAATAAGAGACATTAATTAAAATTATAATATATGATAGAAGACCAAACTCAGTGAACACCGTGATATATACTGGTTTCCCTCTGAGAGGACTAATCCAGTCACGAGTACACTTGCCCGCTGTTAATCCACTATTTGTAAGCTAAATGAGAGCTTGTCGTCTCTTTATACCACCGTACTTGGCGACAAGTGCACGACCGACTTCACGTCACCGTGCTTGGTGACGAGCGCACGACCGACTCCAAAAACTAAGAAGTATTCTGACTTGCAACCTCTTTACAACTCTATAAACCAAAGACTTTAAATCGAACAAGACGTTACTGGCTTTGGCTAAGAGTAGAATAGGTAAAATATGAAAACTTTAGATCGCTGGAAAAATACTTTAGGAATAGATAGAGAGAAGTGAATGGGTGATTAGAAATGTAAAAATCCTTCTTTATTTGTAGTATTTTTCCTGACCGGACTCGATCAGAGTTCAGGCAGAGTTCGGATGCTAAAATCTCGCATACGAACGTTGGATGCAGATTTGGAGGGAACTGTTTTTCAAAATTCTCAGACCGAACTCGGTCAGAGTTCTATCCGAATTCTGTCAAACCAGAATAGGATTTTTTGGGTCAAAATTGTATCGGATTTGTGGGTTGTTTGGATATGTAGATTTGAGACGTAGATAGGCATTTTGGATAGGTGGACTGGAAGATAACCTAAGCCAGTAATATCACGATCGATTTTACATTTGTATTTCCTAGACTCAATAAAAGTAAAATACAGAAAAATATAAAAGATGACTCGATCTAGATTTTGATACAATTTGATTTTGGATGATGACTCTAATGCTTGTTGTAGATGTAATACGTTCTTTGATATTGATTTCAGCGACCTGAAACATTTGAAGCAGTTCGCATATTTTGCGTATCGACTTCAGCCGTCATTGATTATCAAAATCAGGTGTGACCATTAGACAATGGGCCAACAACCTCCCCCATTTTGATAATTGACAAACTTGAGTCTATACGAAAATATAACTAAAATATAACTTTGAAATAATATAACTGACTTGTTTATTGAATATATCGATTGAAATTTGATTTTGGTATTGCTCTTCTCTCACTTTGTCATGTAAGAAAAATGAGTAGCTCCCTCGCAATGTATGAAGCCAACAATTTAACACAGACAAGAAAAGAAAAAAAGAGTAATATCTATAATACAAAAGTTATAACACAATAGAACTGTAGGAACAATGGCACCTCTAGGGGGGTGAATAGAGTGCAGCGGAGAATATTTAGCAATTAAAAATTTAACTCTAAGCAGGTGAAGCAATACATATATAAAAAATAATTGCAAGTAAGTTAGTAAAATCAGGGCGAGAAAGCAATACGCAAAGACAGCAGATTTATACTGGTTTTTCTCTTTGAGGATTAGTCCAGTCTCGAGTACTCAACCCGAACTTTGAATCCACTATTTGAAATAGAGATTATACCACATGTTTTGCTCCGAAGAACACACTAACTTCACCACCGTCGTGTTTTTATCCGAAGCCCACGAACAAACTTCAACACCTTTCTGAAGAAAGCTTTTATACGCCAAGCTTGTACAACTCGAAACTCCTACTCGAAAACCACCAGCTCTTAGAAGAATAGAGTTGACTTGGAGATTTGAAGATTAAAGCTTTGGGAATGGAATAGAAAGCTTAGGAATAGATAGAGAAGATGAAGATTAAATCTGTATTTAGAAATATTTTTTTCTCTATTTATAGGTTTTTTTAGGACAGAGTTCGGGCAGAACTCGGTACCCTAACGTTCAAAAATTCAAACGTTGGAGATCCACAAGAATAGGTAAAGTTTATAACCAGGAGTGAATTCTGCTAACCGAGTTCGGTCCGAGTTCGGGCAGAACTCTGGCAGAGTCCGGTTAGCCTAATTTCAGGGCAGTTTTGGATTTTGGATCTGGTTTAGTTTAGGATCAAATCAGGAATTGGCTTGATTTAGGAATCAAGATGGGTTTGGTTTAGGATAGACTTCTAATTGCCAGTAATTTCGATTCAAAAATAATCTAGACTCAATAAATAAAAAAATACAGAATAAATAATAAAATCTCAGAGACGACGCAATCTGCAATCTTCGTTTCTTTTTATATCGAGATCGAAGTTTTAAGACACTTATCGAAATCAGTTTAATTATGGCTAAATGTGCCAACAATTTCTCCAATTTTGATAATGTGACAAAACTATGATTGATACTTAAGGAAAAGTTCAGCTTGAAGTGGAAGTAGACTTGATGAGTACGAAAGGTACGGTAGTAGCTTTTTGTCCGTAAAAATGGTACAATGCTCAATGCTCTCCCGTAGTGTACAGTCAAGTCTTATTACTCTCCCGTAATAAAACATTCTACTAAATATGTATCTGTAGAGTCTAAACCAAAATTCTTTTAAACCAAATTAGTAATACAGTAAATAATCATCATAAATCATAAGTTGTATCCAAGATGAATCAAATCTAAATGAATCTTATCTAAATCAATCTTACTGAATTTTATCAATCTTAATCAATCTTACTCTCCTATTTTGTTATAATAGCAAAATGGTATAGCAATATTAAACCATAAAGAATAATAGAAGACATGCACGGAATAATGGAAATACTAGCATAAACTGAAAAAGAGTTTTGCATACATCACACAGAAAAGGAAATCTGAAAAAGTCATAACTGATAATGCTTGAAAGAAGCATTTATCACTAATACATGCTAACTAGAACATAACAAAGTCACTGAACTATCACGAGGAAAAACAAATCCTCAACTATCGTCCTCATCATCATCATCTACAGCACCAGTAGTACCAGAAGAACCAGTCTCAGTAGATCGGTTGGGGTCATATCGAGCAGCTGCAGGGTCAAAGTAACGCTGCACCACACGGTCATTAATGCGATAGCCAAGTCGGGTCGGATCACGAACCATAGGAATGGGGCCTCTAGGGTTGTGAGCAAGGCTATACGACAAATCATGAACCGTATTCGGGAGGCCTGGAGCTGAAGGGTAGTACAAAAATCCATAGCACGGAACTGATCCATCATGAGAGTCTGAAGGGACTCAAGAGTAACACCGACAGAAGGATGAGTAGCCTGAAAATCAGTGGGAGTGACTAAAGGAGGTGGAACCTGTGCAGGCTGAGCTGGGCGACGATGATCATGAAGATAGGCATGAGCAACATCCTCAGCACAGTCCTCAAGACTGACCTCAAAATACTGAAAGATGATAGAGAGGTACATCATGTATAGAAGGCGTCGCGAGGAAGTCTTGCGACAACGATCCATAGCGAAGATGATAGTCTTGGGAAGACTAAAAGAAACATAAAAATGAAGATGATAAATCGCTGAGAGTTCCATGTAGGAAATCTCATCCGTGGCAGTGTTCTTAGGAAGTATAGTGGAAAACACCATGCGATGGAGATCATAGAAGTAATTATTCATATGTCTAGGGCGAAGAGTGCCATGGGGTCGAGGATTCGGTTCACAGAGCGAATCACGGAAGGAATCAAAAGTTGTCCCCTCGGGAAACTCAACTGGGGTGATTTCGACAAGTGCTTCCCTTTCGTTGGGTACGTGGAGAATGATTGCTAAATCATCGACATCAAACTCGATGTCGACTCCACCAACTTTTGATTTCATCGTGCCCTTTGTGACCAAGAAATTATAATAGAACATGCGAATGGCTATGGTATAAACGGGAAAGGTGGATTGAACTAACTCTAGCAAATGATGGTATGTGAATACACTAGAGTGATCAGGAAATAACGTGAAGTTGATAGGAGCGCCCGGACAGATTTTTTTATTATATAAAAGTCTGTGAACCAAGAGTCCGAAGCTTCTTGGGACACAAAAATAAATTCATCAAAGAAATCTCCGTCGGGTCTTGAAGGAGTGTAAAGAGAAAATGAGGCTGCCTCATGAGGAGTCGAGGACGAACCTTCATCAACTTTCCTCTTCTTTTGAGAAGAAATAGATTGTTTGCGAGCCAAATAAAAATTGAATGGAAAGAAAAGAGAGAGATATACCAAAATTGATAGTAGACAGTGGAAGAGAACCTCGAGAGAGCTCCGAATCTGAAGTTTGAGAGTTTGAGGAGCTTGGATGAGGGAGAACAAGGAGGTTAGAGTTTGGGTTTTTGGTAGGGTTTGATGTTGCTGTAATGAGGAGGAAGATGATAAAAAGGGATTAAATAGAATGGGGGCTCGGCTGTCCAGCTTCTGTTTGAAATCCTCCAGACCGAGTTCGGCCAGAACTCTGACTGAGTTCGGTCTCTAGGGTTTCAAGGCAGTTGTTGGAAATAGTGTAATAGTTTTTTTAACATAAATACAAAAATGAATTAGAATTAATTGTGTTGGAGAAAATAATTTAATATTTATTAATTAATTACCAATAAATTGCCATAAATACTTTGGGTTAGCTGTAGGGGCCGGATCCCAGCTAGCGGTAGTCCGAAGACTAGTACGCCGTGTCGCTTCAGGTTATTTACACCTGTGTGACAGAAGGGCCCTTATAACCAAAATAAATTTAGCGAATTCATGTTTATTAAATAATAATATTATATTATATTACCTCAACATCCAAAATTCCTAATTCTTTTCGTATAAAGTTAAAACGATCTTCAGCCAAAGGCTTTGTGAAGATGTCAGCTAGTTGATGTTCAGTATCAACAAATTCTAAAAAAATATCTCCTTGCAAAACATAGTCTCTCAAAAAGTGATGTCTAATTTCTATGTGTTTAGTACGTGAATGACATATGGGATTCTTAGTGAGATTAATCGAGCTAGTGTTATCACAGTAAATGGGAATACGATGAAAGGATAATAAAAAGTCTTCCAGAGTTTATTTTATCCATAAAATTTGTGCACAACAACGTCCTGTAGCTATATACTCAGCTTCAGTAGTTGATAATGCAACTGAATTTTGTTTCTTAGAAAACCAGGAGACTAATGACTTTCCTAGAAAATGACATGTACCGTTGGTACTTTTACGATCGACCTTACATCCAGCAAAATTTGCATCCGAGTAACCTATTAGGTCAAACGAATCAGTTTTAGGATACCAAAGACCGGTTGTCAAAGTTCTCTTAAGGTATCGTAAGATACGCTTAACAACACTTACATGTGATTCTTTAGGACAAGCCTGATATCTAGCACATAAGCATACGGCAAACATAATGTTTGGACGACTAGCAGTTAAGTATAGTAAACTACCAATCATACCTCTGTACTTACGTATGTCAGCTGGTGTACCGCTTTCATTTATATAAAGCTTTGTAGACGTTGCCATTGGAGTGCCAATAGGTTTGACATTTTCTATATCAAATTTCTTTAGCAAGAATTTTGTATATTTGGCTTGATTAATAAAAATCCTTTGTGAACTCTGCTTAATTTGCAGTCCAAGGAAGAATGTTAATTCTTCCACCATGCTCATTTCGAATTCACTCTGCATATACTTAGCAAACTCGTTACATAGCATCTCATTAGAAGCTCCAAAAATTATATCATCTACATATATCTGCACTAGTAAAACATTTTTGTCCAAAGATTTTATAAACAAAGTTGAATCAACCTTTCTTTTTGAAAAACCGTGTTCAAGTAGGAAAGAACTAAGACGCTCATACCATGCACGGGGTGCTTGTTTGAGACCGTAGAGAGCTTTCCGAAGCTTGAATACGAGATCAGGAAATTTGAAATCCTCAAATCCTGGAGGTTGTTTTACGAAAACTTTTTTTTTATAAAACCATTTAAAAAGCACTTTTAACATCCATTTGAAAAAGTTTGAAACCATGAAAACTTGCAAAAGCACAAAGCATACGAATGGACTCTAATCTAGCAACTGGAGCATATGTCTCATCATACTTAATGTCTTCTTCTTGATTATAGTCTTGAGCTACTAGACGTACTTTGTTGCGTGTGACGTCTGAGCCATTCTCATCTAACTTATTTCGAAACACCCACTTAGTACCAATGATCGGATGATCAATAGGTCTGGGAACAAGTTCCTAAACTTGATTCCGTTCAAATTGGTTTTGTTCCTCTTGCATAGCAGAAATCCAAAATTTATTAGAAAAAGCTTCTAAAACATTCTTAGGTTCATTTTTGGAAATAAATGCAACATTTGCTATTACCAATTGTCTTGAGCTGGAACGAGTGCTTACGCCTTTTGACACATCATCGATTACCAGGTCTTCGGGATGGTCTGGTGTAAATCGCATATGTTTCGGCAGACTTTCCAGATAAGACATGGAAGTATCTTCTGTTGTGGGAGTTTCTTCTTCATTGTCACTGTCGTATTGTCTTTTGACATTTAGCTCATCGAACTTGACATTGATTGATTCTTCAACAATAAGTGATTTCT
Organism: Iris pallida; assembly: GCA_029216955.1. Lineage (NCBI taxonomy): Eukaryota > Viridiplantae > Streptophyta > Magnoliopsida > Asparagales > Iridaceae > Iris > Iris pallida. The sequence continues at coordinate 33,545 of JANAVB010017252.1, forward strand.
TATTGAATACTTTGTATCCTTTGCTTTTTGTCGCATATCCCAAGAAAATTCCTTCATCAACTTTTTCATCAAATTTTTCCAAGTTGTCTTTTGTATTTAGAATATAACATCTGCATCCAAAGACCTTGAAATAGCTAATATTAGGAGTTCTATTAAACCATAATTCATAAGGAGTCTTTTTAGAGATAGGTCTAATAAGAACTCTATTCGATACATGTCATGCTGTATAGACAACTTCTGCCTAAAAGTATTTAGGAAGATTGTACTGATTAAGCATAACTCTGGCCATATCACCAAGAGTTCTATTCTTCCTTTCTACAACTCCATTCTACTGAGGAGTTCTGGGACAAGAGAACTCATGAGATAATCTATTTGAATTACAATAAGATTTGAATTCATGGTTATCGAATTCTTCTCCATGATCACTTCAAACACGAGTAATCATGAATCCTTTCTCGTTTTGTACCTTCTTACAGAAATATACAAACTCGAAAAATACCTCATTCTTATTTGCAAGAAAATAAACCCAAGTATATCGTGAATAGTCATCGACTATCACGTAAGCATAAAGTTTTCCGCCAAGACATGCGACTCTACTTGTTCCAAACAAGTCTATATGAATTAATTGCAGGGGTCTAGAGGTACTTACAGCGTTTATTGATTTAAAAGATGATCTAGATGCCTTATTCTTCTCACAATCAGCACAGATCATATCTTTCTTGAAACTTATTTCAGGTAAGCCTCTTACCAGTTTCTTGGTGGACAATCTTGTAATCGTGTCCATGTTTGCATAACCAAGACGCATATGCCAAATCCAGCTTTCGTCTTGTGTTGTAACTAGACACTTTCCTGTATTGTTAGTCTTTCTGACAAATATAAAACATATATGTTGTCCTCTCTTATTCCCTCAAAGGAAATTATTACAGAGGTTTCATCACAGACAAAACATTTATTTTTAACAAAATTTATTCCATTACCGTGATTAGCTAATTGACTGATACTCAACAAGTTATGTTTCAATTCTGTTACTAAGCAAACATTTTTAATAATAGGAGAGGAAGAGATACCTATGTCACCAATGCCAATAATATTACCTTTAAAATTGTTTCCAAAGGAGACATAGACTTCTTTCTTCATCGATAGAGTTGTAAATAATTTGTCGTCACCTGTCATATGCCTGGAGCAACCACTATCGAGTATCCACTTACTTTTAGTAGAAGGAGGAAGATCCACCTTAGCATATGTAGCCATAAAGCATAGGTTTGCTGAGCTCCGAGAGTTGTCTTCTTCTTCAGAGTCACTAGCCTCGCTTTCACATCAGATACTAGTGTTTGCATAGTTTTTGGTTATTGACCTTCTCTTGCTTGTCTGATCATGTCTGCTTGTTTGATCGTGTCTGCTTTCTTTTCTTATAACAGGGCAATCCTTTTTTATGTGACCTATTCTTTTGCAGCTGAAACAGATCGGTCCTTCGTCATCTTTGAAGTCCTTCTTCTTGTTTGACTTTTTATTTATGAGGAATCTTCTGAAGTTCCTTGTTATCAGGGCCATTTGCTCGTTGTCCGAGTCGTCTGATTCACTCTCATCGTCAGAGATTATTTTGTGAGTTGCCTTGAATGCTATTGTCTTCTCTTTCGGATGTTGATCTTCGAAATCCTGAAGGTCCAACTCATGTGTCATGAGCTTTCCAGTCAGGGTTTCAAGACTCATTATCGAAAGATCATTTCCTTCTATAATGGCTGTTGCTTTTGGATTCCAGCTTTTTGGTAGTCCACGAAGAATCTTCCGAATTTTTCATGATCATTGTAATCTTTGACAAAGGAATCTACAAGATTAACAATATCTAAAATCTAGTAAACATAGCAGTAATAGTCTCATTAGGCTTTATTTTGAATGCCTCATATTCTTGTGTAAGTTGTGAGATTTTGGATTCCTTCACTTGTGAAGTACCTTCATGAGTAACCTCAAGAAGTTTCCAAACCTCGTTGGACGTGGCACGTGTAGAGACTCTATTGAACTCAATTTTTTCAATAGCACAGAATAAAGCATTGATGGCTTTTGCATCAAGACTAGCTTGTTTCTTTTCATTGTCGGTGTATCTATCAAATGGTTTGTCAACTAAAACACCATCTATCGTAATAGGTAGAGGTTTCTTATAACCATTGACGACAATCGACCATAAATCGAAATCAAGTGACTTAAGGAAAAAGCTCATCCGTGTCTTCCAGTACGTGTAATTTGTGCCATCAAATAAAGGTAGCCTATTGGTTGACTGACCTTCACCGTTGCTTGAAAATAAGGATGCCATATCTCAAGGAGTGTTAATTCTGTCGAGAGAAACCCTCTCTGATACCAATTGTAGGAACAATGGCACCTCTAGAGGGGGGTGTTTGCCATTAAAATCTTTTGATTGTAAATTTCAATTACAAACAGAACAGTGTTACAATGTAGGACTTAGACGTAGTCCTAGGAGTACACTTTTGTTTATCGGGATCCCTTGTGCCGATGGAGCGAGTGGTAATACGTTGACTCCGTTGACGATCTGACGACGGTTCTCGGCTCTCTGAAGGTCTGAGTTGCTCTGGGTGCTAGAGCTTGCGGAGAGGAAGAAGGCATTGAGTGTCTATATCTGCCTCTCTGTATATCGGTGGTTGTGCGATGTGTGTCGGTACGTAAGAAGGAAGTGATCCCTCTATTTATAGTATGCAGGTTGCCTGCTCATGCGCGCATATAGGATGCGCCTGTACGCGGAGACGCCACGTGGTGGTCGCTGGTGGAGGCGCATGGGCGATGCGCTCTAATTGAGGAGTTGAACCCTTCTTGTTGCTGTTGTGGGCTACGACAGGGCTGACACGTAGCAATGGAGAGGATCTTTCAGTTGCTGAGATATTGGGTGATTAGCACCCCTTCATAGGCTGAATCAAGTCAAGGGACGCGTGTCGTAGGTCCATGGCTCGAAGATCTCGGATTTGGTGGGGAGTGATCTGATAGGATGCGCCTGAGATTGGGCGCATGAGAAGACTTTGGCTCGTAACCTTTAGGAGTCACGAACCAGTCGGGGCGCATGGCTTTTGAGGCACATACGAGGCTTCATTAGTGACTTTACTTCTGTCTTTAGGGATCAGAGAAAAGTCTGAGACGCATAGCTTTTGAGGCACATACAGAGATTTGGACGCATGGCTGCGGAGGCGCATGCGAAATAGTTGGGCGGCCACGTGGCTTGTAACCATCAGAGGGGAGCAATGATGACGCTGACGTCGGCGACGCTTCGTCTTCTGCAAAAGCTGTCAATTGTTCAGTCCTCGGGGGACGTGCTGCCAACTCTGTCAGTCTTCAGTATTTAATATTCTTAACAGGTGATGGGTTGTTGAGTGGGCGCATCGATCGGTGTTCCACTGGGCGCATGGGGACACATGGGAGCGCATCCTTATGAGGCGCTTGGAGCTGATAGGCGCGTCTGTATGATGCGCGGTCTGACCGGCACATCTACTTCGCATGATGCATCTTTATTGGTCCGACTGTTACATTCTTCGAGTGCTTTAAATAGCCGTTTTTTACTTGGCTAAATTCGAAGCGTCATGTTCATCACCATTTAATGCAAATTCATTGCACGGGATTCGGAGAGCCAGCCACTTGGCGCATGGGTTTGATTTGCTCGGCCTATAAATAGTGGCATAGAGAGAGTTTGCTTCTCGTTCTCTCACGTCCTCCCGAAATAAATTTGTATGCTCGAGCACATTCTGTTGATGTTGATTCTCTCGAGGGTGACGATGCAACGCATGGTCTTTATTGATGCACTTGAAGGTGACCGTTACATCCAAAAGTCGGAGTCGAGGGCTTCTGAGGCAGACGGAAGGTGCCTGTTGCATCCAAAGATCGGGATACTCGATCCCCGTCTTCGTTATGCTGGAAGAGCCGCAGATCGGAATTGCGATGCTCCGATCATATTCCTTGGGCTTTAGAAGAGCTCCTCCTCCCGCTAGAGTGGGTGTTGCCCATTCTGGTTGGGTTGAAAGCTGCTCCTTTAGCCGCGGGTCGATTGCGGTACTTTCCTCTTCCTTGGTTTGGAGAGCTCTTCCTACAGCTAGAGGGTTGATTGCCACCCTCGTTCTACTCAATAAATGCTTCATTAGTCGAAGCATTTGATGGCGCATATGCTGATACTTCATGATGCGTCTGACAGGGTCGCTGAAGGGCGGCACATAACTGAGCTGCTGAAGGAATGCACATAACTGAGCCGCTGAAGGAATGTACATAACTGAGGATGCACATAACTGAGCTGCTGAAGGGATACGCCAGTTTGAGAGCGCATGGAGAGATGCGCCTGTTTGAGAGCGCATGGCGAGATGCGCCTATTTGAGAGCGCATGGTGGTTGCTGCGCCTAGATGTAGACTTAGGGTCTTTTTTTGTAGAAATTCTCCTTTGTACAGTCCTTTTTAAGACATGTAATAGACTTTTATATGAAATAAAAATCTTATTTTAATGTCTATTCTTTTGCTATGCTAAGTACTTCATCTGAGCTCCCTGGCGCATGTGGTGTTTGGCGCATAGGGTTTCTGGTCCTGAAATTCCATGCTTCTACAAGACCCCCTTCAAAGTTTTCAAAACTTTTTGTCAAGTTTTGGAATACTTTGAATAAGAAGCATGGTGGCGTCTTCTACGGGGCGCACGACTGTTCGGGCGTATGATTACTCCGCGCATCAGTGATGGGGCGCATGCTTCTCTCAGTTAATGCAAATGATAACGCTTCGATAACCAAGAAGATTAATGATGATCTTTTTGGATTTATTTGCAGTTATCTTTTCACAGAACCCGAGGCGACGGTTGAGGTCACACTTCATCGGTTCATGCGTGCGACTGAGCCTATAAATAGGCGTGAGATGGAGAGAGAGAGAGAGTTCTTCCTCTCTTTGCTTTCTATTTTTAGAGTTCTTCTTTTTTTTGAAAAACCCTAACTTTTTTCTTTCAAAAAATGGCTCCCAAGACTTCTCCGGTGGTGCTGGCAAGGGACGAGACAAAGGGAAAGAGCCTGTAGAGGCTGCCGTGGGTGATATCCCCCGTCCGTCTGTCGACGTTTTGCCGGCGGTGGTTGGTGAGTTTCATCATCCTTTACCAAATCTTTCTGTACCATACATACGCCGACTCACATGGACCTTGAGTCCTGATGATGTGCTGAGGTTTTTTCACCGACGCGCATGGGTTTAAACCCTGATGATGCGCCGAAGCTCCACTACTGACGCGCATGGGTTTAAACCCTGATGATGCGCCGAAGCTCTACTGCTGACGTGCATGGGTTTAGACCCTGACGATGCATCGAAGCTCCACTGCTGACGCGTATGGATTTAAAACCTGATGATACGCCGAAGCTCCACTGCTGACGCTCATGGGTTTAAACCCTGATGATGCACCGAAGCTCCGCTGCTGACGTGACGAAAAGCATGAGGATGACACTTCTCCTGAGGCCATAGAAACGATGCGTCAAGAAGCCGAACGCCGGGTCCTGGCGACCGTAGAGACTCGGGCGACAGACTTGAGGCGTCGGATTGAAGAGCTTTCGGCCAACCCCAGGGAGGTTTAGGGATTGTAGTCCCTTCTTTTTTTTAATTTACAACTTTTGCTGGGGGTATAATCCTTTACTTTTGAATAAAGAATACAGAGTTTTTGGTGGTGCGTTCATTTTTGTTGTCATGAACTTGATGATTTGTGTGGACCTATTATCTTTTGCGTACCCTAGTTTTTAGGTACAAATAATAAGTTCGAGAGAACCGACATATTTGCTCAGAGGTGATATGGACGTGGCAAATATGGGATTTAAATGATAGAATCTTCCTACTCAGAGGTGTTATGGACGTGGTAGGAATGACTCTGGGGGATACGCGGAACTACTCAGAGGTAATGTGGACGTGGAAGTTCTGCGATCAATGTACGGCAACACAGGGATTGTCTGTACGGGATGTTTACTCAGAGGTAATGTGGATGTGGTAAACATGGTAGGTAGCATAGTCTTACGGAGTGTAAGATCCTGCTTTGCAGGGGAACGACTCAGAGGTAATGTGGACGTGGTTGTTCTTCTGCTGGAGAATGCCACGGAACAGCTGGGTTCCGAAAGCGTAAGGAATTATATGTGAGCCCTGATGATTGGGTCCACAGACTTCCTTGTGGAAGTACATGTCTGAAAAGATGTCAAGAGTAGTACTTCTTTAGGAACTTGCCGTTGATGGTCATCATGAACAAGTCCCCATTAGGTTTGGCGAGGCGGTAAGCACCGTTTGAGTATACCGTCTCTATGTTGAAAGGTCCTTCCTACTTGGGCTCGAACTTTCCTGGTATCTTGTGAGTCAACACCATCGGCCTCCTGACTGCCAGAACCAGGTCGCCTACTTGGAAAGTCCTCTGCTTGACCTTCTTGTTGAAAGCCTATGATATACGGGCTTGATAGAGTTTGATGCATTGTTGAGCTAGAAAACATTTTTCGTCAAGTGTCTCCAATTCTCACAGACGGCGACGTTGATTGTCTTCTTCTGTGAGCTGATTTGTAATCGCTACACGGAGTGAGGGTATCTGGATCTCGAGAGGCAGTACTGCCTCACTCCCGTAGACCAGGAAGAATGGTGTGTTGCCCGTCGGGGTCCATACCGTTGTGCGGTAGGCCCAAAGGCATTCGCCGAGCTTTTCGTCCCAGTCGCATTTGTTGGATGACATGACCTTTTTGAGTAGCTTGACGATAGTCTTGTTGAACGCCTCGGCCAATCCGTTTGATGTCGGATTGTAGGCGGTTGATGCCACGTTTTGAATGCGATTCTTGTCACAGAATCTGCTGAAAACATGGCTGATGAACTGAGGACCGTTATCGTGGATAATCCTCCGAGGTACCCCAAAACGGTAAATAACATGGCGCTTGATGAAGCTAATCACCCTAGAGCTCTTTACTTCCGCCAGTAGAACTGCTTCTGCCCATTTGGAGAAGTAGTCGGTGATGGCTAGGATAAAGCGGTGTCCCCTGGATGAAGGAGGGGTGATCGGTCCTACGATGTCCATGTCCCGAGCTTCGAAGGGCCAATAGGCGACCGTAGGATGTAGTGGTTCTGACGGTATATGGATGAAGTCTGCGTAAAGCTAGCACGCATGGCACTTTTTAGCATAGTCGACAGCGTCGGCTTCCATGGTTGGCCAGTAGTAACCCATGCGTCGCAGTCGATCCTGCAACTTAGGGCCAGGTTGATGGGCCCTACAGATTCTGTCGTGAGCTTCTCGAAGGGCTTCGGCTGCTTCTTTGTTGGACAAACATCGAAGGAGAAGTCCATCGTAACAGTATCGGTACAGCATTTTAGTGGCTGTATCGTAATAGAATAGAAGGGAACGCCTCCTGAATGAGACGACTTCTTTCGGGTCTTCTGGGAGAATTCCGTATACAGCGAAGTCGATGAACGGGAATCTCCAGTCTCGGACATTGACACCAGCATTTATTGTCATGGTATAGGCCTTTTGCGAGCGTAGGTTATTTTTAGGATAGACCAAGTCTCGACCAACTACTGTGACATAGTGTTGAGTCCCGAGGGGTGATGCCAATGAGGCTGCGAGGCCAGCCAGAGCGTCAGCCTCAAAATTTTATAAGCGAGGTACATGTTCGATGAAGAACTTGGTGAAGGTTGAAATGATGTTCAATGCAACTTCATGGTAAGGAATCAGATCTTCATGGCGAACTTCGTATTGCCCTCTGATCTGGTTAACGACGAGTTTTGAGTCACCGTAGGCTTCCAGATGATCCACCCCCAGCTGTTGTGCCAGCTGGAGTCCCATGATGAGCGCGTTGTACTTGGCAACATTGTTGGAGCACGTCTTCGAAAGGGAGTAGGCACGCTGGATGACCAGCTGATCGGAGAAAACTAAGACTACCCACACTCCTGCGATGATTTGGCCTTTGGGGCCTGTTCTTGAAGCGCCATCGAAAAATATCCACCAGACGGAGCTTTCTTCGGTGACGTTAGATTCTTGGACCTCGTCCGGGATGTTTTCATAGAGTCTTGAAGACTCTGGGATAGGGTGTGCAGCTAAAAAGTCGGCCAGAGCATGACCCTTGACGACTTTTTCTGGAACGAACACCATATTATACGGCATTAGCAGGATCGCCCACGTAGCTAGCCGGGAGTTTATTGACCCTGGCTTTGTCATGAGAACTCTGAGTGGATTGACTCGGGAGATGACATGAATTGTCTGGCCCGAGACATAATGGCGAATCTTCTGGATGGTAAATGCCAAAGCCAAACACTCTTTTTCCACGAGGTTGTACCGGTATTCGGCCCCGATTAGTGTTCTAATAAGGTAGTAGATAGCTTGCTCATAGCCTGCATCGCTGTTCTGAGCTAGCTGAGCACCGAGGGAATGATCCATGGAGGAGAAATGGTTCATCGGCGACGGATGCCACTAGGACTGGCGGGCTCGTCAAGTAAGCCTTGATGTCGTCGAAAGCTTTTTGGCATTCCTCTGTCCAGACGTAAGAGACTCCCTTCTTCATGAGCTAGGTGAAGGGTTGACATTTCCCGGAAAAGTTTGCTATAAACCTCCGGATGTATGCCAGACGCCCTTGCAGGCCTCGAAGTTCTCGGAGGTTCTTCGGAGGGTCCATGTCAAGGATGGCGTTGGTCTTCTCGGGATCGACATGAATGCCTTTCGCCGTGATAATGAAGCCCAAGAACTTTTTGCTAGAAACCCCTAGGAAGGATTTAGCGGGGTTCATCTTGAGTCGATGCGCTCGCATGAGATCGAAGACTGTCTTGAGGTCTTGTAGGTGATCTCCTTTGAGATGACTTTTGACCGCGATGTCATCTACATAGCATTCGACTGTCTTGTGCAGATATTGATGGAAGATGGTACTCATAGCTCGTTGGTATGTAGTACCAGCGTTCTTCAAGCCGAAGGGCATCACTGTGTAGCACAAAACCCCCTTCGGAGTCCTGAATGACGTGTGTTTTGCGTCATCGGGGAACATCTTAGTCGGGTTATAGCCCGAATACCCGTCCATGAAAGACATGCGTTCGAAGCCATATGTGTTGTCGATCATCACGTCGGTGATTGGAAGCGAGAATTCGTCCTTCGGGCAAGCAGTGTTGAGATCCCTGAAGTCGACACAGACTCGTATCTTCCTATTCTTCTTGGTGATGGGGACAATATTGGCCACCCAATTCGGGTGTTGTTCTTCACGAATAAATCTGCTGGTCAGAAGTTTGTCTACTTCTTGATCGATAGCGTTCATGATGTCAGGACGAAAACGTTGCTGTTGCTGCTTTATAGGCTTGGCATCAGGTAAGATGTTAAGACTATGCATCGCGATCTGGAGATCAAGTCTCGGCATATCTTCGTAGCTCCAGACGAAGACATCGATATATTCTTTAGCCAGCTGGATTAAAGATTCTCAATCTTTTCTTTTTAGGCTTTTGCTGATGAAGATGGGTTTGGAAGAAGATCCATCCCCAAGGTCGATCTGCTCGACTTCGTCTTCGGTAGGGGGTTCGCGTAATTCAAAATGAGACTCCCACTGTTCTCCTAGACGTTAGCCCAGGGTTCTTCTTCGAAGAATTCTGGCGTTTGGTCTTCGCCTTCATCTTCTTGAGATTGTGCAGATGTCATGTTAGCTGATACCAAGTTGATGCTTCGGACGAGTGAGAATGTTCTACTTCTTCTGCCTCCAAACTCTCTGGAGTTGACGGCGGCGTGACATAGCCCACCCCCTGTCGAGTTCGATGATAGTAGTCCTGCGGCTTTCCTTTAGGTGTTGGAAGCCGGAGAGGAAGACGTCGACCCTTGCCGTAGTTCAGGACTTTGTTGCTTTTTAAGTCGTAACCCATCTTTTGGATGAGGTACTTTGCTTTGTCCGTGTACCAATAGACTTGTATTCTACCGGTATCTGGTTCTTGCTCGAGTGGTGGGAGGTCTTGATGATGCTCGACTTTGCCGAAGATGATGGATTCTTCGTCTCGATTCTGCGGTGGGACTACAAAATAGACCCCTTGGGACGGGACTACTCGATTTACATGATGGACGGTCGTTATTTGTGTTTGCAACGACCGTAGAGCGTTATCTAATGTATACATGGCATTCCAATGTGGAAGACTAGAATAATTAAAAGACACTCTATTATTGATGAAACACGAGATTTTGACATGCGGGATTATATTATCCAGAGAGGGTGCATCTACATCAGCAGAGACATATTCCCCTAACTCTTCATCTATGAGTACTGGTGTTGGATCGGGAGAGTCCACCACAGCTTTGATCTTGGGGTCCGAAAGGGCTATGTGGGCCTCCTCCGACAGCTTGGATGAGACAGATGATTGCGGCGGCTTGCCCTTAAGACGCACCTTCAGAGGTGCCTCAACTGCGCCTTCAGTAATTGGTGCCTTCCACTGTAGTTTTGCCACAAGGGGAGCCGATGTTGGGGGCGGTCTTCCTTTGAGCCGTATCTTCAAGGGAGCTTCCGTAGGTATTTTACTTGGAGCAGTTGGTGCTTTTCCTGGTAGCTTGATGTTCATGGGAGGCAACATCTGAGGCGGCTTCCCTTTGAGTCAGATTCTTAAAGGAGCGTCGGGAATCAACTCTGGCTCCATGTCAGGCTCTGCTGCCGTTTCTGTTTTATCGTCAGCATCATTGGCTTCCTCCTCGTCAGGTGACTTGTACAAGGTAGAATCAGTGAAGTAGGCTTCAATCCCTTTGAAAGGGTCAATGCCTGCAAACTCCGTCCGGATGATGTCATTGGTGGATACGTATTTCATATATTGGTGGAGTATGGATGGAACCACCATGTACTCATGCAGCCACGGACGACCCAGTAGGAGGTTGTAGTTGACATCGGCGTCCACGATGTAGCAAGTCACCTCGGTTCTGAGGTTACCGATATGGCACTTTAGCCGTATTTTACCCAGCGGCTCACTTTTGCTGGCATTGAAGCTACTGATTGTTGTGTTGGAAGGCGCCAGTCGGTACATTGAGATCCCCAGTATTGAAAGCAACGTCTTCGGAATGATGTTAAGGGAAGACCCCGGATCGATCTGAATCCGCTTCACCTTGACAGAACCGATATACCCTGTATAATACAGCGGCCTATTGTGTCAGTTGTGCTTGAGCAGCATGTCTTGTTGGGTGAAGGTTATGTTGGAGATAACTTCATCCGCACAATGACAGTGCACACATGTAGTCGGAAGATCTTCATGCTGCTTGACCTGACTGATGAAGGACTCAGCATCCTTCAGGGCTTCACTGAGAGCTTCACGAGTGTCCTTGGAAAGACGAAGGAGCTCAAACAGAGATAGGCGGGCAGGAGTACTGGCCAGTTGTGCCAGTATGTCGAAGTTGTGGGGCTTGGCTAGCCCCGAATCATTCTCCTTTCGCAGAGGCCTATCGAAACGTGCCTCTACCTGCTTCTGCTTATTGGCTGCTGGGGGCATAGATGGGCCCTCTTCTTAGACAGCAGGGACGATGCAAGGAGGCACCACCTCGACGGCAACTTCGTCAGGTTGGGCGTTCTGATATGAACGCTTCTGTACAGGAAGTGCCTCTTCCGCAGAGGAAGAAAGCATGTGGCAAGACTTGATCTTCCTGCCCTTAGTTTTAGAGGCAGAGCGTACCTCCGGTTGAGTAACCTCGGAGACGAGATCAGGGTGACCCCACAAGACCACTCCCCGAGATGTGGTGAGTGGGATGAGTCCACTCACGTTGTCACAAGTAGGTGGTAAGTTAACCACCTCCATTGTCGCCTTAGGGATGGGGACGACGCCATCTTGTGCTGTGGCTGGCGGCAAGGTGCCAAATTGGAGTGACACCAGGTTGGCCGAAACGGTTTTCTCCTCATAATCGACGGAGATAACATCCGCATTGATCATGCGCTAGATGTAGTTTTTGAGGACGTAGCAGTCCTTAGTTGAATGTCCGACAAACCGATAGTAGTGACAGTACCTCGAATTATCCACTTTTCTAACCTCGTCAGGGCGCTTCGATTCCGACAATTTGATCTTGTCACCCTGCTTCAGTATCTCAAAGAGTTGCAGGGTGTCTTCATCGTTGAAAGAATAAACCTTCTTTGGCCTTGGTGCAAGTGGAGGCTTCTGATTAGGTGCTGATGCACCTTTGGAGGCATTGACAGTCAACGCATGTTTTCCCTTCGTCTCTCGTCTGAGGTTGTTGGCTGCAGGCCGTTTCCTCTTGTCCTCAAAGGCAGGGAAACTAACTCCCAGAAGACGAGCATTGGACGCCTTCTTTTCTGCTGCTTCTGCTTCGATGATCAAGGAACTCCAGTCGGAAAGAGGAGTAGAGTTAAGCCAGAGTTTGACTGCAGACAGCATATTCATGCTGCAAGAGGAGAGGAGTGCATGTTCTGGCATGGCCGGGGGCAGTCTAAAGCAGGCCTGTCGAAAGCGTTCAATGAATACTCGAACTGTTTCCTTCTCCTTCTTGCGTATCTCTATGAGGGACGCCATTGTCATGTCCTTCCCGCCGTCGTAGAAACGGTCGAGAAAGAGAAGCATCAAGTCGTCAAAGTAAGATATAGAGTTATCGGGGAGGCTGTAGTACCAGTCGTACGCGACTCCTTTCAGTGCCCCGATAAATATGCTGGTGAGTAGTGCATCCTCCTTCGGGAGATGTCCCGTTTGGGACTGGAAGTACGTCAGATAGCGACGCGGAGAGTCCTTCCCATCGTACGGTGTCAATGTTTGTGGTTTATACTTGGGAGGATAAACCACTTTGTTCCATTCGAGGGGATAAGGTTGGGGAATGCCCATCTTTTGGAGCTCCCCTTGTCTATTCTTGGACTTAAAGCGCTCGCGCAAGTCCCTGATCATCTCGACCACGTCTTCCATGGAGCTGGGAGTCGGGGAAGGTGGTACCGCCTGGAGTTGAGCATTTGAGGGCTCCGACGTCCGTGGTGCTTCGCGGCGATCCGTATCCAAGGATACTCGTTGAAGGGGTACACTTGATTCTCCATTGGCTTCTGGGTCAGGACCGGTAGAAGGTGCCCTGGCCAAAGCCGACCGTATCTCAAATACTGCTTGAGTCAGTATTTGCATGGAGGCAGAGAGGGTTTTGAGTCCTCCCTCCAGGGTATCCATGCGCTAGACGAGGTCTGCTAGTGGCGCATCTGGCTCGGTATCACCCCCAGTCATGTATATTGTCATGAGACGGCTGGAGTCGGATGGATCAGTTGAGGCTTCACTCTTGACCTCGCTTTCTTGTAGGGGAGTTGCCACTCCTGGAGCTTCGTCCTGGCTACCTCCAGCTATGTTTTGGCGGACACCCTTGTCTTCGGGAGAAGTATCCGTAAGGGCCTGATTACCTCCAGTTCTGTCTTGGAGGACATCTTCGAGACGCGGATCCACAGGGGCTAGACTACCCCCAACTACTTCCGGGAGGCTGACTTCCACCCCAACCGTGCTTTGGAGGACGTCTTCGTCTTCAGAAAGAGGATCAACAAGGGCTTGACTACCCCCAGCTTCCTCCAGGATCTTCTTTCTCCCCCGAGTGCCTTCAAATACTCCGAAGGACAGGACAGTTGTCTTGGTTTTCCTCGGCTGGCTCTTGGACAAGGACGAGGAATTGCCAGTCGCCTTTCGGACGGACGAGGAGTTAGAGATTACATTGCATGAAGCAACTTTTAGTTCTGGCTCCTCTTTTATTGACACCTTCTTTCCAAGGCGATGTCGAAGGGGTGTTGATGATTCCAGCCGCTGGAACATCGACTGTCTTGGTGGAACTGCTGCCTTACAACAGCAGTTGATGGTGACTACAGCACAGGTGTGCCCTGTGAGTGGCACATTGTGCTTGTCAATCGACTCTCCTGATCGGCGTTTGTGAGTGATCACGTTACGCAGATCGTTGGAGGAGAGTACCACCTTCGTACCCCCATCAGGCGCATGGCAAGGCCAAGCGCCGGCGTGGTCAAGTGTATGCTGCGCCCCCTGATCCAATACCAAACAGGCGCTTAGATCAGTAGTAGGGGAACAACATTTACAGTGACTTGAACGAACCTCAGATGCACAATCCGTAGAGGCGCGGGAGTTCAAGACCACAGGGTTTGCCTTGCTTGACTTGGTTGCGAACGCAAAAAATGTGCCCAAGTGAGACAAGGACTTTGAAGGTCGACTCATTTTCGGCACAAAAGCACCCGAGTCAACCTTATACAGCTTACCATCAGCAGCGTGCATGATTGTGAGCGCATGCTTCTGGTTTGCTGCCGGCATAGCACGTTTGAGGCGCATGGCCCGTGCTGCCTTGGACTTCTTCGTACTAGCCTACGGGGCGCATAGTACTCAGAATTCAAATTCTTCTCGCCACTATAGCGAGTGAGTCTGTCAAAGACAGAGACCTTCTGTGGTGCATCAGAGGTGATGCGCAGGGCATTAGCTGCGCCCTTGCTCCGTCGACGCATCTTTCTTGCCTGAGAGGGAGATGGCTGGGGAATGTGGTCAGCCGCACGTTTTCCCAAAAGATACGCTGCACCGGTAGGCGCATCATGGTTGCTGAGAACGTCAGCGGGAAGGGAAGGCTGTATTGGCGCATTCCCTTCTGTGGTGGTGCCAGAGGCGTCGACCTTGCGCACCCAGACTTGGCGAGTCTTCTTCGGCTTCGACAGCCACTTCGAAGGACTCGTACTGCCTTTAGAGATGAACTCCTCATACGCCTGTTGATTGAGGCGTACGACCAGCGTCTTATGGGAGGAGCCCACCTTCACGTCGTCGGATTACGACACAGCTTTCTCGGTGGAGGAGAAAGAGGTCTCCAGCAGAGTCGCCAGCTTGTTTGCCATTAAAATCTTTTGATTGTAAATTTCAATTACAAACAGAACAGTGTTACAATGTAGGACTTAGACGTAGTCCTAGGAGTACACTTTTGTTTATTGGGGTCCCTTGTGCCGATGGAGCGAGTGGTAATGCATTGACTCCGTTGACGATCTGACGACGGTTCTCGGTTCTCTGAAGGTCTGAGTTGCTCTGGGTGCTGGAGCTTGCAGAGAGGAAGAAGACGTTGAGTGTCTGTATCTGTCTCTCTGTATATCGGTGGTTGTGCGATGTGTGTCGGTACGTAAGAAGGAAGTGATCCCTCCATTTATAGTCTGCAGGTTGACTACTCATGCGCGCATATAGGATGTGCCTGTACGCGGGAACGCCATGTGGTGGTCGATGTTGGAGGCGCATGGGCGATGCTCTCTGATTGAGGAGTTGAACCTTTCTTGTTGCTGTTGTGGGCTGCGGCAGAGCTGACACATAGCAATGGAGAGGATCTTTTAGTTGCTGAGTTCTTGGGTGATTAGTACCCCTTCATAGGCTAAATCAAGTCAAGGGACGCGTGTCGTAGGTCCACGGCTCGAAGATCTCAGATTTGGTGGGGAGTGATCTGATAGGATGCGCCTGAGATTGGGCGCATAAGGAGGCTTTGGCTCGTAACCTTTAGGAGTCACGAACCAGTCGGGACGCATGGCTTTTGAGGCGCATGCGAGGCTTCAGTAGTGACTTTACTTCTGTCTTTAGGGATCAAAGAAAAGTCTGAGACGCATGGCTTTTGAGGCGCATGCAGAGATTTGGACGCATGGCTGTGGAGGCGCATACGAAATGGTTGGGCAGCCACGTGGCTTGTAACTATCGGAGGGGAGCAATGATGACGCTGACATCGGCGACGCTTCGTCTTCTGCAAAAGTTGCCAATTGTTCAGTCCTCGCGGGGCGTGCTGCCAACTCTGTCTGTCTTCAGCATTTAATATTCTTGATAGGTGGTGGGCTGTTGAGTGGGCGCATCGATCGGCGTTCCACTGGGCGCATGGGGACGCATGGGGGCGCATCCTTATGAGGCGCTTGGAGATGATGGGCGCGTCTGTATGATGTACGGTCTGACCGACGCATCTGCTTCGCACGATGCGTCTTTATTGGTCCGACTGTTACGTTCTTCGAGTGCTTTAAATAGCCGTTTTTGACTTGGCTAAATTTGAAGCGTCAGGTTCATCACCATTTAATGCAAATTCATTGTACGGGTTTCGGAGAGCCAGCCCCTTGGCGCATGGGTTTGATTTGCCCGGCCTATAAATAGTGGCATGGAGAGAGTTTGCTTTTGGTTCTCTCACGTCCTTCCGAAATGAATTTGTTTGCTCGAGCACATTCTATTGATGTTGATGCACTCGAGGGTGAAGATGCGACACATGGTCTTCATTGATGCACTTGAAGGTGACTGTAACATCCAAAGTCGGAGTCGAGGCCTTCTGCGGCAGGCGAAAGGTGCCTGTTGCATCCAAAGATCGGGATGCTCGAGCACCGTCTCCGTTATGCTGAAAGAGCCACAGATCGAAATTGCGGTGCTCCGATCATCTTCTTTGGACTTTAGGAGAGCTCCTCCTCCCACTAGAGTGGGTGTTGCCCATTCTGGTTGGGTTGAAAGCTGCTCCTTTAGCCGCGGGTCGATTGCGGTGCTCTCCTCTTCCTTGGTTTGGAGGGCTTTTTCTCCAGCTAGAGGGTTGATTGCCACCCTCGTTCTGCTCAATAAATGCTTCATTAGTCGAAGCATTTGATGGCGCATATGCTGACACTTCATGATGCGCCTGACTGGGTCGCTGAAGGGCGGCACATAACTGAGCTGCTGAAGGGATACACATAACTGAGCTGCTAAGGGATGCACATAACTGAGTTGCTGAAGGGATGCGCCTGGCTCAGAGCGCATGGCGAGATGCACTTGTTTGAGAGCGCATGGCGAGATGCGCCTGTTTGAGAGCGCATGGTAGTTGCTGCGCCTAGCTGTAGACTTAGGGTCTTTTCTTTGTAGAAATTTTCCTTTGTACAGCCCTTTTTAAGACATGTAATAGACTTTTATATGAAATAAAAATCTTCTTTAAATGTCTATTCTTTTGCTGTGCTAAGTACTTCATCGGAGCTCCCTAGCGCTTGTAGTGTTTGGCGCATAGGATTTCTGGTCCTGAAATTCCATGCTTATACAGGGGGATGAATAGAGTGCAGCAGAGAATATTTATCAATTAAAAATTTAACTCTAAGCAGGTGAAGCAATATATATAAAATAATTACAAGTAAGTTAGTAAAATTAGGGCAAGAAATCAATACGCAAAGACATCAGATTTATACTGGTTTTCCTCTGTGAGGACTAGTCCAGTCTCGAGTACTCAACCCGAAGTTTGAATCCACTATTTGAAATAGAGATTATACCACGTATTTTGCTCCGAAGAATACGCCAACTTCACCACCGTCGTGTTTTTATCCGAAGCCCACAAACAAACTTCAACACCTTTCTGAAGAAAGCTTTTATACGCCAAGCTTGTATAACTCGAAACTCCTAGTCGAAAACCACCGGCTCTTAGAAGAATAGTGTTGACTTGGAGATTTGAAGATTAAAGCTTTGGGAATAGAATAGAAAGCTTAGGAATAGATAGAGAAGATGAAGATTGAATCTGTGTTTAGAAATAAAATTTTCTTATCTATAGGACAGAGTTCGGCCAGAACTCGGTACCCTAACGTTCAAAAATTCAAACGTTGGAGATCCACAAGAATAGGTAAAGCTTCTGACCATGAGTGAATTCTGCTGACCGAGTTCGGTCTGAGTTCGGGCAGAACTCTGGCCGAGTCCGGTTAGCCTAATTTCAGGGTAGTTTTGGGTTTTGGATCTGGTTTGGTTTAGGATCAAATCAGGAATTGGTTTGATTTAGGAATCAAGATGGTTTTGGTTTAGGATAGACTTCTAATTGCCAGTGATCCTGATTCACAAATAATCTAGACTCAATAAATAAAAAAATACATAATAAATAATAAAATCTCAGAGACGACATAATCTGCATTCTTCGTTTCTTTTCATATCGAGATCGAAGTTTTAAAACACTTATCGAAATCGGTTTGATTATGGCTAAATGTGCCAAAATAACTAGTAGCAGCAGTGGAATAAACTGATAAACTCACATAGCATGAACTAAAACTGAAAGAAAGTACAACATAAAAGTCATAACTGAAAGAGTTTATGACTGCTAAAAACTACTAAATAAAGAGTCCAACTGTGAAAGTTTGGACGACTACAAGTGCAACTACATAGATCATCACTAAGCAAAAAAATCTTAAAACCTCTAAATTAAATGCTCATATCACATCTGAGCATCATCATCATCGGCTGGAGCAGTTGCTGAGGATCGAAGTAGGAAGTGGTCGGATCAAAGTATCCGTAGGTAGTCGGATCATCAAACCTCGGTCCATCGAAGCCAGGATGATGGATCATCGGAACAGGAGCAATGAGGTGATGCAGCAGACTCCAGTGCAGATCAGCAAGGATGTTCCTCAATACCTGAGCCTGTGAGGTATGGCGGAACTCAGCAGCAACATAACTCTGATGGCGTTGCCCATAGAGGGTGATAACATCATCAAAGCGTTGATAGAATTATGGGTCGAATCCAGGAGCATGAGCAGCAGGTGCGGAAGGAGGAACATCTGGATCTGCCTGAGCCTCAGCAGGAGCAGCACCGGAAGGAGGTGGAGGCAGAGGATATTTCCAAGATATAGTCAGCTCAGAAGAAGATGAAGAAATATGACACAAAGAGAGGTCGATCTGAAATCTCCTAAAGATAGCTGCGAGATGCATGGGATATAAAAGGTTACGCCCCACCCGTATGCAACCGATCATCAAAGCCATAAAGGTCTTGGGGACAGAAAAACGAATGCCAAAATAAAGGTGGTACATAGTAGACATCTCATAAAATATGATCTCGTTAGAAGATCCCATCTTGGGAAGAAAAGCAGAGAAAATTAAACTTTCTAACTCATAAAAGTTCTGGTTAAGGTGCTTTGCAAAAATTCTACCACTGCGAGGGATAGGGTTAGGATAACACATAGCAATCTTAAGAGAGTCAAGGGTCATATCTTCGGGAAATTGGACACGGTGAATGTTAACTATTACCTCGCCGAGATCCAGCATATGAAAATACTCACTGAGGTCAGTTGAGTTGAATTCAATTTTATGTTCGGCGACACAAGAATATATACTACCGTCGAGTTTTACTTGCATGTTGCAATAAAATATTCGAACAACATTATCATAAATGTTGTCAGTAGTTGCAAAGAAATCTCGAAGACTAAGTCTATCGAATGTGGAGGCGTACTCCGAGAAAATAGTAAAAAATTAACAGATCATCTGGGATAGATTTTCCGAGATGAGAAAAAGTTAAACCATGAATCAGAAAATTCTAAAGATGGAAATAATCCAGAGTCATAACCCTCTTCGTCGGAAGGACGAGCGGGACTAAATACGTTTGTCGGTTCATATTCAGAGGTCGAAGATGAACCAGCCGTGGAAGCTACTTTATTTCTCTTATCAAGTTGTTTAGGAGCCATAGATGAAAAAAAGAAAAAAAAATGAATACGTCAATAGAATGGAGAAATAGATGGAGGGAGTCACCTCTGAGCTTTGTAGATCTACGGAGGAAGGGATCTTGAAGTAGTTGAAAACTAGGTTTTTAGTGGAGTTTTCGGAGGTTGGATGGAGGGAAAAGGAGAAGGAGAAGGGGTTTAAATAGAAGCTAGGGCTGACTGCTGCTGTTCTGAAAATTTGAACCGACGTCAACTGAACTCTGTTCGAACTCGGACAGGAACTCGGTCCGAGTTCTGCCATAGTTCGGCCACTTGTATTTTCAATTCATTTTATGCATAATAAACAATAAATAGACTTAACAACCTTTAATTCTTTAATTTAATAATATTCATTACTTTGGGTTAGCTGTAGGGGCCGGATTCCAACTAGTGGTAGTCCGAAGACACTTGGCACCGTGTCGCTTAGACTTTTACGTCTTTTTGATAGAAGGACCCTTTCGGCTTGTACCCAAAATAACTTCAAATAATAAATGTCAAAATCTTAAGTTATAAGAATTTTTATTAATCATAATGCATCATGAACCTGAAAATTCAAGTATGCCTAGTTCACGTCGCAGATAATTGAAACAGTCTTCAGCCAGCGGTTTTGTGAAAATATCTGCTAGTTGATGATCTGTGTCAATAAATTCTAAGCAAATATTTTTGTGTTGTTGGTGATCACGTAAAAAGTGATGGCGTATCTCTATGTACTTTATATATGAGTGACAAACAGGGTTCTTAGTCAAATTAATCGTGCTAGTGTTATCACAAAATACAGGAATCTTCGTGTAGTGCAGATTATAGTCTTCTAGAGTTTGCTTCATCCACAAAAATTGAGCACAACAACATCCTGCGGCAAGATACTTAGCCTCAGTCGTTGATATCGCTACAGAATTTTGCTTCTTGCTAAACCAGGAGTCTAAAGCTTTTTCAAGGAATTGACACGTACCGCTGGTACTTTTACGGTCTACTTTACATCCTGCAAAATCAGCATCTGAATAACCGATTAGGTCAAAAGATGTGGTTTTGGGACACCACAAGCCGACTGTAGAAGTTCCCTTAAGGTATCGGTAGATACGCTTAACGGCACATAAGTGTGATTTCGTAGGATTAACTTGATATCTAGTACAGATGCAAACGCTAAACATAATATCAGGACTGTAGAAGCATGAAAAAGGATGAGATTTGCTATGCGGCCCAAAAATCAATATGAAGCTTCATGCAGCTCAAAACTCAGGGAGCTTCATGCGGCTCAAAACCCAGGAAGCTTCATGCGGCTCAACAAAACCCAGAAAGCTTCATGCGGCTCAGAAAGCTTCATGCGGCCCAAAAGCAGCGGAGAGCCTTATGCGGTTCGAAATTAGCCTAAGCAATAAACGTCTCTCTATATAGCTGGCCATAATTACTCTGACACAAAAGTGACAGCTCTGACAAAGATGACAGCTCTGACATGAAGACGAGACGTGACATGCTCCTAAAAAGATGAGAAAATCATTATGATATCCGGCACAGTACACAGTTCCAAAAAAGATCGCCTATGAGACACTCTTTATGCGGCTCAGTCATGAGACAACTCTCATGCGGCTCGGACGTGAAGCATCTCTCATGCGGCTCGGTTATGAGACGACATTCATGCGGCTAAGTCATGAGACATTCCTCATGCGGCTCGGCTATGAGATGTCCTTCATGCGGCTCGGTCAGGAGACATTCTTCATGCGGCTCGGCTATGGGGCGTCCTTCATGCGACTCGGTCATGAGACATTTTTCATGCGGCTCGGCTATGGGACAGTCCTTCATGCGGCTCAGCTAGGATGCATCCTTCATGCCGCCCGCCACAGAATAGCAGTCGAGACACGTGGCAAAATTGACCATGTCTCGACAGCTCAGATTTTGTGCAACAAATAAATTATGATCAATCTCAACCAATCCCCAGCTGACTACTATAAGCCGAGTCTCGAGGCACAGTTACAAGAAGGTGGCCCAAAATTAGCCACATGGCTGTATACCCCATTCCTCATGAATTCCTATAAATAGCAAGATTCTATTCTCTTGTACACACAGACAGAGACACACATACATATATAGAGCATTTTTTTCACCGGAGCTGAGGTTGCGTTCGATCGTCCAAGGAGTAAGGCAGAGTTAATAGCACTTTTTCGAGCCTCTACCGTCACCCCCCGGAATCTAAACTAAACAATTGTACTTAGATTGCTTTTCCTAGGCTCTCTTTTGTACAAGCAAGTTTGTAATTGTGAGTCAAAGTTCAGTCCTCCTATAAAATTGTTCTGTTCTACGACAATCAATGGCAAACACGATGGCGACTCTGCTGGGGTCTAACTTCTCTACTGCTGATAAGTTGGTGATGTAATCGAACGCAGCCAAACTCGGCTCCACGCAACAAATGCTGGTTGTTCACTTCGACCAGCAAGCGTTTGAAGAGATACTCTCCGAAGGAAGCGCTAGCCCGATCCAGAAGCGAGCTGGCACAAAGAAGGCCCGCAGGGCGTGGAGGCCCAAAACTGTTGCCTCTCCCCAAGCTCTGGAACAAGTTTCTCTGCTGCTCAAGACGGCAAAGAAGACTCACATACGGCCCTACTTCAGGCCGCAGAGGACCCTGCTGTCCCCAAGTTTGGCAAAAGAAAATACTACGATGCTGGACTTGTGGGGGCAAAGGGGAACTCTATGCTATCCAAGAAGAAGCCGCATAAGGGTGCGGGCCGTAGAAAGAATGCATATGCGGCCACCAATCCCAGCCGCATGGAGAATGCATATGCGGCCACCAATCCCAGCCTCATGGAGAATGCATATGCGACCACTAATCTCAGCCGCAGGGAGAACGCTTATACGGCCAGCAATCCCAGCCGCAGGGAAATGGCCTATACGGCATCCAATCCCAGCCGCCGACCATCCGCCCTATGCGGCTCGGGTTCAGTCTTCGACCGCCTCTCATACGGGAGGCCTGACCTCAGGAGCTCCAATGAGAATGTGCCAGATTCTATGCGGCACAGCCTGGACTCTTCCTACTACGCACCCTCAGGTGCTAGAGCGAAGAAGTCTTGGACAGCACGGGCTCATCGAGCTCAGTCAGCTGTCCCAACCTCTGACCTTTAGAGAGTCCCGCTAATTGTTATGCGGACCTCTTATGGAAAGTTGTACAGAACCGTCCATGTCCAGCCCCAGACGGCAAACGGACAGGGTAGTTCTCAAAAGTCTTCTAATATTGATCGAGGGCAAGTGCTTTTACTAGCCCCACATCAGGGAGCAAACATGATACCTACGCATTCATGTGCTCGGGATTCCCAGGCTCATAAAACGAGTGCAAAGGTGGATCAAGATGTTCTTGACTTGCGAGATATGATCCTTCAAAAGCGCAAGGAAAGAGAAGAAACCTTGGCATGCAAAGAGTCCTTCCAGGGACGTCACTGCACTTAAGTCATTGTCAATTGCTGCTGCAATAAGACAGCAATGCAAGAGGACCGACAGTCTGTCTTTCAACGACTGCAGCAGCCAGGACCGGTCCTAGAACAAAGCTCGGGGGACGAGGCGCTTCCTTTTGTCTCCTGTAACTCTGTCTGGAAAGCCCCTACCGACAAGGGAGGGAAGAAAATAAATATGTCCAGCCCGACAATCTCAACCAGTATGGCCAAGAAACTCTCGTCCAGGGGTTGTCCACAGCCGTCACAGGAGGGGTTTATCAAGGTACCCGTTCAAAGATGAAATCTTCAACACTTGGGGATTCATCATCCACTTCCCTGGGGGTAGCTGGAGCTGGGGGTAGCACTCCTCGGAACATCCACAACAATTCTGCGTTTCAGAACGATGACCCAGGGGAAACAATCCCCCAACAGATACAACAGACTCAGACGTCCCTGAAAACGTCCACAAGTGCCAAGACGAGGCAACCTCCTACGCAGGGGGTAGCATCTCCTCTGAGTCCGAACCAGAGGAAAATGTTCCCACATACCCGGACGACTTTTCTATGCGAGGATATGATTCGGAGGGCACGTCTTCTATAGTTCCTTCTACTTTTCCTCACGTGAGGACGGTATTCATGACTGAGAACGACCAAGACGGTCCCAGTGATCGGCAGCGCCTCGACACTCTTGAGGCCATACTCCAAACCTTGGTTAAGTCAGTGGACTTGATCAAGGCTGCCCTGCCAGCTCTACAAGCAAGGACACCTGGTCAAACAAGCTTGGGTCCTGCTATCAATGCGGACTCAAACACGACTGTGCCAATCCCGGGTTGATCCACCCGGAGTATCGGCTTCCACTGCTGAGAAGAGGCTAGGGAGGCGAGAAGAGAAGTCTAGAAGCTTTGTGCAATATTTCACGCCCAAGAATCCTCTCAGGACCTCAGGATACGACAGCTGTATCCCGTTGCATGGAGAGATGTCTCCTTCCCTTCACGATACAAACCATTCAATATCAATCCATATGATATAAAGACCTCTGCGAGCCAATACATGACGTACTTCGAAGTCACAATAGACCATCTGCCGCATGACGATGCCATCCTCACGCGGTTGTTCATCGGGGCATTAGAGGGGTCGCGTTCGATTGGTACCGCAACCTGCCGGATAACAGCATATATTCCTTTGTCGACTTCAAAAATATGTTCTTGGAAAGGTTCTATGAGGTAGGACAAAATGTGACAATGTCAGCCCTCATGGACATTGTTCAAGGGAAAAAAGAGCCGACAAGGAATTACATCGAGCGGTTTCGCCAAACCGCGATAAAATTACCCTCTGGTAACCCAGATTCTTCTTTAATTAAGATTTGCCAAAAGAGGTTGCTCCCCACAATCAGCCTCTGGATGGGTGAAAGTCAATTTAAAGACTGAAAGGCCTTCATCATCAGCGCCACTAGCGCAGAAGCAAAATTAAAGAAGGCTTGCCAACTGGGGTTGCATATTTTGGATGGAGAGGATAAGAGCAAATGCCCTAATACCAACAACAATAACGGCGGTAGTTCCTCTAATAAGCGGGACACTAAAGGCGAACATGCTATGGTGGACGATACAACCCAGAAGCCTGAACCAAAGCAGGTAGAGAAGCAGTGGCCTCAGGTGACCTACTCCTTCGAGGATAGTCATGTCAACCCCATCTTTGACATGCTCTTGCAAGAAGATAGAATTTAGCTCCCTCCGCCGAGACGTGAACCTCGACCTGCAGAGATGGAGAACCCGAAGTACTGTCACTTCCACCGTTATGTCCATCATGCTACTCAGGATTGCTTCCAATTGAAGCGGTACATCCAGAACCTCATCGATTCCAAGGCTCTGGCCATTAATTTCGAAGAGGTAACCGTAGCTGCCAACATGGTGTCGGTCCAATTTGGAAGCTTCCTTCCAACGAGGACTCAAGATGGCGTAGTACCCATCCCCCGGGCAACAATGGAGGTCACTAATCTTCCACCTCCCCGAGACCAGACGACTGGGTTGGTACCCCTTACCACGTCACGAGGGCAGGTCATATGGGCCCATCCGAACTTGGTGCCTGAAGTAACTCAGTCAGCATCATCCTTTACCGGCAAAAAGAAGGACGGGAAGGCTAAATCTTGCCACGCAATCTCAGCCGGGACCGAAGAAGCAACAACTATCGTTACCCGGTCCGGTGCATAATCTCAACCCATACCGGGTAACTCAGCTGACGATCGTCAGCCGGCCACTGCTGATGCACCAGGACCTTCTCAGCCTCCGCTAGCCGACAAGCCTAAGCCAAAGGAGACCCGCTTCGACAAGCCGCTCCGTAAAGACGCACCTCAGGGGCTGGAGAGGCCTTACAATTTTGACATCCTGGCATAATTGGCCAACACACTAGCAAAATTGTCATTATACGAGCTCTTGAGACTCTCTAAGGATGTTCGTGTCGCACTGAGCGAAGCTCTCCAGAATACGGACGCTTATCTGGCTCAGGTCAAGCTTACAGGAGAGAGCTCGCCAGCAAATTTCCAGGACAGTGCTTGTACAGGTGCAATGCCCAACATCGTGTTCACTCCATAGGACATGCTCATCAAGACCAACTTGCACGATCGCCCTCTGTATTACACTGGATACATCGGCGACATCAAAGTAGATCGGATGCACATTGATCCCGGTTCTTCAATAAGCATCATTTCGAAGAGCTTGCTTCACCTCCTGGGCGTCCCTATGCATCGGCTGACGCCTACCAGCACCGCCATCAGCGGTTCTAATTCAGGAAGAAGCTATCCTATTGGGAAGATTTGCCTGAAATGCCAAATTGGCGACCTCCAGTCGAAAGTAACTTGATACATCATAGACGCAGATACGTCCTACAACATTCTCCTGGGGCGTCCTTAGATACACGATTATATGATCGTGCCCTCCACATTGTACCAGTGCTTCAAATTGTCGACAAGCACAGCTTCGTGAGAACGGAATTTGTCGACATCGATTCCTTCAAAGGAGTTGAATCCTACTATTCGGATGCCTGCTTGTACGAGAAATCGAAAAATCACCTGGTCAAAGAGGATGCTCAAGAACAAACATAGGCTACAATAGGATCAGAAGAACCTTTGAAGATCCACCTCCAGGCCCACAAGCCAGGCAGAACTGCACCTCTTGTAGCCACTCTACGTAAAGAAGTAACCAGTCTACCGGTGC
Source organism: Iris pallida (assembly GCA_029216955.1). Classification (NCBI taxonomy): domain Eukaryota; kingdom Viridiplantae; phylum Streptophyta; class Magnoliopsida; order Asparagales; family Iridaceae; genus Iris; species Iris pallida. The sequence continues at coordinate 59,536 of JANAVB010017252.1, forward strand.
TCACTGCACAAAAGGAGCAAATGGTTATCCGACTCCCAAGGTATAGCCCGGGGCCGAGATCCACTGTGGAGCCAATGAATATCAGACTGCCAAGAGCCGGTCAACAAAAGTCAGAAGAGATCAATCCCTCTGTTAAGCCGATGGTCATTTGTCTCCCCAGAAGAAATCGACAGCCAAGCGCTAAGCCAGGGACCGCTAGTGAGCTAACGACTCCACGTCCAGCATCACCAGCAAAACCCTTGATGATCAAACTGTGCTGTGAGCCAACGACTCCACGGCCAACATCACCAGCAGAACCCTTGATGATCAAGCTGTCCCGGTCATCCTCCCAATCTTCGATAATGCAGGGGGTGGCTGAAGAGGAGTTAGAGCTAGCCAAATATGTAGGTGCACATACTGATGTTCTCTCTGTCGATGATGTAATACCGCCAGAGAAGATACTTTATTTTTATTAATAAAGGATTATCTTTGAACTACCTCGAGCTTAACAAGCTCCGTATAATGTATGCTATGGAACACGATATAGGTATCAACTTACACACACAAGTGACAAATGTCTATACCACGAACCAACTTACTCCCGTGGAAGGCGCTTGCTTCATAGTTCCGGGAGAGGATCATCCAATCATCTTCGGCCGAAAGAATGGTCAACAGTCCTTCAGGCCAGAGGAAGTCGATATCGAACCCGACACCGGAAGACTGCCCCTTTATCTGTATAGCTCCCGGTCTAAGTACCTCATGCAAAAACAGGGGTATGATATAGAGACCACACCAGGCTTAAACTACGACGCCGGCCGGCGATTACCTTTGCAATTGCCAGTCCCGACGGGAAAACCACGAGATTATTACAGTAAGACCAAGCATGGTCTAGGCTATGTTACACCTGCAACAACTCCTGAGAGCTCGAATGAGGAATGCGAATGGCATTCACATTTAACCGGATCACCCACTTCCGATTCAGATATCAACATCGGGGACGTACTCAGGCAAGCTTGGTCTGTCAATATGGTATTTGCTGACGCATACAAAGAAGATGAAGACATACCCGAACTCCTTGTGTTAGAGCCTTGGGTCCAACAGCTTGATACGCAATAGGAGAAGCGTTTCAAACGAAAAGATCCCCCTACCGAAGATGAAGTCATGCAAGTTGACCTCGGCGATGAATCCTCTTCAAAGACAATCTTCGTCAGCAAAAGTCTGACAGACAAAGAGCGGGAATCACTATTGCAACTCGTTAGAGAGTCTATCGACGTGTTCTTCTGGAGCTATAAAGACATGCCAAGGCTAAACCCTGAGATTGTACTCCATAAGCTCAACATTTATCCGGACGCAAAGCCAGTCAAGCAACAGCAATGACGGTTCTGTCCAGACATCATGAATTCTATTGAAGCTGAGGTCAACAAACTAATAGCCAGCAGCTTCATCTGTGAGAAACAACACCCAGACTGGGTAGCCAACATAGTACCGATCCTCAAGAAAAATAGGAAAATTTGAATTTGCATCGACTTTCGGAATCTGAACGATGCATGTCCTAAAGATGAGTTCCCTCTTCCTATTACGGACATAATGATTGACAACACATATGGCTTTGAGTGCATGTCATTCATGGATGGCTTCTCAGGATACAACCAAATCAAGATGGTTTCTGACGATAAAAAGCATACATCATTTCGAACGCCGATTAGCGTGTACTGCTACATAGTCATGCCCTTTGGTTTAAAGAATGCCGGTGCCACATATCAACGAGCTATGAGTATCATCTTCAGAGATCACCTGCGTAAGACAGTGGAATGCTACGTCGAGGACATCGCCGTCAAAAGCCGCTCTAAGAAGGATCATTTGTACGATCTGAGGACAGTATTTGACTTCATGCGAGCACACAATTTAAAGATGAATCCCACCAAATCCTTCTTGGGCGTATCCGGCGGGAAATTCTTGGGTTTTATCATTACCGCCTAGGGTATCCATATAGACCCTAAAAAAACAAAGGCAATTATGGAGATGGGTCCCCCGAGAAATCTTCGTAAACTCAGAGGCCTTCAAGGGAGGCTAGCTTACACAGGAGGTTCATCTCTAACCTCTCCGGACGATGTCAAACATTCACGCACCTCATGAAGAAAGGCGTTTCCTTTGTATGGGATGAGTAGTGCCAACGTGCCTTTGACAATATTAAAAAATATCTGTCGAAACCTCCAGTCCTGGTGGCCCCGGTTGCTGGAAAGCCGTTTTTGCTTTATGTGCGAGCGATGGAGCATTCTCTCGGTGCTCTACTAGCACAAAACAATGATGCGGGGCATGAACAAGCTATCTATTACCTCAGTCGAATGATGATAGGGCCTGAGCATAGATACACCGCCGTGGAAAAGGAGTGCCTCGCTTTGGTGTTCGCTATTCAGAAGATGCGACACTATGTTACAGGACAGACCATCCACGTTATATCAAGAGTTAACCCCCTCAGGGTCCTCATGACCAAACCAGGTGCACTCAGCTCTCGCCTCGCTACCTGGGCAATATTATTGTCCTCCTACGACATGATCTTCGTCCCGCAGAAGGCTGTTAAAGGTCAAGCTTTGGCAGACTTTTTAGCTGCCCATCCAGGTTCGGAGACAACCAGAGTATATGAAGAGATTCCAGACGAGGTCGTCAATTCAAATATGGCTTCCCATGGGAAATATCGTCATTGGGGTCAGAGTGGTACTGATTTCTCCCTCTGGATTGGTGATCAATCGGGCATACTCCCTAATGGAACCTTGTTCAAACAACGTGGTCGAGTACAACACCTTGGTTATCGGCCTCCGACTTGCAAAGAAACTGGAAGTAGAGTACCTGGAAGCATATGGCGATTCACAGTTAATCGTTAATCAGATCCGGGGTTCTTATGAAGTTCGCCATGAAGACATGATCCCTCATCATCAAATAGCAATCGCCATCATTACGTCCCTAAAAGGATTCTTCATAGAACATGTTCCCAGACTCCGAAATATTGAAGCCGATGCCCTAGCAGGTCTTGCCGCTTCCCTGGCAGTTCCAAATTATACTCATCATTTGGTTGACGTAATAGACCATGAATTGGTTTGTCCTAAGAACAACGTACAATTTACTGTGAGTTACTCTGTCCTGGCTGTCGATGAAACACAGGACTGGAGACTTTCATTTATGGACTTCGCAGTCTATGGTATCTTACCAGAAAATCCGAAAGAGTCCACCTCTATCAGAAGATGTTCTCTCAGACTCTTCAACGATACAGAGATAAAAATGTTGTATCGGTGATCCTATGATGGATTACTGCTCCGTTGTTTGTCAGATACGGAAGCCAAAGAAGCCGTATGCGAAGATCACGATGGCGTCCGTGGGGCCCATCAACCTGGCCCAAAATTACAAGACCGTCTTCGTCGGATGGGCTATTACTGGCCTACGATGGTAGCAGATGCGATAGACTATGCAAGAAAATATAAAGCTTGTCAGGTCCACGCGGATTTTATACACCAACCATCCGAATTCCTACATCCGACGGTGGTATCCTGGCCATTTGAGGCATGGAGAATGGATATCATTGGCCCAATCACCCCGCCTTCATCCAGAGGACACCTTTTGTACTCGTAATTATGGACTACTTCTCCAAATGGACGTAAGCTATTCCGCTTGTAGAAGTGAAGACATCAAACGTGATCAACTTCGTCAAGCATTATGTCATTTATCGCTTTGGACTACCTCGAAGGATCATCCACGACAATGCTCTACAGTTTGTAAGCCATGCCTTCTATCGATTTTACGATAAACATCAAATTCAGAATGTTGCTTCAACACCATACAACCCGGCAGCTAATGGTCTGGCTGAAGCTTTCAATAAAACCAAAATCAAGTTTCTCAAGAAGTTCGTGTCCTCAAACAAATGCGGCTGGAATGAAAAGCTTGGCGAATGCTTATAGGCGTACCGTACAACAGTCCAGACAGCCACTGGGGACACACCATTCTCTTTGGTGTACAGAAGTGAAGCAGTCCTCCCATTGGAAACTCAAATCCCCTCGCTCTATGTCGCCCTCACTTACCGACTAACGTCGGATGATAATTACCGTCGTCGGCTATAAGAATTGGAGGCCTTAGAAGAGAAGCGTCTGCTAGCTCAACAACGAATAGAGCTTTATGAAGCACGCATTTCTGGAGCCTTCAACAAAAAGGTCAAATTGAGAACACTCCAAGTAGGCGATCTCGTCTTGGCAGTTCGGAGGCCGATGGTTATGACTCATAAAATCGTCGGCAAGTTCCAGCCTAAGTAGGAAGGCCCATTTATCATCGAGGCTGTATTCTCCAATGGTGCTTACCATCTCGTAAAGCAAAATGAAGACTTGATCATGATGCCCATCAACGGTAAGTTCCTGAAGAAATATTATGTCTAAACGACACCCTCCAAATCAACCGGATTGTTGAGTTACGTACCCTTCGGTACCGCTGAACTTACACTCCGGATACTCCAAATGAATTCATATCATATTTTTCTAGTAGCAAGTCATGTATTATCATACCTCTGAACTTCCTCCCTAGAAAAACATTTTCCTCAGAAACTGTTACCTGCGTTTTCAGTGCATAAAAAAGGGCAACAGGTCCACAAAATTCTCGAAGCAACCACGTTGATGTCTCCTCTGAGATGCTTCTCTTCTATCACAAACAAATCACCCCTTACATAGAACTTCCATGTCCATATTACCTCTGAGTTATTCTATGTATTCTTCGTTGAGTCCACTCCTGCCACGTCCTCATTACCTCTGAGTAGGAGGACTCCATTGTAGAACCCCTATACTTACCACGTCCTCATTACCTCTGAGTAAGTATGTTGGTTCTCCCTCGACTTATTATCTGTATCCAAAACTAGGGTACGCCAAGGGTAATAGGCCCACAAATGTCCACAGCTGACCACAAATATCCACAATTGACCACAAATGTCCGCACCTGACCACAAATGCTGTACTAGGTCCTCTAGTACATGTACCTCTTTTCTCACCATCACATGCCTCTAGATCCCAGTTGTTCCATGGCATTCCTTTGCCCAATACCAAGAACTTCCGTGTCCCCCTCACCACAGAGTTGTTCCATGTATCTACATTGAGCCTACCACTACCATGTCCTCAGTACCTCTGAGTAAGAAGGTTCTATCATCAATCATCATGTTTGCCACATTCAAGTAAATATGCTGGGTTTCTCTATTGAACTTATTATCCATACCTAAAACCAAGGTATGCCAAGGGTAATTGGTCCACAGAAGGTCCTCCAGTGGGGCAAGTACCATAATACCAAAAATATTATACGAACACAACAGATACCACAAAGAAAGGATGAGGTAAACATACTCAATTATTTTAAATCAAAAGTGCTACATTGTCTTGGGACCACGTCCCTGTTTATAAAAATGGAGAGACATAATAATAAAGGAGAGAAAAATACGATTATGATTCGACAACACACAATTCTCTAAGCCGGTCCTTCAGCTTGGTTGTCAACCGCTCAATCCTCAGTGCGGCCCGGCGCTCAGCTTCTTCAGTCAGCTTCATTGCATCCTCTAGATGCGCATGAGCCTGCCAATGGTCTTCAAGTTTCTTCAGTGCGCACTCCAGGGCATCAGAGGTTCTGGTGACTTGGTCGGTCTTCCAGCAAATTAACTCCTTATCTCTACGGAAGGCCTGGAGCTCAGATTCCAAGGAAGCCAACTTTATATGGAGTTGGAGGATCTGCTCGTTGGTATCGGCTATCCCACGAGAGGCGGCCTCCTTCCGAGCCAAACAGTCCTCTCCTCTCTGGCTCAGTTGATCATACTTTAGAGACAAATCTTGAAGGTCCTTCACCAGAGCAGGCTTGGACGTATTCAACACTGTCTTTACCTTCTCCATGATTGTTGTAAGGAAGGCTCGCTCTTGATCTATGGCCAAAGACATATCAACTTGCCACAACCCTTGAAGCTCAGCCACGAGCTTATCAGCTTCTACCAGTTTGGGCTCTAAGAGATCGACTATCCCTGCCCCGCCCGGGAGTGTTCTGAGAAGTTCAATTTGGTCGTGGGCACACTAGCAAGCCAGTACAAAAGATGTCCCTCTTTCCAGGGCAGCGTCGACCCCTTGCTTCAAATGGTGGTAGAAACTATCAATCATGTCCTTCGACGATTCGTCCAGAACTTCCGAAGAGGACGGTGTCAAAGGAAGAGTAGCCGGGAGAGTTGAAGACGGTTGCAAAGAAGAGGTACTAGAACTTGATACCCCTATCACTAGGGATACAAGTTTCGAGCGATAAGACGCTTAAACAGCAGTCATCTCCTCTTCCGCAGCCCGAAGGATTCGAAGACTTGGTAATGTAGAAAGGTCGACCTCCGGTGTTGAAGCCACATTAACCGAGGAGGGTGCAGGGACCATTTCTCCCTACCCCGGCAGTCCTACTACATGTCCTCTTGAACTCGACCCGACAACAGGGCCCTCGATCCGAGCTGGAGGAGGAAGAGGCGTACTTCCCTCCACTAAATCTACCCTGGTAGCTTCTCCCCCGATGGTGTCCGTTGTCGACACTGAAGGAGCAGGACCTGTATATCCAGAACAACCATCGATCAACTTAACCCGAAGGATATGAAGATAGAGCAAATGAACCTCCTCACTAGTCAAGACATGACATAGCTTACCAGAAAAGGGTCGCTGAGGCCGAGGCTCACTCACAGCCACCGTATCCTTTTCAACGGCGACACCTGAGCCACTTGCAGCCGCCTCCTCTGCTCCAGCCGCCCCGAAGGTGGATACAACTGGGTCGGTATCAACCAGCTGAGGTTCAGCAACCTCGGGGACTGGTTCAGAAGAGCCCACATCCCCCTGGTTGAGATGTCAGCAATATGAGGGATCTCATCCGTCGCTGGGACGACTGTGGTGGAAGTAAGCTCGGCAGTCATAGCACTGATTAAGGTGGCTATAGCAGGGTCAACCTCAGAGGCGGTAGCCAGCTTCGGGGAGTTCACTTCTCCTGACGCCTACAAAAAAAGAAAAAGACGATCAGATTATATTTCAGAAAAGAAGAACTAAAAAGGGTGGTCGCAACTCGATTCACCTCTGAAGTGGCTTCGACGTCATCACTTTTCTTCCTAGTGCTCAGCCCGCGAGGCTTGATCGTGTCCCATTTTTGGGAGTAAGTTATGTCATCGACAGAGGACTCATGCCTACTCCGCTTACGTGAAGGACTAGGCACAGCAGGGGGCTGATCTGCCACCAAATCATCTGTAAGAGGAAGCAGGTTATCAGGGTCATCCTCCTCATCCACATTAATAGACTCCGAGTCAGACAATTCAACTGTCTTCCCCCTCCTGGACTCTTTTGGCTTCTCTTCCAAACCAGTACCGAAAATGAAACTGGTACTTGGGTCAAAATTTTTAGTGGGCTTGTTCGCCATAACATGGTACAGGGCCGCCATGTATAAAATATGTCCCGACTCTCTAGCATCGGGTACGAAGAAGCTGGCACGGGTATGAACCGTGCTATAATAATGCCAATCCCGGATGCCATCCAGAACGCTACCCTCAAAACCCAGACTGGGGCTGGGGTTGTCCAAAAGCATTTGACTGTACCCAAATTGCCGAGAGAATCGACTGGGTAAGTAAGGCTCCAAAAAGACGGAGTTGCGATTACGATACACCAGATGTGCAGGACGGATGTTCTGCAACCAGAGGAGCATCTTCTCGGGCAATAAATGGGGAGATGCAGCACCATCAAGATGTACATCTCTTACTTCTTCGTCAGTAAAATGAGGAACAGACATAAAAAAGGAGTATCTGTCCACTCGTGCCAGCGCCATCCAACAGGCTGGCATGGTAGTGTACTCTCAGGGCATACGGCGGTACTTGTAGTTGAAGGCATCATCAGCAGTCACGTCGTCCTCTGGGCCAGGCCTCATCAAAGACGGGCAATACATTAACAACCACCCCATCAGATAATGGTAGGGCAGCTCGATTCGTTCAATGTCCTTCGTCGTATCACGAGCAATGACTTTGGACAAAAAAGTACGGAGGCCACGATAAATACTGCATACCATGGCGGGGAGTAGAGCTAGCCTGTCTCCAAAGACTAGCTTCACCGCAAAAAGTATCATGTTACGGCTGATTCTCTCAATAGCACCAGCCCCTCCTGAAACTACACAAATCTGCAGCCACAGCATCAGAAATCCCGCCATGAGAGCCTTATCAGACATCTTCTGGGTATCTTAATAAAAATAATTAAAGGTGTCAGATTGGCTCCCGAATCTATCACCCGTAGTTTTAACCCTCTTCGTGTTCAACACCTGGTTTTGCACCTCCTCCCAGGTTCGAGGACTTTGAGGGGTAACCCGGCCTGAGGTACCTAGCTCAAACAAGTAGCTGAGCCAGGTCTTGGTGTGAGGAAGATTACCTTCTGAGCTATCGTTCTTCTTCTTTGACATCTGTTGGCACGTGCTATGGTGACATAGCAATTCTCGGTAAACAGCGACAAAACTCGGGAACCGCCACTCCAATTCTTCAAATTCTTCATTCGTAGGGGTATACGCCTCAAAAACTTCATCTCTCCAGGACAGCTTGGAGACTTCATCTCATGGAGAACGAGTCCCATTTCCCCTCAGGTGTAAAGAAGTTCCCCGTGCGACGGTTGTACATCTCAAGAAGTGCCATAAACAGCTTCTTATTTTTGGACTGACCATAACAAGTGCCCCGTATGGCATGATAAAGACCAATCTCGAGCAGGAGTTTCTTATACGTCCGCAAGATCCGCAGGGTCAAATTGATCCATAAAGGAGTGTGGTTCATCCAGTTCAGCAGTGACAGCCGACCAGTAGGGTAGGATCCCTTTTGAGCAATCTGGTTCATAAAAGTATCAGCTTGGGAGAACCGAAGGTTGGGACCATGCACGTTTATGAAACTACCCGGGGCCAACCCCATCACAGAGCGGCTGATCAGCATCTTGCCAGCGACTATCGATCTTGATGTTTTGTTGTAATTTATATCACCCACGAACATCCCCTGCTGGCTCAGAGTTAGGGAGTCCACCATTTTTCTGTCAATGGGCAGCATATTAAACCAGGACAGCGGGTAATGACGTTCCATCTGAGGAATATAAATCGCCATCCCGTTGGAAGAAAAACTCCAACTTTCGGATAAATCTAGAACGCTAGAGTTCTTTACAGTTAGGGCATCCCCAAAGAAGAATACGGGTTTCAGATGCGTGCCCCCTAACTATCCCGAGTTCATCATGCCCGAAAGGTAGAAGAAGGATTGGTTGTTGATGACCCTCAGCCTGTTCTCAGATTTGTCTTTAGTAATTTGGGTTAACAAATATTCGACCACCTGGTCGAACCTCACACCCAAGGCAGATAGAGCCTGGCCTACCAAGAGCTCCCCTGAGGGATTGATCGACAGCTTCACTGAAAAGAAAAAAAAAAGAAGAAGTCAGAAGATAGCCAGAGAAAACCACTAAATACTTGCCGAGCTTATGCGGCTCTGTTAGGTGGGCGTTCATGCGGCCTAGTCCATAAGATGCTTATGCGGTCATGAGACGTCTCCCATGCGGCTCGGTCATGGAGCATCTCTCATGCAGCTCAGTCATGGAGCATCTCTTATGCGGCTCGGCCATGAAGCATCTCTCATACGGCTCAGCCATGAAGCATCTCTCCTGCAGCTCGGCCATGAAGCATCTCTCATGCGGCTCGGTCATGAGACATCTTTCATGCGGCTCGGTCATGAAGCATCTCTCATGCGGCTCGGTCATAGAACATCTTTCATGCGGCTCGGTCATGAGACATCTCTCATGCGGCTCGGTCATGAGACACCTCTCATGCGGCTCAGTCATGAGACATTCATGCGGCCTATACGGCACAGCTCATGGGGATCCATCACACAGAACTTGAGCAGTTCAGTGAAGATGAAAAGAGTATCAACTATGCAGAAGCATAACAGAAAAAGGCCCGCGCATAAAACATGCGACATAGCCATTGTAGTTAGGGTTTGGATTGATACAATTTCTCCCCATCGCTCTTACCACTAATAGGAGAATGAACGTCGGGGTGGGTCGAGCTCGTCGTGTTCGACGAGGAGGCAAGTCCTTTGCCCTTCGCTGCAGCGCTGGAAGAAGCCTTGAGAGCCATGAATGATCGAGAGAAGAAGAGAAGCGGCGACTAGGGCAATAGAAAGATTGAAGAAGGAAGGAAAGAACCTCTTTCCTCAAACTGCTCGTACTTTTAGGCTGGCAAGGGCGTGTGAATCGATAGACACCGCTTCGAATTTCGTGTTGGTCGAAGGATAAAGGCAACTCTTGGGATTCTATCCCCTTTCATGCAAGAGATGGCTCCAAATCATCAAAGCAAATCAAAAAATTTAATGCCAACTCATAGGATTCTATCCAAAAAATGACTTTAAATCATCAAAGCAAATCAAAAGCAATTAATGCCGAAGTAAAGAGACGCCCACGTGGCACGAAGCCGATATGCGGTCAGAGAAGCTTATGCGGCATGAAGAGCTTATGCGGTCTCGACGCTTCCTAAGTACATATCCATGCTTCTTATTCAAAGTATTTCAATTTTACAAATTGAAAACTTTGAAGGGGTTCTTGTAGAAGTATGGAAAATGATGAGATTTGCTATGCGGTTCAAAAATCAACATGAAGCTTCATGCGGCTCAAAACTCTGGGAGCTTCATGCGGCTCAAAACCTAGGAAGCTTCATGTGGCTCAACAAAACCCAGAAAGCTTCATGCAGCTCAGAAAGCTTCATGCGGCCCAAAAGCAGCGGAGAGCCTTATGCGGTTCGAAATCAGCCTAAGCAACAAACGTCTCTCTAGGTAGCTGGCCATAATTACTCTGACACAAAAGTGACAGCTCTGACAAAGGTGACCGCTCTAACATGAAGATGAGAAGTGACATGCTCCTAAAAAGACGAGAAAATTATCATGATATCCGGCACAGTAAGTTCCAAAGAAGATCGCCTATGAGACACTCTTTATGCGGCTCAGTCATGAGACAACTCTCATGCGGCTCAGACGTGAAGCATCTCTCATGCGGCTCGGTTATGAGACGACCTTCATGCGGCTAAGTCATGAGACATTTCTCATGCGGCTCAGCTCTAAGACGTCCTTTATGCGGCTCGGTCAGGAGACATTCTTCATGCGGCTCAGGTATAGGGCATCCTTCATGCGGCTCGATCATGAGATATTTTTCATGCGGCTCGGCTATAGGACAGTCCTTCATATGGCTCAGCTAGGATGCATCCTTCATGCGGCTCGCCACAGAATAACAGTCGAGACACGTGGCAGAAATTGACCAAGTCTCGACAGCTCAGATTTTGTACAACAAATAAATAATGATCAATCTCAACCAATCCCCAGCTGACTACTATAAGCCGAGTCTCGAGACACAGTTACAAGAAGGTGGCCCAAAATTAACCACGTGGCTGTACACTCCATTCCTCATAAATTCCTATAAATAGCAAGGTGCTATTCTCTTGTACACACAGACTGAGACACACATACATACAGAAAGCATTTTCTTCACCGGAGCCGAGGTTGCGTTCGATCGTCCAAGGAGTAAGGCAGAGTTAATAGCACTTTCCCGAGCCTCTACCGTCACCCCCCCCAGAATCTAAACTAAACAATTGTACTTAGATTGTTTTTCCTAGGTTTTGTTCCTAGGCTCTCTTTTGTACAAACGAGTTTGTTATTGTGAGTCAAAGTTCAGTCCTCCTATAAAATTGTTATGTTCTATGATAATCAATGGCAAACAAGGACGACTAGAAGTTAAATTTAATAAACTACCAATCATATCTTGATACTTATGCTGGTCGACTGGTTTGCCACTTTCATCAATGTCAAGCCGAGTCGATGTAGCCATTTGAGTTCTGCTAGGCTTTACGTTGTCGAAAGTCATACTTCTTCAGTAAATCCTTCGTATACTTAGCTTGGTTGATGAACGTTCCCTATGAGTGTTGTTTGATCTGGTGTCCTAGAAAGTAGTTCAGTTCTTCCATCATACTCATCTCAAACTCACTCTGCATACACTTAGAAAATTCTTGACGAAATTTTTCATTAGTAGAATCGAATATTACGTCATCTACATAAATTTGCACAAGAAGAATAGCATCATCTGAAAACTTGATAAATAAGGTAGTATCAACTCTTCCTTTTGAAAATCTATTTTCAAGTAGAAAAGTACTTAGGCGTTCATACCAAGCACAAGGTGCTTGTTTAAGTCAATAGAGTGCTTTCTTAAGCTTGAAGACGTGATCGAGTTTTTAAAAATCTTCAAAACCAGGGGGTTATTTCACAAAAACTTCTTCTTTCAAAAACCTATTTAAAAATGCACTCTTTACGTCCATTTAAAATAGTTTGAGATCGTAAAAACATGCAAATGTACAAAACATGCGGATAGCTTTTAGTCTAGCAACAGGAGTATATGTCTCATCATAATCAATACCATCCTCTTGATTATAACCTTGTGCTACTAGACGTACTTTATTGCGTAGAAATTGCCCATTCTCACTTAATTTATTTCGAAACACCCATTTGGTACTAATTATCGATTGACCAATATAGATTCAGGAACAAGTTTCCAAACTTGGTTTCTCTCAAATTGATTAAGTTGCTCTTGCGTGGCATCAATCCAAAATTCATCATTAAATGCATCTGCTACTGTCTTAGGTTCTACTTGAGATATAAAATCTATATTAGCTACTATATCAGTGTCTTTACTAGAAGAACATGTACTTACACCTTTTGATACACCATCTACGATGAGCGTCTGTAGATGATCTGCAAGAATTTTCATGATTTGAACATATTTGATAGATCTTCCACAAGGCCCTCTTTGGTAGCAGTATCTTTAGATGACGTGGGTTTAACCTGTGCATCTTCATCATCACTGTCGCTAGATCTGTGACTATTGATCTCATAAAAAATAACATTAATAGATTCTTCAACGATCATAGATTTTTAATTAAATACTATATATCCCTTACTCTTAGCAGTATATCCAAGAAATATCACTTCATCTGCTTTAGAGTCGAACTTATCCAAGTTGTCCTTGGTGTTCAGAATAAAACAGCGACATCCAAAAAATTTAAAAAAAGAAATATTTAGAATCCTTCCAAACCACAGCCCATATCGTGTTTTCTTCGAGAATATGACAGGCTGTACTAATAGATTCTGCCCAAAAATATTTAGAAAGATTATGTTGATTCAGCATGACTCTTGCCATCTCGCTTAGAGTATGATTCTTTTGCTCTACAACACCATTTTGTTGGGGAGTTCTAGGACAAGAAAAATCATGGTAATATCCACTATCATCATAAAACTTTTTAAAATCAGCATTTACGAATTTGTCACCATAATCACTTCGGATACGAGTAATCATGAAGCCTTTTTTATTTTGTACCTTTTAACAAAATATCTCAAATTCAAAAATAGTAGCACTTTTATTTGATAAAAAGTAAACCCACGTAGAACGAGAGAAATCATCAATAATCACAAAGGAGTAGAGCTTACCGCCAAGACTAGCAACTTTACTAGGACCAAATAAATCTATATGCATTAATTGCAAGGGTCTAGAAGTACTTACAGCGTTGATGGATTTAAAAGTTGACCTTCTTGCCTTGTTCTTTTTACAGTCATCACATACTATCTCTCTTGAATGTGATTTCAGGGAGTCCTTTGTGTAACGCCCCAGTCCCAATATACGTAGGACTAGAAAATACGTACATGCCAGCTGTATGCATACGCAGACTACTCCAATATATGGAATCTACGTGTACACACATAAGCTGTAATAAAAGAGCACCAGCTCATAACAATATAACATGGTCACAGGCAGTATCTATATCTCATCCACAGTGATAAATAAGAGAAATAATAAACCAAATGTCTCAACTCAAAATAAAAAGAAATGTCTGTCGGGCGGAAACAAATCCACTACCGAGCTACTGAAAAGAAATCAACTGAAATGAATATGAAAAAGAGTATCAACTACATAAGTCCATCAACTAAGAATAGAATCAAATGGGCTCTGAAGGCGAGACCTCCTCAGCTGCAAATGGAGACTCGAGTCCAGAATCGTACTCCTCAGGATACTGCTCGTCGTCTATACCTGGAGAGATCACCAGGTCCTCAGAGGGACGTAACAAGATACAGGAAGAACATGCTAATATGAACTGTGAGAATAATAATAATAATATGCAAGACTCTCCTAGACACCAATATGTAAAGGAAAATCTAACCATCTATTGTACAATTTAGAGGACAACTTTCATGCGCATGGGTGGGATTTTAGGCTATGTGTACGTAACTGGCATCCAGTCATCTGTATCCGGCCGTAATATCCAAAACGTCAGAGGGCATCTGCAAATAATTCGTCATAGTTCCATCCAGAGACTGTGGTTTACCTGTTTGGCTTCCCATACGCACTAGCGACTGTCCTCCCCCAATATTTCCTATACTGTTCAAGTCATGTCCATGGCTCGTCCAGTTTTGTAACTGCTTGAGTCTCTAAAACCCTAGTCATAGCAGTTACGATCATCTATCCGTCACACGACTTCTTACATAAAGATGGCCAGTCAATATGCAAGCCGTGTCCCTAGCAACATGTCTCAAACCGTGTAGTGTGAGTGTCATGGCCAATGAAGATATAAGAATATCCCACAATAGGAGGTTGGTCCACTACAACTAAGTCGACATGCAACAAATAAAAATAAAACAAAGAAATGACTGATAAAGTCGCTTGCAACCAAGTGTGACTTGGACGCACAGTTTATAAAATATGAAACAAAGTAAATAAATGTTGAAAATAAATAATATGACAGTAAATATTGCAAGGTATACTTGCCTGGTGGTTGGAAGGTGTTTTGACGACGTCTAGTAGATGAAATCGGCAAGTGAGAATAAGTTACAGGAGTGGAACCTCCACAAACGTTCTCGGATGCTGAAAACAAACATCAAAAACGTTCTTGGTGAAGAAGATATACCTAGGAAAGGCCTGTCAAAAAGTCCAATTCCGGAACAGGGGCAAAATCGTAATTTCGGGTCAAAACGATGTCCGCCGTTGGACCCGCTTTGCACCAAAATACGTGCCAGAACCTACGGTCTCTAAAGTCGTCAAACTACATGTCTACGGATTTGTTTTGAGGAGATGAATCCAACGGCATGTCCAATTTTGGATTCCGATGAGCCGTACACAAAATCGCCCGCTTGAGTGGGTCGCAGGCCCGCCAATTTTGGCGTTCCGATCAACCTTCTCAGAATTGGACCAAACTTGGCATGCAGGACCAGAAAAATATTTCGAATCCAATGGCGCAAGTTTCGTCACGATTTGACGAGTGTGCATAAAGTAATTGGAAAATTTCGAAAATGGACGATACGGCGTTCTTCGACGGATACGGGTCAAATTCGTCGCGCACATGCGAGCAATTCGAATTCCGTCAAAGCCCACACGTCCACAAAGTTGATACGCACCTTTCGGTACCTTCGGTTTGTGACGGGGTCGTCCGGTTTGTCGGGGCGGACCTCGTATCGAAGTTTTTAAGGTTTTTGAAAACTGATTTTTTTCTCATTTTGGAACTAATTTAAAACAGAATTCAATAATTTAAAATCAAAACTAAATACAGGGATTTGATCTAGTACAGGTTGTCTAAAAGTTTATACAAATAGAATTGCAAGTTCTATGATCTGTGGCTCGGAAACGTCTTCCTAAACAAGATCGAGAATCTAGTTTCTGTTGTTTTCTTCTCTGTTTTTGTTGATTCCGCGGATTTTTCACAATCAATCCATGGCGAATTTAGTCAAATCATTTGAAGGGGTTTGTAGGGGGTAGATTCTTCTATGCGTAGGAATTTTTATATCAAAATTTGATCGAGCGATGAAGGAGAAAATAGCGAAGGAATTTGGTACCTGTGGTCGATTATTTGACAGAGCAGGGCTCTGTTTTGCAGCGCTGCGGCGATGGCCGACGGTCGGGCGGCGGTTGCTGGCGGTGGACGACGGACGGGCGGCGGTCCGACGAGGTCGTAGGGGGTCCAGGGAAATTCGTCTGGGTCGTGGGGTTGAGGGAATCTAGTGTTCGCGTGGTAATTTCGTGGGTTTTCGTAGGAAGTTCCGATACTAGGTTATATAGTATTAGATTAAATTTGACAAGGAATTTAAACAAGATTTGGATTGGTTTGAATATAATCTGGTGGAGAATAGGATGGAGTTTACATAGAAGGAAATTTAAAAGGATTTGGTGAAGGTTTGAAGAAGATTTGGAATTAATTCCTTTTGAACTTTTCGCAGGAAGGGGGCGGGTTCGGGGAATAAAGGGTACTGTAGCTTCGGCTACAGTACCGAAAGTCTAATAATATATATATATATTTTTTTTACTTAACTAAAAAAGTAAAGGGTTGATGCTCAGTGCTGTGGTTATGGGGGTGTGGTCGGTCCTTGGGCCGACCACCACAGCTCCCCATTTTTTTTCCATTATATATATATATATATATATATATATATATATAAACTAATAAAAGCCCAAAGTAGCTTATAATATGACAAAAAAAAATTTTAAAATATATAAAGATATCTACATTTATTAACTATATTTGATATATGCTTATATATGCATATATCTACATATCTAAAATATGAGCCAACATATAAAAATATTCCTATTAAAACATTAATACACTACTATATTAAGATTAATCATAATCATTCTAGTATAAAAATATAAAATAAATTTTTGTTTAAATCATATTATATTCCACGAAAAAAATTTATTTATTATATAAGAAATATTCTTTATATTAATTCAATAAAAACATTTCACCAATTAATCTCTAACCCTCATAATATATACATAAATGAATATCTCACAAATATTGGTAAAATGGAAATGTTCATGTAAGAATCTATCATTAATATTATACAAAAAAAAACAATAAACAAATAAATTTATATTTCATAAAAGAAATATAGTAAAATTCAATTTAAGCAAAATAATAAAAAAAATCACAAAATTTGGGGGTTTTACATCCTACCAAACTTATAAGAATTTTGTCCTCGAAATAAAAATAACGCACGATATGTGGAAACGAAGTACAAGACGGAGGAAGAATAGAGCGCGAAAATTGTGTCACAATTTTCGTACAAAAGAGGCAAACGGTCGTGTATGTTGCCTTCGTGCCTCTGAATTTCAGCAGTGCACTATGTTGACATATGATCCGAGGGAGTGGAACCAATCATGGTACTTACAAGGATCGCGGTGGTGGTTTCTAACTAGATAGGGTACCCTCGTGTTTCTATATCTATCAAGGTTTATATCATAAAATTTCTAAGTCATCCTATGATCATGGTCATGCTATGGTAATTTAACTAAGACGTCGTACCTGTCTCTATGGCTCCTTGGGTTGGTGGCCCCGCAGCGATCATACTGAAGACTTGTCCCGAGTTCTGATTGCCCTTTGGATATCCAATAGCTACTGGTGGGCGTGGTGCTCCTTCTCCTGGTGCTGGTAGTGTTACTCCCTGCATCTGCTGTCGACCAAAAGGACAATCCCGAGCTTGGTGTTGATTTGACCTGCAAGCCATACACAATCCCAACTTGCAACGACAATCCCTCTGAAAATGTCCCTTCTTTCCGCAATAGTGACAGGTGGGTAATTCCCTCACTGGTTGTGGGGAAGCTCTAATCTGCTGCTGTGTTACTGGATGTCGGGTGGGCCCTGCTGGTGTCGTCTTCGCTGATGCAACGGTCGAAACAGATCGTCGTTGCTGTGCCTTCTTATTTATGGCCTCTTGAGTCCTTGCTTCGGCCAATACTGCTGCCTGTGAGACTCGGGACTCAGAACTAGTGTATCGTTGAAGCTCTATGCTCAATCCCTTATGGAATCTCTTGGCCTTCTCCAACTCCGTCGAAACTAATCCAGGAGCAAAACGACTCAACCGACTGAACTCGACATCGTATTCATCAACTGTCATGCTTCCTTGCTCTAGATGTAGAAACTAGTCATAAAGTGCATCTTTGGCAGTGTCGGAGAAAAACTTCTTATTAAACAACTCTTTAAATTCTTCCCATGTCTGATCAACTCCTAGCCGTCTCTCCTCTGCGGCCCACCAATCATAAGCATTTCCTTCCAACTGCAATTTAACTGCCGTCATCCATAGGTTCGCAGACAACTCGAAAGCCTTCAAGAGATTTTTCGTCTTCACCAGCCAATTGGTAATTCCAATGACGTCTTTAGTGCCTTTGAAGTGTGGAGGATTCATATTGTGAAACCCTTCGATAGTACCCACAGAGGCTTGGGGTACTCGGGTTAGTGTTGTCTCCAAACTCCTCCTGATAGCCTCGCTCTGCTGCATTTGAGCCTGTACTAAGCTCTATAGGATATGGTCGGTAGTAGTCCCACCAGTCTGAGGCATGGGCTGCTGTAGGGGCATGTATGGCATCTGGGGCATGATCTGTGGGACACCCTGTGGTCCGTACTTTGGTAGATATGAAGGATATGGAAAGGGATACTGTGGTGGATATGAGGGAGGATACTGAGGTGGATATGGTGGTGGATACTGTGGAGGCTACTGGGGTGGATATGATGGTGGATACTGTGGAGGCTGCTGGGGTGGATATAATGGTGGATACAGTGGAGGCTGCTGGGGTGGATATGATGGTGGAGATTGGGAAGGCTGCTGAGGTGGATACTGTGGAGGCTGATGTGGTGGATATGATGGTGGATACTATGGAGGCTGGTGTGGTGGATATGATGGTGGATACTGTGGAGGCTGGTGTGGTGGACATGATGGTGGATATGGAGGTGGAATCTGTGGTGGGAGCTGAGGTGGATAGGTTGGCGGGAGTGGCAGGTACTCTTTTTAGGATGCATGGTTTTCGGGGCCTGTCTGTCCCACTTAGGGTGCCGGGGCTTGCTGTTGAGTAGTGGGTGGTGTCATCATAGGCTGCAGTCCGGATGGCGCTGGAGTGGTAGGGGATATAGGTGGCTGACCCACTGGTCCTTCTTGAGTAGAGGTATTCCCATCAGTAATGGCGAGAGGAGTGGTGCGACCACTACGAAGATTCATCCTATTGGCACGAAAATAGAGATTACGTTAGAACAAGATCAAGCTAGATGCAAGACAAGCAGTCAAACGAGAATTCGAAATTTGAAATCAAGGAAGGTGATTAAGCATGTAGATGAGATTCCTAAACTCTATTCCTATATGCAGGCTTGCTTGGTACGGTGAAGTAACCAAATAATTTATCTTAACCTGTATGGGCCACCACAAAAATATGCAACGCCCCAGTCCCAATATACGTAGGACTAGAAAATACGTACATGCCAGCTGTATGCATACGCAGACTACTCCAATATATGGAATCTACGTGTACACACATAAGCTGTAATAAAAGAGCACCAGCTCATAACAATATAACATGGTCACAGGCAGTATCTATATCTCATCCACAGTGATAAATAAGAGAAATAATAAATCAAATGTCTCAACTCAAAATAAAGAGAAATATCTGTCGGGCGGAAACAAATCCACTACCGAGCTACTAAAAAGAAATCAACTGAAATGAATATGAAAAAGAGTATCTACTACATAAGTCCATCAACTAAGAATAGAATCAAATGGGCTCCAAAGGCGAGACCTCCTCAGCTGCAAATGGAGACTCGAGTCCAGAATCGTACTCCTCAGGATACTGCTCGTCGCCTATACCTGGAGAGGTCACCAGGTCCTCAGAGGGACGTAACAAGATACAGGAAGAACATGCTAATATGAACTGTTAGAATAATAATAATAATAATATGCAAGACTCTCCAAGACACCAATATGTAAAGGAAATTCTAACCATCTATTGTGCAATTTAGAGGACAACTTTCATGCGTATGGGTGGGATTTTAGGCTATGTGTACGTAACTGGCATCCAGTCATCTGTATCCGGCCATCACAGTTCCATCCGGAGACTGTGGTTTACCTGTTTGGCTTCCCATACGCACTAGCGACTGTTCTTTCCCAATATTTCCTACACTGTTCAAGTCATGTCCATGGCTCGTCCAGTTTTGTAACTGCTTGAGTCTCTAAAACCCTAGTCATAGCAGTTACGATCATCTATCCGTCACACGACTTCTTACATAAAGATGGCCAGTCAATATACAAGCCGTGCCCCTAGCAACATGTCTCAAATCGTGTAGTGTGAGTGTCACAGCCAATGGAGATATAAGAATATCCCACAATATGAGGTTGGTCCACTACAACTAAGTCGACATGCAACAAATAAAAATAAAACAAAGAAACGACTGATAAAGTCGCTTGCACCCAAGTGTGACTTGGACGCACAGTTTATAAAATATGAAACAAAGTAAATAAATACTGAAAATAAATAATATGACAGTAAATATAGCAAGGTATAGTTGCCTGGTGGTTGGAAGGTATTTTGACGACGTCCAGTAGATGAAATCGGCAAGTGAGAAAAAGCTACAGGAGTGGAACCTCCACAAACGTTCACGGATGCTGAAAACAAACATCAAAAACGTTCGCAGTGAAGAAGATATACCTAGGAAACGCCTGTCCAAAAGTCCAATTCCGAAACAGGGGCAAAATCGTAATTTCGGGTCAAAACGATATCCGCCGTTGGACCCGCTTTGCACCGAAATACGTGCCAGAACCTACGGTCTCTAAAGTCATCAAACTACATGTCTACGGATTTGTTTTGAGGAGACGAACCCAACGGCATGTCCAATTTTGGATTCCGATGAGCCGTGCACAAAATCGCCCGCTTGAGTGGATTGCGGGCCCGCCAATTTTGGCGTTCCGATCAACCTTCTCAGAATCGGACCAAACTTGGCATGCAAGACCAGAAAAATCTTTTGAGTCCAATGGTGTAAGTTTCGCCGCGATTTGACGAGTGTGCACAAAGTAATTGGAAAATTTCGAAAAAGGCCGATACAGCGTTCTTCGACGGATACGGGTCAAATTCGTCGCGCACATGCGACCAATTCGAATTCCGTCAAAGTCCACACGTCCACAAAGTTGATACGCACCTATCAGTACCTTCGGTTTGTGATGGGGTCGTCCGGTTTGTCGGGGCGGACCTCGTATCGAAGTTTTTAAGGTTTTTGAAAACTGATTTTTTTCTCATTTTGGAACTAATTTAAAACAGAATTCAATAATTTAAAATCAAAACTAAATACAGGGATTTGATCTAGTACAGGTTGTCTAAAAGTTTATACAAATAGAATTGCAAGTTCTATGATCTGTGGCTCGAAAACGTCTTCCTAAACAGGATCGAGAATCTAGTTTCTGTTGTTTTCTTCTCTGTTTTTGTTGATTCCGTAGATTTTTCACAATCAATCCATGGCGAATTTAGTCAAATCTTTTAAAGGGGTTTGTAGGGGGTAGATTCTTCTACGCGTAGGAATTTTTATATCAAAATTTGATCGAGCGATGAAGGAGAAAATAGCGAAGGAAGTTGGTACCTGTGGTCGATTATTTGACAGAGCAGGGCTCTGTTTTGCAGCGCTGCGGCGATGGCCGACGTCGGGCGGCGGTTGCTGGCGGCGGACGGACGGCGGTCCGACGAGGTCGCCGGGGGTCCAGGGAAATTCGTCTGGGTCGTGGGGTTGAGGGAATCTAGTGTTCGCGTGGTAATTTTGTGGGTTTTCATAGGAAGTTCCGATACTAGGTTATATAGTATTGGATTAAATTTGACAAGGAATTTAAACAAGATTTGGATTGGTTTGAATATAATCTGGTGGAGAATAGGATGGAGTTTACATAGAAGGAAATTTAAAAGGATTTGGTGAAGGTTTGAAGAAGATTTAGAATTAATTCCTTTTGAGCTTTCCGCAGGAAGGGGGCAGGTTCGGGGAATAAAGGGTACTGTAGCTTCGGCTACAGTACCGACAGTCTAATAATATATATATATATATATATATATATATATATATATATATATATATATATATATTTACTTAACTAAAAAACTAAAGGGTTGATGCTCAGTGCTGTGATTATGGGGCTGTGGTCGGTCCTTGGGCCGACCACAACAGCTCCCCGTTTTTTTTTCCATTATATATATATATATATATATAATGGAAAAAAAAAAAAATATATATATATATATATATATATATATATATATATATATATATATATATATATATGGAATATATATATATATATATATATATATATATATATATATATATATATATATATATATATATAAACTAATAAAAGCCCAAGGTAGCTTATAATATGACAAAAAATATATTTTAAAATATATAAAAATATCTACATTTATTAACTATATTTGATATATGCTTATATATGCATATATCTACATATCTAAAATATGAGCCAACATATAAAAATATTCCTATTAAAACATTAATACACTACTATATTAAGATTAATCATAATCATTCTAGTATAAAAATATAAAATAAATTTTTGTTTAAATCATATTATATACCAAGGAAAATTTGTATTTATTATATAAGAAATATTCTTTATATTAATTCAATAAAAACATTTCACCAATTAATCTCTAACCCTCTTAATATATACATAAATGAATATCTCACAAATATTGGTAAAATGGAAATGTTCATGTAAGAATCTATCATTAATATTATTCAAAAAAAAATAAAAACAATAAACAAATAAATTTACATTTCATAAAAGAAATATAGTAAAATTCAATTTAAGCAAAATAATAATAAAAAAATTCACAAAATTTGGGGGTTTTACACTTTGTCACGCCCCAGAACCAGAATTCTGGTAAGTAGGGCGGACCAGGCCAACTACGTAATACCAAAGTACTCTAGTACTCTGAAATGACGCATAAGCTGTCATGACATGGGGGTTACTACTACAAGCAATAGTCAATCCTAGGTCGAACAAATCCTAGGTATCTCAATCACAGGCAAATATGAAAAGTACATGTAGTATGATCACCAAACATAAAATTGTAAAGCGTCCCAAACTATATATACATGGATGATCATGAAGCTAGTAATACAAAGTGAAGAATTAGCAAGAGTAATAGTCGTACATGATAAGCTCTAGCTATAGTGTAGAATAAGCAAATCATGTTTAGGCCCGAAGGTTAAATGTCAAATCCAAAACACGAGCTAAACACGTGCTCGGAGGCTAAACGCCATAAAAGAATATTGTACATAACTAGTGGAAATGAAATAGAAAATCCACTAAGGTACTCTGGTGCTCCGGGTAGTCACCGTCGAGTATATGGTACAGAAGATCCTTTGGGCTCCTCCATCAGATCTGGCCAAATAAAACTAGTGGGGTTAGATCCCCAATAGCAAGTACCACAAAGGAAGCCAAACTTATGAACTAAAACCAGCAATAACTAACATAGCAATGGATAGAGACAGAAATAAGTAAATGCGGATCAAGACTCGTGCACTACTAATGCACTTAGCCCGATAATAGAAAAGACAATAAGCAAAACAACATGGAGCATAGGGTAAATAACATGTGACATAATGTAAAGTGTGGACATGTAAGATAAAAGGAAACATGTGAACATGTGAGATAAACTGAATATGTGAGCATGTAAGATAACTGGAACATGTGAGCATGTTAGATAAATGATACATTTGAGTGTAGCATGTTAGAGAAATGGTACATGTGAGCATGTTAGATAACTGGGACATGTGAGCATGTTAGAACTATATGGAATGACAAATGATAACTTAGGGACTATTCCGGAACCCAAGTTACAACCCGTAAACCAAACAAGGACCGGGGTTGTAACTCTTCTCCTGAACAGAACTTAGTTTCTAATCATTGTACAACATATGAATCATGTATAGCGTGTGAGAACTAAATAGGATAACAAATGACAAGATGACTAAGAGACTATTCCGGAACCCAAATTACAACCCGTAAATTAAATAAGGACCGGGGTTGTAACTCTTTCCCTGAACAGAACTTAGTCTCTAATCATTTATCGACAAAAGTAAATCATAAACAATAATGTACTAAAATAAACAATCCGGACACTGCCTAGACAAAACTAGACTAGACTAGACTCCATACAACAATTACGGCCAAGCAATGAGTACGACATTATATGTTACTAGGGTTATCACAATCCTAATTACTAACATATGCACTTTTGAAAAATCTAATCTAGTTACCTGACCTACAGACTACCCGACTTGTCCAGGCTAAAAAGGAAAAGAAAGTAATAGTGAATACATCATCCGGGAGACAAATGTATCCTAAGATCTAATAGTGGGTACATCGCCTAGGAGACAAATGTATCCTATAGACATATAATAGTGGGTACATCGCCCAGAAGACAAATGTGCCCTATAGACATATACAAGGTACAACATTCGACGGTGCGCTGGAAGTGTGCTCATCATGACAGATAGCTCTAAATTCATTCAGGTTGGGGCCGGGACAAAGGGCTTGCAGACAACCGAAAAATTCTCCCCTCCCAATGCATCTAGGTAATCAAGATAGTTGTTTAGTCCTTAACGTTTTCTTATTGGATTCTGGATGTGGCATTTCACAGAATCCATCCTATACATGATATGCAAGACTGGACAAAAGTAAGAATGTGCACTACAACAAGCCACTATAAGAAAATATAATAAGTTGGAAGCTAGGAGTGCGCTACGACGAGCCACTATAGAGAAAATAGGGAGTACACCATGACAGGCCACTATCATGTAAGCAAAGAAAAGACACGTACAAGAGTGCACCACGACGGATCACTATCTAGTAAGTAATGAAGACTTGTAACATGAGTGCGCCACAACGGACCACTATCCAGTAAGCAAAGAACGACATGTAACATGGATGCACCACGACGGGCTTAACAAAGAAATTCTAGACATGGCATAGACTGCAAAGTATAATAATTTCGAGAAGGTATGACAATACACATCATAGCTGTAGAAGCATGCAAAATATAGGGTTCATGCGAATCACAACTGACCGCATGAGTACTTTGGGCCAAATTGGTCCGCATAAAGAAGAGCCGCATGACAGACTCGACATGCCCCCTGTGGCCCATCTTCATTATTTCGGATTATATATTAAAAAGCAATCAGACTGATTTGAGCCGTAGAAGTAAGAGTTGCTTATGCGGCCAAGACGATCGGCTCTTCTGATGAAGCTGACAAACTCTGTCAAAACTGACAACTCTGACACTCTGGCAAAAAGAAGAAGAAGAAGATAAGACTTGATCAGACAAAATGTCATATCGCCAGTCTGGACATAGTCATGCGGCTAGAAGGACTGCGACCCGAGTCGTATGAACCTTATGCGGCTCAATCTATGTGCTGCATGCGGCGAAAGGTGACTGCAATCTGAGCCGCATGAGATTTATGCGGCCCAGAATATGGAAACTATGTGGCTCAAAAGTCCCCAAGCTACATGCGGACTAAGGGAGACTGCGAATTAAGCTGCATGAGTCTTATGCGGCTCAGCATGGCCGAACACTAAAAGACCTATGCGGCTCAAAATGACTCAAGCAGACTGATCCTATCCTGCGATAGGACACGTGGCAGGCTGACCAAGTCTCAACCATCCAGATTTGCTGTAACAAAATATCAACAAGTCACCAGCTGGCGGCCAAAGAGCGGGTCTTTGCATGCTGTTGTAGCCACGTGGTCACGTGGCCATCTATACGGCTCAAAATATCTATCACTATAAATAGCAGGGTACTACACACATGCAAAGGCGGGCAACCTACGAAGGGCAATTTCTACCAGAGCAAAGATCGTGTCAGATAGTCCAAGGAGTAAGGCAGAGTTGCTACACTCTGTTGGGGACATCCTTCTCCTCTGATGAGAAGTTGGTGACGCAATCTAACGCGTCCAAGCTCGGCTCTACGCATCAAATGCTCGTGGTTCATTTTGATCAACGATCATTCGGAGAAATACTCTCTGAAGGGAGCACCAGCCCATTACAGAAGCGAGCCAACCCAAAGAGAACCCGCGGGACGTCGAAGCGTAAAACTGTCGCTTCCGACCAGGTTCTCGAGGAAGCTCCTTCTGCGGCCCAAGACGGTGATCAAAGCTCTTCTGCGACCTTGCTTCTGACCGTGAAGAACCCCAATGTCCCTAAATCTAGTAAAGGAAAATACTACGATGCTGAGTTTTTGGGGGCACAAGGGAAATCTATACAGACGAGAAAGAGGCCGTATAAGAGAGATGAGCAGTCTACATATACGGCATCCAACTCTGGCCACAGGCGGATGGCCCATGCGGCAGTCAACTCTAGCCGCAGGCAGATGGCCCATGCGGCAGCCAACTCTAGCCGCAGGCAGATGGCCCATGCGGTAACCAACTCTGACCGCAGGCAGATGGTCCATGCGGCAGCCTATCCTGGCCAATGATAGGGTGTCTCATGTGTCCCTGTCAGAAGCTCTGTGTTCGACCGTCTCTCATGCGGGCCCGACTCCATGCGGCCCATTGAGAATATAGAATATTTCAATATAGACTCTTCTTACTACGCGCCTTTAGGTGCTAAATCGAAGAAGTCTAGGGTAGTACGGGCCCAACAAGCCCAATCAACTATCCAAGTTGCTGACCGTCAGCGGGCACCGTTAACTGTTATACGGGCACCTGATGAAAAGTTGCACAGAACCACTCGTGTCCAGTCCCCCAGGGCTAACGGACTGGGTGGATCTCAAAAGTCTCCCTCCAACAATCGAGAGCAAGTACTTTTACTAGCCTCGGATTAGGAAGCAAACATGATACCTACGTACCCGTGTGCTCGGGATACCGAGTCCACAAATTAGATGCAAAGGTAGATCAGTCTGCTATTGACTTGCGAAAGGCGATTACTCACAAACGCAAGGAGAAAGAAGCAACCTTGGCAAGTGATGATCCCTTTTCGGGACGTCGTTGCACCCAGGTCATCATCAAATGCTGCTGCGATAAGTCAGCAGCACCTGAAGATCGGCAGTCCATTTTTTAATGACTGCACCAGCCAACACCTGTCCGACAACAACCTGAGAAACATCTACAAATCCCGAGAGATGATGAATTCCCTTTCGCCTTCTGTAATTCAACTCGGAAGGTTCTTTCCGGCAAGGGAGAAAAGAAGACAGGCTCTTCCAGTCCGGCAATCTCAGCTAGTACTACAAGGAAACTCTCGTCTGGAGGGTTGCCATCGACAGCCACAGGGGTGTCTACCTAGGCACTCGATCCAGAAAGAAGTTCCTAACACATGGGGGTGCATTCTCGACCTTCCTGGGGTACATGAAGCCGGGGGTAGCAGTCCCCTCAATGTATGCGACAACCCGGTGTTCCAAGAGCATACACAGGGGGTAGCGATCCACTCGAATTATCCAACAGACATGGACATCCCTCAGGGTGACCGCCTTCGCCACGACGATGCAGCTTCATACGCAGGGGGTAGCACCCCTTCCGAGTCTGGGAAATAGGACATTTCGACGTTCCCCGACGATTTCTTTGTACGAGGATACGACACGGAGAGCACTTCTTCTACGATCCCTTCCACATCTACCCACGTACGGACGGTCTTTACGACCGACGATGACCATGAAGGACCTACTGATCGGTAACGTCTAGAAGTACTTGAAGCCATGCTCCTGTCCCTAGTCTAGTCTGTAGATGAAATCAAAGCTGCCTTGTCGACTCAACCGGCAAGGACGCCTGGACAAACAAGCTTAGGACCCACAGTCAATGCGGACTCTAATACGACTGCTCCTCCTTTGGGTGATAATCCTCTAGGAGCATCTGCTCCTTCAGCTGCAAACAAAGCTATGGAGGCAAGGAGGGAAGTTCAGGAGCTTCGAACAATGTTCAATGTCCGAGACTCCTTCCGGGACCTCAAAATACGGCAACCATATCCCGTTACGTGAAGAGATATCCTTTTCTGCCACGGTATAAATTGTTTCATATCGATTCATATGACGGAAAGACCTCTGCTAGTCGATACATGACGTATTTTGAAGTCACAACAGACCATTTGCCGCATAGCGATGCCATCCTCACGCGATTATTCATCGAAGCATTAGAGGGGATCGCGTTCGACTGGTACCGCAACCTTCCAGAAAACTGCATCCATTCTTTTGAAGGCTTCAAGCACATGTTCTTAGAGAGATTCTACGAAGTAGGGCACGATGTGACAATGTCATCTCTCATGGACGTCGCTCAGGGGGAGAGGAGGTTAACAAGGAACTATATCGAGCGGTTCTGCCAAACCGTAAAGAGATTTCCCCAAGGCAATCCCAAAAGCTCCTTGATTGAAATCTGCCAGAAGAAGTTGCTCCCCGTAATCAGCCTTTGGATGGGCGAAGATCAGTTTAGGGATTGGACAACCTTCATCATAAGCGCCACCAACGTGGAGGCAAAGTTAAAGAAGGCTCGCGAGCTGGGATTACACATCCCGGATGGAGAGGACAAAGGCAAACGTCCTGGTACCACCTCCAATAACAACAATACTGGCAACACCTCCAATAATCGGGACAATAAAGAAAAATAGGCCATGGTCGCTGGTACGACCAAGAAGCCTGAACAAAATTAGGCAGAAGCTCAGTGGCCCAAGGTGAATTACTTATTCGAAGATAGTCATGTCAAGCCTATCTTCGACATGCTCTTGCAAGGGACAAGATCCAACTCCCTCCACTAAGGCGCGAGCCTCGAGCGACGGAGATGGAGGACCCAAAATATTGCCACTTCTACCACTATGTTCATCATTCCACTCATGACTACTTTTAACTAAAGTGGTACATCCAGAGTGTTATCGACTCCAAAGTTCTGTCCCTAGATTTTGAAGAGGTTATCGTGGAGGCAGACATGGTATCAATCTAGTTCGGTGACTTCCCCAAAAAAATACTCAAGACGGGGTAATACCTGTCCTCCGGGCAACGATGGAGGTTACTAATCTTCCTCTCGTCCGGGACCAGACGACTGGCTTGGTACCTCTCACCACGTTACAAGAAGAGGCCATGTATGTGCACCCAGACTTAGTGCTCAAAGTCACCCAGGCGGTGTCATCTCTAACCAACAAAAAGAAGGGCAAAAAGTCCAGATCCTGCCATACAATTTCAACCGAAGCTGAGGAGGCGGCGGGCGTTGTTACCCGATCTGGGGCACAAGTCCAGCCCACTCTGGGTAGTTCAATCGAAGACCCTCAGCCAGCAATGTTGGATGCCACTGATGTTTCGGGGCCATCTCAGCCTCCACCGACGGACAGGTCCAACCCGAAAGAAACCCGCTTCGACAGGCCGATCCGTAAGGATGCACCTCAGGGATTGGAGAGACCTTACAACTTTGAAATATTAGCACAACTGGCTAATACACCTGCAAAGTTATCATTATATGAGCTCCTAAGGCTCTCCAAGGATCTTCGTGTCGCATTAAGCGAAGCACTCCAGAATGTCGACGCCTACATAGCCCAGGTCAAACCTACAGGGGAAGACTCGTCAGCAGATCTCCAGGGCAGCAATTGTGCAGACACAATGCCCAACATCATATTCACCCAACAGGATATGTTGATCAAGACCAACTTACATGATCGCCCCTTGTACTACACTGGATACATAGGCGACATCAAGGTGGATCAAATGCACATCGATCCTGGCTTATCGATAATCATCATCCCAAAAAGCTTGCTTCAAGTCCTCGGCATCCCTATACACCGACTAGCGACGACCAACACTGCCATTAGCAGTTTCAACTCGAAAAGGAGCTATTCCTTGGGAAAGATCCGATTGAAATATCATATCGGCAACCTGAGGACAGAGGTTATCTGCCACATCATAGATGCAGATACATCCTACAATATCCTCCTGGGGCGTCCGTGGATACATGACTATATGATCGTGTCATCCACACTCCACCAGTGCTTTAAATATATCAGTAAGCACGGCTTCGTGACGATTGAATTTTTCGACATCGATCCCTTCAAAGGGGTTGAGTCTTATTATTCTTCGGAGGCTTGTCTATATGAAGAATCCAAGAAGCACATAACTGACGAACTTGAGGCCATTACAGGGCCAGAGGTACCCTTGAGAATTCATCTCCAGGCCCGTAAACCGGGCAAAGCCGCACTCCTTGTCGTAACTTTGCATAAAGAGGTGCCCGGTTCTCCCGTCCCAACTGCGCAGTCAGAACCGATGGTCATCCGACTCCCAAGGTCCAGCCAGGAGCCAAGATCCGTCATAGGGCCGATGGTGATCCGATTGCCAAAATCCAGTCAAAGACGACCGAAAGATGAGAAGCTCTCTGGGGAGCCGATGGTGATCCGATTGCCAAGATCAAGTCAAAAGCAATTGAAAGACACGAAGTCCTCTACTGAGCCGATGGTTATCCGTCTTTCCAAGACGAGCCAAAAACCAAGTGTTGATCCGAGACCCTCAGGCAAGCCAATGCCATAAACAGAACCCTTGGTGGTCAAGTTGCCCAAGACAGTGTCCCAACCTCCAGTCACGTAGGGGTAGCTAAAGAGGAGGCAGAACTCACGAAGTATCTTATTGTAAAGGTGGATAGTCCCTCTCCTAATGATGTAATCCCTGTGGACAAAATTCCTTATTTCATCAATAAGAGGCTATCGTTAAACTATCCTGAGTGTAATAAACTTAATCTGATGTATATTGTGGGGCACGGTCGGGACATTAACCTACACACACAGGTGACAACCGTCCATACCATAAATCGACTTACTCCCATTAGAGGTGCCTACTTCCTAGTCCCAGGCAGAAGAGAAGGTGATCACACGATCATCTTCGGCAGAAAAGAAGGTTCTCAACCCTTCATGCCTCAAAAGTTTGATCTCGAACCCGATACTGGAAGATTACCGCTCTACTTGTATAGTCCTCAAGCCAAGTACTTCATGCAAAAGCAGGGGTACGACATAGAGGCTACCCCAGGTCTGAATTACGGCAACGTTCGGCGATCTCCTCTGCAACTATCAACCCCGTCCGGAAAACCTCAAGATTATTACGGCAAGTCCAAATGCGGCCTCGGTTATGTTACACCAGCAACAACGCCCGAGAACTCTGATGAGGAATACGAGTGGCATTCTCACTCATCCGAATCACCTACATACGATTCCGATGACAGCATTAGAAAAATATTCAGGCAGACATTATCTGTCAATATGGCATCCGCTGACATTGAAGAGGAAGACGAAGATCTACTCGAACCTCTTGAATTGGAGCCATGGGTCCAACAAAGGGATACAGAATAGAAGAATCGCTTTGAACTACGTGATCCTCCTACTGAAGATGAGGTCATACAAGTTAACCTCGGTGATGAATCCTCTCCAAAGCCAATCTTCGTCAGTAAAAGCCTGACGGACGACGAGCGGGAGTAGTTGTTGCAACTCGTCAGCGAGTATATCGATATTTTTGCTTGGAGCTATGACGACATGCCAGGGCTAAACCCCGAGATCACACTTTATAAGCTCAACATTCATCCGAACACAAAACCAGTCAAACAACAGCAACGACGATTCTGTCCAAACATCATGAACTCCATTGAAGCGGAAGTAAATAAGCTTATAGCTAGCGATTTTATCCCCGAGGAGCAGCACCCAGACTGGATAGCTAATATAGTACCAGTTGTCAAGAAGAACGAAAAGGTCCGAATCTGTATTGACTTTCATAATCTGAATGCGGCATGTCCTAAGGATGAATTTCCTCTTTCCATCACCGACATAATGATCGATAATACGTGTGGCTTCGAGCGCATGTCCTTTATGGATGGCTTTTCAGGATACAATCAAATCAAAATATCTCCTGACGATAAGAAGCATACGTTATTCCGAACACCGATCGGTGTGTATTGTTACACAGTCATGCCGTTCGGCCTGAAGAACGCCGGTGCTACATATCAACGAGCTATGAGTGTCATCTTCAGAGATCACTTGTGCAAGATGGTGGAGTGTTATATTGACGACATCGCCGTCAAAAGCCGCTCTAAGGATGATCACTTACACGATTTGAGGACAGTGTTCGACTTTATGCGAGCACACAATCTCAAGATGAATCCCACCAAGTCCTACCTAGGTGTGTCCAGCGGGAAGTTCTTGGGCTTTGTCAGGACTTCCCGGGGCATTCACATAGACCCCGACAAGACAAAGACAATCCTGGAGATGAGTCCACCAAGGAACATCTGAGAACTCTGCGGCCTTCAGGAAAGACTAGCCTACATCAGGAGGTTCATATCTAACCTTTCAGGGCGATGTCAACCCTTCACATAAGTCATGAAGAAAGGCGTATCTTTTATATGGAATGAAGAATGTCAATGCGCCTTTGATGACATTAAGGAATACCTGTCGAATCTGTCGATTCTGGTAGCCCCGGTCGCCGAAAAGCCTTTCCTGTTCTATGTACTGGCGATGGAACACTCCCTCGGTACCTTGCTAGCACAGAACAATAATACGGGGCACGAATAAGCCATCTATTATCTCGGCCAAATGATGGTAGGTCCGGAGCATAGGTACACCGCCGTGGAAAAAGAATGCCTTGCCTTGATATTTGCCATTCAGAAAATACAACACTATGTGTCAGGGCAGACCATCCATGTTGTCTCGCGAGTTAATCCCCTCAGGGTTCTCATGACCAAGCCAGGCGCACTTAGTTTTCGTCTAGCCACATGGGCGATACTGTTATCCCCCAATGATATGGTTTTCGTTTCGCAGAAGGCTGTCACAGGTCAAGCCTTGGCCGACTTTCTAGCAGCCCATCCAGGCTCAGAAACAGCCAAAATCTATGAAGAAATCCCAGACAAGTCGTTAACTCAAACATGACTTCACATGATGACGTTTGGCGAATGTTCTTTGACGGTGCTTCAAGAACGGGGCCCCAAGGTGATATCGTTACTGGAGTCGGGATAATATTAATTTCTTCCTCCGGATTGGTGGTCAACCGGTCATTTTCTCTCACAGAATCCTGTTTAAACAACGTAGCCGAATATAACGCTTTGGTCATCGGGCTCCAACTGGCAAAAGAGGTAGGGGTCAAATACCTGGAAGTGCATGGCGACTTACAGCTGATTGTTAATCAGATCCGAGGCTTATATGAGGTTCGTAACGAGGACCTGAGTCCTTATCATCAGACAATAATTGTCATCATTGCAACCTTGGAGGGGTTCTTTATAGAGAATGTTCCTAGGCTCCAGAATATTGAAGCCGATGCCCTAGCAGGCATCGTCGCTTCTTTAGCGGTTCTAAATTATGCTCATCATCTAGTCGACGTGATAGGCCAAGAGTTGGTCTGTCCCAAAAATAACGTCCAACTGGATATGAGCTACTCCGCCCAGATAACCAATGACGTGTAAGACTGGAGACTCTCGTTCATCGACTTTGCAGTCTATGGAATCTTGCCTGAGAATATGAAAAAAGCAACTTCAATCAGAAGGTGTTCTATCAGATTCTTTTATGACACAGAAACAAAAATATTATATCGACGATCTTACGATGGGCTGCTGTTAAGATGTCTGTCAAATGCAGAAGCCAAAGAAGCCTTATGTGAGGCTCATGATGGCATTTGTGGGGCTCACCAACCTGGACCGAAGTTGCAAGACCGTCTCCGTCGGATGGGATATTACTGGCCTACGATGGTAGCAGACGCAGTCGACTATGTAAAGAAGTGTAAGGCTTGTCAGATCCATGCAGAGTTCATACATCTGCCATCCGAATTCTTGCACCCAACGGTGGCCTCTTGGCTATTTGAAGCATGGAGAATGAACATCATTGGCCCAATCACCCCGCCGTCGTCCAAAGGGTACCGGTTTATACTTACAATCACCGACTACTTCTCCAAGTGGACAAAAGTTGTTCCGCTGGCATAGGTAAAGATATCAAACATGATCAGTTTCATAAAACATCACGTCATTTATCATTTTGGACTGCCACGGAGGATCATTCATGACAATGGTCCGCAGTTCGCAAGCCATGCCTTCTATCGATTCTGTAAAAGAATCGAATTCAGAATGTTGCTTTAACAGCATACAAACCATCAGCTAATGGTCTGGCCGAAGCCTTTAACAAGACCATAATCAAGCTTCTTAAGAAGTTCGTGTCTTTAAACAAATACGACTGAAAAAGTTGGGCGAATGCTTATGCGCGTACTGCACTATGAGTCGGACGACTACAGGAAATACACTGTTCTCTCTGGTGTACGGGAGCGAGGCAGTTCTCCCATTGGAGACTCAGATCCCCTCACTTCATGTAGCCCTTACTTACCCGCTGACATCAGACGATAACTACCACCGACGGCTACAAGAATTGGAAGCTTTGGACGAGAAGCGCTTGCAAGCTCAACAAAGCATCGAGCTCTATCAAGCACACATCTCTCGGGCCTTCAATAAGAAAGTCAAGCAGAGGACATTCCAAGTAGGCGATCTCATCTTGGCCTTTCGCAGACTGATGGTCATGACTCACAAAACCGTCGGTAAATTCCAGCCCAAGTGAGAGGGTCCATTCAACATCGAGACTGTATTCTCCAACGGCGCATACCGACTCGCGAAATAGAACGGAGACTTGCTCATGATGCCCATAAACGGTAAATTCCTGAAGAAATACTATGTCTAAGGACATGCTGGTAATTCCTCATACCACCAAATCTTCCAGGCCATCGAGTTATGTACACCAAGTACCACTGAACTCGTACTCTATTTTTCTTCGAGTAGATTTACATCGCATCTCCCTGAGTGGCGAGTCATGTATGCTAATACCTCTGAACTTCCACTCTAATGTATTATCACACAGGAGTCTGTCCAGCTTATCGTTATCTCTGAGCAAACTTTCTGGTCCTGATTATCGTGTATCACATCCATATTACCTCTGATATCGATAGTCTTCCGACTTAACACCTGTACCCAACCCGGAATAAAAGACATGGTGTTAAGACTACAAAACCTATCATGTCCATATTACCTCTGTTGGGTTTTATATCAAAATCTATTACTCGTACCACCAGTGCGCAGAAGAGTAATAGGTCCACCAAAGATTATTTCTGATTATCATGTGTCACGTCCATATTATCTCTGATACCGATAGTCACTTGACTTAACACATGTACCCAACCCGGGATAAAAGACATGGTGTTAAGACCACAAAGCCTATCACGTTCATATTACCTCTGTTGGGTTTTGTCTCAAAATCTATTACTCGCACCACCTGTGCGCTGAAGAGTAATAGGTCCACCAAAGATTATTCCTGATTATCGTGTGTCACGTTCATATTACCTCTGATACCGATAGTCACTTGACTTAACACCTGTACCCAACCCGGAATAAAAGACATGGTGTTAAGACCACAAAACCTATCACGTCCATATTACCTCTGTTAGGTTTCGTTTTAAATCTATTACCCGCACCACCAGTGAGCAAAAGTGTAATAGGTCCACAGAAGTTATCCTAATATATTACTCGCACCATCCGTGCACAAAAAGGGTAATAGGTCCACAAAATATCATTCAAATCTGTTGCTCGCATCTCCAGATGCACAAAAGGGCAATAGGTCCACAAAAAGCCTCCCAGTAGGATGTCCTTTATCAAAACACAAATGTTGTATTAGGCCCTCTAGTACAAGCACCACAAATACCACAAGCAAAATGGAGTGAATGTATTCTGTTTATTCAAAATCAGTTACATTCATAGGACTACATCACCACAAAAAAATTACAAATTCGTCACAAGAATGAGCAAACCAAAAAGTTCTTCATCTTTTCATCTGGACAGGAAGTAAAGGATTACATTGATGTCCTAAAGAAGCAAAACACAGCTAAAGACAGACAGAAACACCAAGACAAAATACGGACAATTATTTCATACTCCCAGAAACAGCAATTACATGGCAGCCCACGGATCCTTACAGTCAAGGATCATAGTTGTGTTGAGACGTATACCATTCCCTTAGCCATTTCGTATACGAAGAATCTATTTGATTAAGGTCCTCGACGGAGGCAGGAGGGTCAGAACTCCCAGTGCTACTACCCTCGGACTTGGGCTCCTCCTTTACAACAATTTCAATCTTTGGAGTAATTCTCTCCCCGATGGTTGCCAGCTCTCCTTTTACCTTAACTTTTGGAATCACCTCCTCCTTAACAAGCGGTGACTCTTGTTTGATGAGAGGAGGAAGCATCTCCTCCTTTACAGTGGTCTCAGCCTTCGGTATGGATGCTGCAAAAATCAAAGAAGGAAGATAGTCGTATGAAAATAAAGTGAATGGGCTCCTTTTCAGCCCATGCGGCCCCATCATACAGGACACATGCGGTCCACTGAGATAGGGCATGCATCGATCATGCCCGACGCACTGAGGCGATACATGACAGGCTGACGCATAAAATATATGATATGGCCATTCAAAATTTACTCGTCGTTTTTTCCTACCGTCTTTACCCTTGATGGGGGATTGCACGTCGGGATGAATGGAAGGAGAGTCTGCAGCTCTCGACGGAGAGGCGAGTCCCTTCCCTTTGGCCGCAGCACCAGTCGACTTGGAAGCTTTTGGAGCCATGGCTAAATTGGACAGAAAGGATGACAGGGACAATAAAGACGAAGGAGGAGAAGGTGAAGGAGAAAAATCTCTCTCCGAATGACCCCTATTTATAAGGTTTTTGAAAGAGCGCCGTTTTGATTCTCGAGTCCATTAAAGATAATGATGACGTTTGGGAATTTTATCCTTAGTAACCATCAACTTTATCTCGAAAACAAAATCCAAATCCAAAACCAAATTAAGACATTAAATGCATCAGTGACAGCTGATAGTCTGGATGGGATCTCCCTACGACACAAGATCTTTCTGCGGCTCAAGGTCTCTCTTGGCTCGAAGAACTCCCAGCAGCTTGACCTATCTCCATGCTTCTTGTCACGACCCGCACCCGCTTTTCGGATACGAGACGTGTCCAAGCCAGCCTACGCCGTAGAGTCGACGGTAGAACGATGTCAAGCCCGCAAGAAATAAATGCTCAAAATACAATATTTGCTGCTCATTCACATTTCTAAATTTATTATAATAGTTACAACATTTATATTTAAAGGAAAATACAATGTTTTACAATTAATGAAATTGAGTATAACTGCTATCTATTTCTAGGTCGACCTCAGCATACCCAAGCCTTCCCAATGCTAAGAGTGATCGCGGCTAACCTGAAAAATTTTGGTTTCCAGTCAGGAATGGAACAAGTACACAAACCGACGGCAAAGCGAAAATACAATAGAATTAACAAGACATGAAAATAACATATGAGATATGAAAGCTAGTAAGAAACTGATGACATGGCACGGTGGAGGAGAAAAATAAGGAAAAATAAATAAAAGACAACTACCTATGTGGTATGAAATATCTGTTTCGACATGTGAACGGCTAGGGGGTAAATTCGGCTCACTGCACATGTCGTGTGTAGCTGCTATCATTCAAGAATAGACATTTTGGGATATTTCTGGGTAGTCCACATGTTTACTAAGATATTTTCCCTCCTGACTACTCCGTGTGACGAACGTGTCAACAAGCAGCCAGATATATGTATAAACATGAAATGAGAAAACTACTATGAATCGAAAAGCAATCAGAAAGTGCACTTGCCTATGGTCCTTAGCGGGAGAAACCAATAATACTATACCACTCAATGAGCCACAATCAGTCAACACATGCAGAAGTCTCCAGATACTGAAATAAACAGTACCAACGTTCTCAGAATAGTCAAATTAGCTAGGATTGCTGTCCTTAAGTCCAATTCTGGATACAGGCGCAAAACGATAATTTCGGGCAAAAATGATGTTCGCCGTTGGACCCAATTTTGCACCGAAAAGCGTGCCAGAGTCAACGGTCTCTAAAGTCGTCAAACTACATGTCTATGGATTCGGTTTTTTGATACGAACCCAACCTTATGTCCAGAGTTGAATTTCGGCGGGCCGTGCATAAAATCGCCCGTTGAGTGGGACCGTGGGGCCCGCAAAACGACGTACGATTCGATTGTCTCAGAATCAAACCAAACTTGGCATACTGGACCAGAAAAATGATACGGTCCTGTTGGTGCAAGTTTTGTCTCGATTTGACGAACGTGTACGAAGTAATTAGGAAACTTGCACAGAGGCCGATACGGTGAATTTCGACGGATACGCATCAAATTCGTCGCGCACACGCGACTAATTTGAATTACGTCAAAGCCCACACGACCACGAAGCCGTTACGCACCTTTCGATGCTTTCGGTTCGTGACCATGTCGCCCAGTTTGGAGGGACGCACGTCTAGTCGGAAGATTTTTAATTATTTCTAATATTTTAAAACAGGTTTTTCATGATTTTCGACATCACAAAACTTTACGTACAATAGACAAAAAATAGTTCTACCAAAAGCGTCTTAATCTCGTATATGTTGTCAATAGATCTGTTTAAGAAGATTTTATGTTTCAACGATCTGCTGCCCAGAAATCGACTTCCAAACAGGGTATCGGGACTGTTCTATGAACTGTTCGAGAACAGTTTTCGGGCAAAGTTTGTGTCGATTTTCTGGACGATCTAGGCCTCTAATTTAAGAACTATTTGAAGGCGATTAAACTCGTATAGGTTATCTTCATACCTGAATAATTGGTTCGGGAAATGGTTGAGCATGCGCGAGGCAAACTCACGACGAAGTCGTGCCGCTGCTCGTGCTCGCTGGTGTCGCTGGGGCTGTGTTCCCGCACCTGGCCGTCTGGCCGGCCGGCCGGCGGTGCTGTAAGCGCGCGCGGCCACGTCCTGGCTGGGGGAGGTCGCCGGGGGTCATGGTGTCGGCGCAGCTAGGGTTTGGTTTAGGGTTTCAATGAAGTCTCTCTCGATCTCGCGCTATCTATATATATAGCATTACGCGTATAAGAGAACCTGGGGGTCAGGTTTCTCATGTTGGTTGCTCGGCTAAATGGGTTTCGGGCTGGGCTGCTGGTTCAAGTATTAGGGAATTAAGCCTGGCCCGAGCCCAGCTGGGCTGGGTTAGCCGGGCCGGCCACTGCCTCTTATTCATTTTATTTCTTTTTCCTATTCAATTCATTTCATATATATAAATGTATTATATCTGTATATACACGTTTATACGTATATACTTGTATATCTCTATTTATATATGTACACACAAAATACATATATATACACGCATATATATATATTTATATATACATACACGTACCCCCATTTATAATATATTTATATACATATATATATATACACATACTTTTATATATTTATTTATTATTAGTCTAAGACCTTATTAATGTAGATATGAATATATATTATATATTTATATACATGTACACATATTTATATATACACATATATCTTTTGTTAAAGAATAAAATAGTAATACTAATAATAGTAAATAATTTATATTTAATAATCACAATAATCATAATAATATTATATAACCTTAATAAAATAAATAATAATAAAATATTTCAAAATTTTTGGGAAGGGGAGCTACAAATCTACCCACCTTAAAGTAATTTCGTCCTCGAAATTCTAACTCACAACCATGCCAAAAATTCAACAAATAAAAGTAAAAGAATAAATCCACTATTACCGCAATCTTCTCAAATTTTAATTTCTCTGAAATATTTATATCCTCCTCCTGGCCATTTCGTAACTACGAATCATCGAGGACTTCTACCCACCTTTGGTCACACTACCCACTTCAAGCATCTGATGTCATAACATTGTAACCCTCCAGGTAATTGCAAAAAGTAACTACCGACGGGTATCTATAGCATAAGGCATCTACAACCCTCTCCTATCTATCAACAATCCAATATTTAACAAGCAACAAATTTACACAAGTAGCTAAGAAATATTGATAAACTCTAGTAAGCATGGCCATTCGTCACTCTAAAATAGGAAGGACGGGATGATAAGAAAGAATAATCGAAAGCTAATATGAAGTTTCAAGAGTGTTAGAGTATCCAACGATACAACTAAAAAGATTGTCTACGAACCATTGACTTATTTGCTAGATTGGGCTACTCTAGTCTAGTCACTTGCTAACTCGAAGAACACTTGTTTCTTAGAGGGGCTTGCAATCCATGCAATACAGAAATCTCGTTCTCGAAATTCTAATTCAAACAAGGTTCCATAATGGAACAGAATTTGAGAAATCAAAATTGTGGTCTTAATGGGTTCTCTATTTGGACATCAGTCGTTGGTTGGATAAACATTGGGTTTCAATCTATATTGACTGAACAAGATCCCAAGATAAAACTACGTTTACTAGGTTAGGGTAACCTAGAATAGGATTCCTTTCAAGTGGTTGAGCTAGTTGCCAGTCCTGTTAGTTAGCTAGGTTCCTAAAGTCCAAAATGCGCTTTCAGCGACTTTTATGTTTACATAGCACATGAGGCCTCAATTGGGTGCACACTAGTGTCATGTGCGTAGTGGGCTTCGAGTAGGTTACAACCATATATTGGGTTGAAAGGTTCGAGTCGAGGTTGAGTCTCTAATGGAAGTCGGGAAATATACCGGTATTATGGTAAGGGTTATAGCTAGTCCTTCTTACCTGAAAGTCGTACCATAAAAATAGGGTAAAAGGGGACAAGTTTGAGTGGGACATGATATACCTAGATGAGGGTGGACTTGTCTAGATCTTGCATATGAAATTTGTTGGAAGGTAACAATTGGTCTCGTGCTCCGAAAATTAATGACACGGCCGGGGACACAAAATGATCTAAATGGAAAGTGGGAATCCGTGGGCACTAATTATCAACCTAATGGGAAGTTATCCTAATCAATCGGTAGTCTTCGTACATCCTAAAAAAATTTAGAAAGCTTATTGTCTACCCACCTTAGAAGCTAGGATATAGTTTTAAGAATAACGAGGTTAGAAGAATTCCGAAGTTCGGATGTTGTACCTCGACTCTTGTTAATAATGAATAAGGCACGACGTTATAGGATACCGTAGATATAAGTCAAGTCAAGGATCGTTCCTCCAATTCAGATGACTAGGAGGTCCCAATAGTAGCTTAAAGTTCGAGAGGAGAACGAGTAACTCAAGGCAAGGTTCCAGTCACAGGGCTGGCCGATGGTAGCTACACTTGTGTATACAACTATCATAGCCATTAAAATACCCTGTATCTCTCTACCAATTATAAGCTTTCGTCTTTCCAAATCAGTGAAAGACAAAACAATAGGGTTCAAGGGAGATGTCACTGAACACAATTACGTGATTCAAAGGCGGATGTATAATTCAAGAAGAATTGTCAAAGCAGTCACGGATGAGATCCTGGAGACATCTATATCTCAATCCACGTAAGGTAATTACATGAAGAGCGAACCAAATGCATCATGGTTGATCAGACCGTAATACAATGATTCTGATTAGACAATATGTTAGCGGGCGTTCCCAATAAACATATGTCTCAAATCAAGCTCGATAAAAGAGTAAGCTTGCAAAAACTAGGCTGTAATTGCAGCGTTGGTTAAGATAGTCAAAATACAAGTACGCGTGATTTTTGAAAGGAGGCACTAGTAGTTTGAGTTTTGTGAGAATCAAAATCTAACTCGAGATTCGTACACGATTAACAGAATCAGAAATTATAAACTAACTCCTTACAGCAAAAGAGAATTTAAAATAGACAATTCTAACTTATGATAGAAGATTTATATCTAATAAGGCAAAAAAATTAAACAGTTTATCAAAATCAATGCCTTAATTCTAGGCAAGTCTAACATACCAAGCGAATAGTATATCTACATTGGATCACATTGTCATATCAAAAGTAATAGTGTACCTATAGGGATATAGCAAGCTATCTAAATTGCATGGCCTATCTA
Source organism: Iris pallida (assembly GCA_029216955.1). NCBI lineage: Eukaryota > Viridiplantae > Streptophyta > Magnoliopsida > Asparagales > Iridaceae > Iris > Iris pallida. Next base: position 101,281 of record JANAVB010017252.1, read on the forward strand.
TAACCTTAACTACCCAATGGTCAATTTCAACAGGGGACTCCTAGTCCTAGTTATTGTCACGACCCGTACCCGTTTTTTTTAAACGGAGATGAAACGTGTCCAAGCCAGCCTACGCCGTAGTGTCGGCGGTAGAACGCTGTCACGGCCATGAAGATCAAAATCACAAATAATGCTCATTCACAAAAATTAATTTAATTTACATTGATCACAAGTTTTACATTTGTAGAAAAATATAAACTTGTACAATATAGAATGACCACAACTCATCTATTATAGAATGACCACAACTCATCTATCTAGCTAGTCTCTAGGCTTCTGGCTGCAAGTATTTCCGTCACTCCCCAAGCTAAGTGAGTCCACGGCTAACCTAAAAATGTTGGTTTCCAGTTAGGAATGGAACGAGCACAATTCACTGAATGCAATTTCAATAAAGAAAAAGACTATAAAACAAAGGTTAGACATCAATCATGAGTTTTGAAAATAAACAATAAATACGAAAAACCAATAGCAATAAATAGACACAAAATACTTTACCCAACTGCTAGAAGTACCTTTGATATGTGATCGGTCTCGGGACAATTATGCGACACTGTCTACACTGTCTAAAGTTACACTGTCTAAAGTAACACGGTCTACAGTTAATATTACAATAAAGAAACACTGTCTACAAAATAATAATCACAAACTACACAGTTTAAATGCAATAATAATCATGGTCTACACTGTCTACTTTGTAATAAATAAATCACTGTATACACTGTCTACATTTGCAATAATAAATTACTGTCTACACTGTCTAAGGTCAGATCACACATCCTTGGTACTTCTCATTCCCGACTCAACAATTTATAATAGAAAATAATCACATAACCAATGGCCAATCAATGAAATATAGTGAAAATTAATATCGAAATGCAGACAATAAACTGTACTCGCCTGTGGTCCTCTGCTGGTGAAACCGACAATCTGAACTACTCAATGTGTCACAATAGTCAAAACCCGTACAACAGTCCCCGGAAGCTGAAATAAACATTGCCAATGTTCTCAGAAAAGTCAAATTAGCTAGGATTGTCTGTCCTTAAGTCCAATTCTAGACACAGGGGCAAAACGATAATTTTGGGAAAAACGATGTCCGCCGTTGGGCCCACTTTACACCGAAAAGCGTACCAAAGTCAACGGTCTCTAAAGTGGTCAAATCATATGTCTACGGATCCAGTTTTCCAATACGAACCCAACCGTATGTCTAAAGTTGGATTCCTGCGGGCCGTGCACAAAATCGCCCGTTGAGTGGGACCGTGGGGCCCGCAAAACAACGTACGATTCAACCGTCTCAGAATTGGACCAAACTTGGCATACAGGTCCAGAAAAACGATACGGTCTTGATGGCGCATGTTTCGTCTCGATATGACGAGCGTGCACAAAGTAATTGAGAAATTTGTAAAGTGCATGATAGGGTGAATTTCGACGGATACGCATCAAATTCGTCGCGCACACGCGACCAATTTGAATTTCGTCAAAGCCCACACGACCACAAAGTCAATACGCAGCTTTCGATGCTTTTGGTTCGCGACCACGTCGTCCGTATTGGCGGGACGCACGTCGTGTGGAGAATTTTTCTAAATTTTTTTAATATTTTAAAACAGGTTTTTCCTAATCTTTGGGTACTGTTTATTCGGCACACATTGCATGAATACAGGAACGGAAAGAAGGGTTTCCATCTCCTATATATCGACTATAAGTGTCTTCAACTAGAATTTCAAAATCGTGCATGGGTTGGGAGAGAACTGACCGCAAACCCGAGTAGTTGGATTGGGTTTTCCTGTCCTGTTTCGACAATTTTTGTCCAACTTTGATTCGAAATTCTGATTGATTAACTGGGTTACATCTCATTCCCTTTGAAGGGAGTCGAAGAGGGTCATATAGGCTATAAGCGACAATTTATAGAAATAAATTTCGTTGAAAGAGCAATGAGAACGCGTACCGCGAAGATAGGCGTTGCGATGCCCCTGCTGCCGTCGCGAGTTCACTATCACGCGCGCGCGAAGCTCTCTGCGGCAGTTTCCGCCGCGTGTGGTGGTGGCACCGACGGCGAGCGGCCGCCCAGGGTGCTGGGATGCGCGCGACGGGGGTCGTCCATGGGTGGCGCGGGCGTAGGTGTTAGGGTTTAGGTCACGGATGGGAGAGTTCTAACTCTCGGTTATATACACATAACTGTATATATGTATTCAGAGTTCTCGGGTTGGCTGGGAGCTATACTTCGCGGGTTTTGGGTCATATGTGTCTCACGGGATATTGGACCCCCAATATCTCGTGAGCATTGCTTTTCCTTTTCTTTTTTTTTTCTTTATTACACTATACTAAGATATTTATATATACATGAATATATATATACATATCTATATACTCCCATGTATATACTTTATCAGCAATTATTTATATATGAAAATATAATAATATATAATCTATGTACTATAACATTTATTTAAAATAATATAATCAATAATAACAAAATACTATTATATACGAATATCCTCAATAATAATAATAATAATAATAATAATAATAATAATAATAATAATAATAATAATAATAATACCAATAATAATAACAATAATAATAATAATAATAATAATAAAATTCAATAAATCAATAATGGCATATATATACCATTTTGCAGTCTAATAATCCTAAATTGTACAAGGACGTATCAATACAAATATCACTGAATATCAAACTAATAATAATATTTATAACATTTAAATACAAATATTTAGAAATATTCCTCAGTTTATTAAAATGGAATACAACGCAATCTTACGAAAATATGTCAAGACGAATGTCATTGGACGTCTCGCATGACTACATGGGCTTGAGCTCAGTTCGGGTCCAGTCCGGGCTAAAATGGTATAATTGATTTCCCTTAACTCAATGATATAATTAATAAATAACTAAAAACGTTCTATGGGGTTAAGTCGCAACTCGGCCCGGTTTTCTCAATTAGGACACTCCTATGGCTCGGCATTCTCCTACCATGGCTAAACCCTAGTCAAAGCACGCCACTGCACTATCCGTGCCATGATTCCTAGTCGTCTTGTACTTCAAAACTCTACTATGGCTAAAATCATCTACCGTAATAATTAACTAAATAACTTTCTATAAAATCTAAAATCACCATTCTAATAAAATAATTAATATTTAGAAAATATTCCAAATTTTTGGAAAGGGCAGCTACAAATCTACCCACCTTAAAAATAATTTCGTCCTCGAAATTTTAATTCATACTATTTCTTAAATTCAACAAGGAAATCTACCATTACTTTAATCTCCTCGAATTTGATTCCTCAAAAATAATTTATATCATCCTCCTAGCCATTTTGCAATTTCGAAACTCCGAGGACTTCTACCCACCTTTGGTCACACTACTCCCTCAATTCTCATGTCGCTAAACTTTATCATCTTCCAACTAATTGCTAAATAAATTTCTACCCATAGATATCTACTGCCCTTGGCCCCTATAATCCTCTCATTTCTATCAAATAACCTAAAATCTAACAAGCAACAATTTTACACACGTAGCTAAATATTGGTAAATTCTAATAAGTATGACCATCGTTGCTTCGAAATAGGAAGGACATAAGATAAGGAAGAACAGTCGAGAGTAAAAATGAAGTTTCAAGAGCAGTAGCAGTATCCAATGATATAACTAGAAAGAAAATTCATGAACCATTGCCTTATTGGCTAGATTAGGCTACTCTAGTCCAGTCACTTGCTAACTCGAAGGACCCTTCGTTTCTCAGAGGGCTTGCACTCCGTGCAATATAGAAGTTCCGTTCTCGAAATTTATCTAAACAAGGTTCCATGATAGGACGGGATTTGAGGAGTCAAGATTGTGATCTTTCCGTGGTTATTTAAACACACGAGCAAGGGTTATAAAGGCAATGCAAGATCGTATCGCAACTTTCAGGTAGATGGAATAAGGGTTACGAACGACTTCACATTCTAAGAAGGGGAGACAACATAAAGGGTATAGGGACCTATTCCGAAAGGTTCGGTTTTATAGTCCAACTATGGTGGTATGCATGAATGGGTATTAATGGGTTCCCCAATTGGGCATCAGTCATCGGTTGAATGAACCTTGGACTTCAATCTATATTGACTGGACAAGATCCCAAAAACAATTTCTACTAGGTTAAGGTAACCTAGAATAAGTTTTCATCCAAGTGGTTGAGCTAGTTGCCTAGTCAGGTTGGTTAGCTAGGTCCCTAAAGCCCAAAATGTGTCTTTCGTGACTTTTTGTGTCTAAGTAGCACGAAAAGGCACTATTGAGTGGCTCACTAGTGACATGTGCGTAGTGAGCTTCGAGTCGACCACAACCATATATTGGGTCGAATGAATTGAGTCGAGGTTGAGTCTCTAATTGTAGTCGGGAACGTATACCGGCAGTATGGTAAGGGTTATAGCTAGTCCTTTTTAACCCGAAAGTCATACCATAAAAATAGAGTACAAGGGGACATGTTTGAGTGGGACATGATATACCTAGATGAAGGAGGACTCATCTAGATCTTGCATATGAACTTGTTGGAAGATAATAGCTGGTCTCGTGCTCCGAATATTAATGGCACAGCCGGGGCACAAAATGATCTAAATGGATAGTGGGCGTCTATGGGGCACTAATTATCATAGAAATTACTCTAATCAATCGGTAATCCTCGCATATCCCAAAATTTTTAGAAAGCTTACAGTCTACTCGCCCTAGAAGCTAGGACATGGTTTAAGGAATAATAGGATTAGAAGGATTTCAAAGTTCGGATACTGTACCCTGACTCTTGTTAATAAAGAATAAGGCACGACGTAACGGAATACAGTAGATATGAGTCAACTCAAGAATCGTTCTTCGTTAAATAGAAAACGAGTATGTACGATGACACATGGTCGATATAATAGAATGACCTACTCGTCCACAGTATACAAGAGTTTCCGATGGGGTAACCAACTCTAAGGCATGACATAAGAAAAGATTTCTAAAAATTGAGTCAAGAAATTCTATTTGTGTCAAACCTGCCAGACTATGGTCACAAGTGTTGTAGTGATCATGTATTGCTGTTGACAACCGGTAGGTCATAGTATGACAGGGTATTTAAGCTATGGTATTGGCGAAGCTAGTGACTGTGGTGTTCCAACACTAGTTAGGTCTTAATAATAAAGTTTACATAACCAGGACAATACTTATTAGAAACCAATCTCGAAATGAGTGTCTACCACAGTCACGGTAAATGATTGTCCTTAGCCTTGTCTACTCATCTCAGGTCTAACGGTAGGCTTGGTCGAGGAAGGGTTGAGTTAAGGTTTAAGGATTGCTAGTTAATGCAAGCTTCAAGCAAGTAGTTTAGAGGCTCACAACAATTGGTTTCTTGAGAATAGATCGTCTCCTGGGTTGGCATTTTGACTAAGGGAAAACCTTACTCATGCTCAAATTCCGTTGACTAGAAGGTTCCAATAGTATTTTGAGGGTCGAAAGAAAAATGAGTAACTCAAAGCTAGGTTCTAGTCACATGGCTGGCCGACGGTAGTTACACTTGCGTATACAACTATTATAGCCATGGAGATATTCTGTATCTCTCTACCAATTATGAGCTCTCGTCTTTTCAAATCAGTGAAAGGCCAAACAATAGAGTTCAAGGGAGATGTCACTGAATACAATTATGAGATTCAACGGCGAATGTAATAATTCAAGAGGAGTTGTCAAGCAGTCGCGGATGAGATCCTAGATGCCTATATATCTCCATCCACGTAGTGTAATTAAGCGAAGAGCGAACCAAATGTATCATGGTTGATCAGACCATAATACACTGATTCTGATTAGACAATAAGTTAGCAGGCGTCCCCACTAAACATATGCCTCGAATCAAGCTCGAGAATAGAGTGAGCTTGCAAAACTAAGCTGTAACAGCAGCGTTGGTCAAGATAGTCAAGATACAAGTACGCGAGATTTTTGAAAAGAGGTACAAGTAGTTCGAGTTTTGTGAGAATCAAAACCTTATCCGGTGTTCTTGCTTACACGGTCATCCTACTATCTTCTTATCCACAAAGCCTTGGTCGACTAATGGGTTATGGGTCTCTAAATTCTATATTCTGGGTAAACATATTAGCGTCAATTAATATCCCCGTCAATAGATTACAAGGACCACGAAATGCTAGATCGGGAGACGTGCTACTCAACTTACAAAACTTCCACTAATATTGGCTTCGGATCTTATGGAACACACATGGCACTGTCCTATCCTCTATAGTATCCTTAACTTGTAATCACGTCTGAAGTCATTTCACTGAGGACTACGCCTCGACCGTAAAATCGGGCTGTGGTAAACCCTTGGTTTCGTGATTCAGATGTGACATGCTATCTGATACTCTACTTTATATTGACACCAGTGTGACTATGGTCAAAGAGGACCACTAGCCATAGTTTATAATAACATTCTATAACCTATATTTCTTAAACAAATTCCAACTCTAGGGGTCGTGTCTCGCCAGTGCGCTGCTGGCTGCAGTGAGTCCATAGTCTCCATATTTTAAATAAATGGCGACAGTGCGCTGCTGTCCTGCCATTATAGTTAACTAACCTTCCTTTAACTAAAACCTGTAAAAGTTCATAAACTTCTAGGGATTCAAAACAAGGTAACCATAAAGCGTAAGTATATGTCCTATTAGTCACAACCCTTGGAATAAAAGATTGAACATAGAGGAAATAACTGAAAACAAAAGGAATACAACATGCTAGCATCTATTTTGTGTGTATCCAAACCATGGGGGGAAAACTTGAATTGGAACTAACTCGAGGTTCATTTGGGGATAACATAATCAGAATTTGTATAAAATAATAATTCTTAGGGCAAATAGAAACTAAATAGACAATTCGACTAAGATATGGGGATGATATCTAAGGGGCAAGAAAATGAACAATTTATCAAGGTTAGATCAATAATTCTATGAAGCCCTGTCTCACCAAGCGAATAATCTATCCACATTGGATTACATCGTCATATCAAGAGATAATAGTGTACCTATGGGGATCTAACAAACTATCAAAATTAATAACCCTCATCTACATTGCATGGCCTAGACAACCCATCGGTAAATCTGTATAAGGGACTCCTAGTCCTAGTCATTCAATTAAATTAATCTTTTTTCGTGAATGAGCATGTTCTAGTCGCAGGCTCGTAATAGTACGACTAACTTAAGTACTATCACGAGTTCGCATGATTTGCGAAAACAGACTTCCATGGGCCACCATAAAAACTTGTCACGACCCGCACCCGTTTTTTTAAACGGATGTAAAATGTGTCCAAGCCAGCCTACGCCGTAGTATCGACGGTAGAACGCTGTCACGGCCATGAAGATCAAAATTACAAATAATGCTCATTCACAAAAATTAATTTAATTTACATTGATCACAAGTTTTATATTTATAGAAAATTATAAACTTGTACAATATGTAATGACCACAACTCATCTATCTAGCTAGTCTCTAGGCTTCTGGCTGCAAGTATTCCCGTCACTCCCTAAGCTAAGTGAGTCCACGGCTAACCTGAAAATATTGGTTTCCAGTCAGGAATGGAATGAGCACAATTCACTGAATGCAATTTCAATAAAGAAAATGACTATAAAACAAATGTTAGATATCAATCATGAGTTTTGAAAATAAACAGTAAATACGGAAAACCAATAGCAATAAATAGACACAAAATACTTTCCCCAACTGCTAGAAGTACCTTTGATATGTGATCGGTCTCGGGACAATTATGCGACACTGTCTACACTGTCTAAAGTTACACTGTCTACACTGTCTAAAGTAACACGGTCTACAGTTAATATTGCAATAAAGAAACACTGTCTACAAAATAATAATCACGAACTAAACAGTTTAAATGCAATAATAATCACGATCTACACTGTCTACTTTGTAATAAATAAATCACTGTCTACATTTGCAATAATAAATCACTGTCTACACTGTCTACACTGTCTAAGGTCAGATCACACATACTTGGCACTTCTCATTCCCGACTCAACAATTTATAATAGAAAATAATCACATAACCAATGGCCAATCAATGAAATATAGTAAAAATCAATATCGAATGCAGACAATAAACTGTACTCGCCTGTGGTCCTCTGCTGGTGAAACCGACAATCTGAACTACTCAATGTACCACAATAGTCAAAACCCATACAACAGTCCCCGGAAGCTGAAATAAACATTACCAATGTTCTCAGAAAAGTCAAATTAGCTAGGATTGCCTGTCCTTAAGTCCAATTCTGGACACAGGGGCAAAACAGTAATTTTGGGCAAAACGATGTCCGCCGTTGGACCCGCTTTGCACCGAAAAGCGTGCCAAAGTCAACGATCTCTAAAGTCGTCAAACTATATGTCTATGGATCCAGTTTTCCAATACGAACCCAACCGTATGTCCAAAGTTGGATTCCGGCGGGCCGTGCACAAAATCGCCCGTTGAGTGGGACCGTGGGCCCGCAAAACGACGTACGATTCAACCGTCTCAGAATTGGACCAAACTTTGCATACAGGTCCAAAAAAATGATACGGTCCTGATGGCGCAAGTTTTATCTCGATCTGATGAGCGTGCACAAAGTAATTGAGAAATTTGCAAAGTGCACAATACGGTAAATTTTGACGGATACGCATCAAATTCGTCGCGCACACGCGACCAATTTGAATTCCGTCAAAGCCCACATGACCATGAAGTCGATACGCAGCTTTCGATGCTTTCGGTTCACGACCACGTCGTCCGTATTGGCGGGACGCACGTCGTACGGAGAATTTTTCTAAATTTTTTAATATTTTAAAACAGGTTTTTCCTAATCTTTGGGTGCTGTTTATTCGGCACACATTGCATGAATACAGGAACGGAAAGAAGGGTTTCCATCTCCTATATATCGACTATAAGTGTCTTCAACTAGAATTTCAAAATCGTGCATGGGTTGGGAGAGAACTGACCGCAAACCCGAGTAGTTGGTCTGGGTTTTCCTGTCCTGTTTCGGCAGTTTTCGTCCAACTTTGATTCGAAATTCTGATCGATTAACTGGGTTACATCTCATTCCCTTTGAAGGGAGTCGAAGAGGGTCATATAGGCTGTAAGCGACAATTTACAAAAATAAATTTCGTTGAAAGAGCAATGAGAACGCGTACCGCGAAGATAGGCGTTGCGCTGCCCCTGCTGCCGTCGCGAGTTCACTATCACGCGCGCGCGAAGATCTCTGCGGCGGTTCCCGGCGCGTGTGGTGGTGGCGCCGGCGGCAAGCGGCCGCCCAGGGTGCTGGAATGCGCACGACGGGGGTCGTCCATGGGCGGCGCGGGCGTAGGTGTTAGGGTTTAGGTCGCGGATGGGAGAGTTCTAACTCTCGGTTATATACACATAACTGTATATATGTATTCAGAGTTCTCGGGTTGGCTGGGAGCTATACTTCGCGGGTTTTGGGTCATATGTGTCTCACGAGATATTGGACCCCCAATATCTCGTGAGCAATGCTTTTCCTTTTTTTTTTCTTTTTCTTTATTACACTATACTAAGATATTTATATATACATGAATATATATATACATATCTATATACTCCCATGTATATACTTTATCAGCAATTATTTATATATGAAAATATAATAATATATAATCTATGTACTATAACATTTATTTAAAATAATATAATCAATAATAACAAAATACAATTATATACGAATATCCTCAATAATAATAATAATAATAATAATAATAATAATAATAATAATTATAATACCAATAATAATAATAATAATAATAATAATAATAATAATAATAATAATAATAATAATAATAATAATAATAATAAAATTCAATAAATCAATAATGGCATATATATACCATTTTGCAGTCTAATAATCCTAAATTGTACAAGGACGTATCTATACAAATATCACTGAATATCAAACTAATAATAATATTTATAACATTTAAATACAAATATTTAGAAATATTCCTCAGTTTATTAAAATGGAATACAACGCAATCTTACGAAAATATGTCAAGACGAATGTCATTGGACGTCTCGCATGACTACATGGGCTTGAGCTCAGTTCGGGTCCAGTCCGGGCTAAAATGGTATAATTGATTTCCCCTAACTCAATAATATAATTAATAAATAACTAAAAACGTTCTATGGGGTTAAGTCGCAACTTGGTCCGGTTTTCTCAATTAGGACACTCCTATGGCTCGGCATTCTCCTACCATGGCTAAACACTAGTCAAAGCACGCCACTGCACTATCCGTGCCATGATCCTTAATCGTCTTGTACTTCAAAACTCTACTATGGCTAAAATCATCTACCGTAATAATTAACTAAATAAATATCTATAAAATCTAAAATCACCATTCTAATAAAATAATTAATATTTAGAAAATATTCCAAATTTCTGGGAAGGGCAGCTACAGTTATTCTCCTAAATTATTTTAATCCTAATTGTGAATGAGCATTTACTGGGCGCAGGCTCGCAGCAGTACGACTAATATGGTACTACCGCGAGTTCGCATAATTTGCGAAGACTGACCTGTATGGGCCACCACAAAAACTTGTCACGACCTGCACCCGTTTTTTCGGATACGAGACGTGTCCAAGCCAGCCTACGCCGTCGAGTCGGTGGTAGAACGCTGTCAAGCCCGCAAGAAATAAATGCTCAAAATACAACATTTGCTGCGTATTCACATTTCTAAATTTATTACAACAGTTACCACATTTATATTTAAAGAAAAATACAAAGTTTTACAATTAATAAAATTGAGTATAACTGCTATCTATTTTTAGGTCGACCTCAGCATACCCAAGCATTCCCAATGCTAAGAGTGATCGCGGCTAACCTAAAAAATGTTGGTTTCCAGTCAGGAATGGAACAAGTACACAAATCGACGGCAATGCAAAAATACAATAGAATTAACAAGACATGAAAATAACATATGAGATATGAAAGCTAGTAAGAAACTGATGACATGGCACGGTGGAGGAGAAAAATAAGAAAAAATAAATAAAAGACAACTACCTATGTGGTGTGAAATATCTGTTTCGACATGTGAACGGCTAGGGGGTAAATCCGGCTCACTGTACGTGTCGTGTGCAGCTGCTATCGTTCAAGAATAGATATTTTAGGGATATTTCTGGGTAGTCCACATGTTTACTAAGATATTTCCCCTCCTGACTACTCCATGTGACGAGCGTGTCAACAAGCAGCAAGATATATGTATAAACATGAAATGAGAAAACTACTATGAATCGAAAAGCAATCAGAAAGTGCACTTGCATGTGGTCCTTAGCTGGAGAAACCAATAATACTATACCACTCAATGAGCCACAATCAGTCAACACATGCAGAAGTCTCCAGATGCTGAAATAAACAGTACCAAAGTTATCAGAATAGTCAAATTAGCTAGGAAGCTTGTCCTTAAGTCCAATTCTGGACACAGGGACAAAACGATAATTTCGGGCAAAAACGATGTCCGCCGTTGGACCCGCTTTGCATCGAAAAACGTGCCAAAGTCAACGGTCTCTAAAGTCGTCAAACTACATGTCTACGAATTCGGTTTTTCGATACGAACCCAACCGTATATCCAGAGTTGGATTCCGGCGGACCGTGCACAAAATCGTCCATTGAGTGGGACCGTGGGGCCCGCAAAACGACGTACGATTCGACTGTCTCAGAATCAAACCAAACTTGGCATAGAGGACCAAAAAAATGATACGGTCCTGTTGGCGCAAGTTTCGTCTCAATTTGACGAACGTGCACGAAGTAATTAGAAAACTTGCACAGAGGCCGATACGGTAAATTTCGACGGATACGCATCAAATTCGTCGCGCACACGCGACCAATTTGAATTCCGTCAAAGCCCATACGACTACGAAGCCGTTACTCACCTTTCGATGCTTTCGGTTCACGACCACGTCGCCCGGTTTGGTGGGACGCACGTCGAGTCGGAAGATTTTCAATTATTTCTAATATTTTAAAACAGGTTTTTCATGATTTTCGACATCACAAAACTTTGCGTACAATAGACGAAAAATAGTTCTACCAGAAGCATCTTAATCTCGTATATGTTGTCAATAGATCTGTTTAAAAATATTTTATGTTTCAACGTTCTGTTGCCCAGAAATCGGCTTCCAAACAGGCTATCGGGACTGTTCTATGAACTGTTCCAGAACAATTTTCGGGCAAAGTTTGTGCTGATTTTCTGGACGATCTAGGCCTCTAATTTAAGAACTATTTGAAGGCGATTAAACTCGTATAGGTTGTCTTCTTACCTGAATAATTGGTTCGGTAAATGGTTGAGCATGAGCGAGGGAAACTCACGACGAAGTCGTGCCGCTGCTCGTGCTCGCTGCTGCCGCTGGGGCTGTGTTCCCGCGCCTGGCCGTCTGGCCGGCCGGCCGGCGGCGCTGTAGGCGCGCGCGGCCACATCCTGGCTGGGGGAGGTCGCCGGGGGCCGTGGTGTCGGCGCAGCTAGGGTTTGGTTTAGGGTTTCAATGAAGTCTCTCTCGATCTCGCGCTGTCTATATATATATAGCACTGCGCGTATAAGAGAACCTGGGGGTCAGGTTTCTCCTGTTGGCTGCTCGGCTAATGGGTTTCTGGCTGGGCTGCTGGTTCAAGTATTAGGGAATTAAGCCTGGCCCGAGCCCAGCTGGGCTGGGTTGGCCGGGCCGGCCACTGCCTCTTATTCATTTTATTTCTTTTTCCTATTCAATTCATTTCATATATATAAATGTATTATATCTGTATATACACGTTTATACGTATATACTTGTATATCTCTATTTATATATGTACACACAAAATACCTATATATACATATATATTTATATATACATACACGTACCCCCATTTATAATATATTTATATACATATATATATACATACTTTTATATATTTATTTATTATCAGTCTAAGACCTTATTAATGCAGATATGAATATATATTATATATTTATATACACGTACACATATTTATATATACACATATATCTTTTGTTAAAGAATAAAATAGTAATACTAATAATAGTTAATAATTTATATTTAATAATCACAATAATCATAATAATATTATATAACCTCAATAAAATATATAATAATAAAATATTTCAAAATTTTCGGAAAGGGGAGCTACACTTCTTATTCAAAGTATTCCAAATTCGTAATTTGAAAACTTTGAAGGGGGTCTTGTAGAAGCATGGAAAATATGGGGTTCATGCGGATCACAACTGACCGCATGAGTACTTTGCGCCAAATTGGTCTGTATAAAGAAGTGCCGCATAACAGACTCGACATGCCCCCTACGTCCCATCTTCATTATTTTGGATTATATATTAAAAAGCAACTAGACTTATTTGAGCCGCAGAAGAAAGAGTTGCTTATGCGGCCAAGACGATCGGCTCTTCTGATGAAGCTGACAAACTCTGTCAAAACTGACAAACTGACAACTCTGACAAAAAAAGAAAAAGATAAGACATGATCAGACAAAATGTCATGTCACTAGTCTGGACATAGTCATGCGGCTAGAAAGACTGCGACCCGAGTCGCATGAACCTTATGCGGCTCAGTCTATGCGCTGCATGCGGTGAAGGATGACTGCAATCTGAGCCGCATGAGCTTTATGCGGCCCAGAATATATAATCTATGCGGTTCGAAAGTTCCCAACCTACATACGGACTAAGGGAGACTGCGACTTAAGCCGCATGAGTCTTATGCGACCCAACATGGCCGAACACTAAAAGACCTATACGGCTCAAAATGACTCAAGCAGACTGATCCTATCCTGCGATAGGACACGTGGCAGGCTGACCAAGTCTCAACCACCCAGATTTACTGCAACAAAATATCAACAAGTCATCAGCTGGCGGCCAAAGAGCAGGTCTTTGCGTGCTGTTGTAGCCACGTGGTCACGTGGCCATCTATGCGGCTCAAGATATCTATCACTATAAATAGCAGGGTACCACACCCATGGAAAAGGCGGACAACCTACGAAGGGCAATTTCTTCAAGAGCAAGGATCATGTCAGATAGTCCAAGGAGTAAGGCAGAGTTGCTACACTTTCCCGAGCCTCCATCGTCACCCCCCAGAATCAAAAACTAAACAATTGTACTTAGATTGTAGATTGTTTCCTAGGATTTCTTTCTAGGCTTTCTCTTGTACAAGCGAGTTTGCAATCAAGTTCAATTCCTCTGTAATTCTTGTCCTTGATATTTAATTGCAAATAATAGCATATAAGAAAGAATCAAAACGAAAGACATGTCATGGCATGTGAGAAGGAATAAATAAAAGTAAGTACATGACATAAAATAATAATTAAACATGTGCCAGTGTCAAGTGTATATAGGGTGTACAATCGTTATCTAACTATACAAGATCATCTAATCAAGTTATGAATTTATTACAGTCGAAACAAAATATAAAAATGGCCAAGTACAGAAAATATGTCAAAAGATCAAAACTAAGATTGAAATTATCGGTCGCATATGAACTCCAATTAAAGTGAAACAAAAAAGATTCTTGAAGCCAAGACAAAGATCTACAACTTTCATGTTTTGAGTTTTTCAAGATTCTAGCTACAAAACAGCTTAAATATGCAAAAATAATCATTTAAGGCAAACTACACACGTACACACTGCGCGTGTGGGCAAAAATGTCCACGGCGCAAGGTGCGCGCATGCACGATGCGCAGACTGCGCACTGAGCGCAAAACGTACTGCGCGTGCGAGAAAAATTGCCCAGTGTGCAAGGTGCGCGCAAGCACGACGCGCTACAAAAAATCGCGGGCACGAAGCGCGCACAAGCAAAAATGCCCATGACACGAGGTGCGCGCAAGCACGGCGCACGGCAGAAAATCGTACGGGCGTGCGGCGCGCAAATTGTGCCGCGCGCGCGGGCAAAAATATCCACGGTGCAAGGTGTGTGCAAGCACGCCGCGCGGGGGTACGACGCACAAGTACGTTGCGTGCGCGGGCAAAAATGCTCACGATGCAAGGTGCGCACAAGGCAAAAACGCTGCGCGCGGCACTGTTCATCATCCCGAAAGCACCAAAAGGTGTAGAAAATCCATGAACACGAAAAAATGGCATAACTAACTCAAAATAAATCGAAATAAAGTGGTTCAAAAGCCAATATTGGGTCGAATAAAATTTTCTACAACATGGAACCCTTAATTTTCGAAAATAACAAAGTTTAAGAGATCAAAACTAAAAAAATAAGAAAAGTTACAAACTTAGATCTACAAAAATGTAAGCTTTAAAAACGAAAACTCCAAGTCCTAAAGAGGCTTAGAATCATACAAGAAAGAGAATAGAACAAACAAAATGGCAAAATAATAATGTTCAAGATTTGGCAAGATGTACTTGTCTAGGGTTGGAGGAGCAAATGAAGAAGAAGATGAAGAAATAAAATAAGAAGTAATGAAGAGAGAGAGAGAGAGAGAGAAATTGGTTTATATACCAACCTTATCATCTAAAACTAACCTAAACCAAGCCATGCCAAGTTGAACCAAACCAAATTAAACCAAGTCAAGATTAAACCAAGTCAAGGCTAAGAAAGACGAGTCAAAACACGGGTCACCTGACAAATGTCAGAATTCTGTACACGTATACTGAAAATACGTATAACAAAAAATTGGAGTGACAGGCATGCCGTCGGTATACACTGGTATACTGGCGGTAGGCCGATCAAGAAGAAAATCTATAAGTTAAAAAAATTAAAGCATTCCAAAAACAAAGAAAATATGAAATATAGTACAAAAATACGTATCCGTATATAAATACCGATACAGTGAGACGAGTCTCACAACTCTCCCATCCTTAGAAAAATTTCGTCCTCGGAATTTCCTAAAGCTAGTCGAGCATGATAACCAAAACAAAAACTCAGGAAAATACAACTATGTCAATAAAACAAAGCATAGCATATAAGTAAATGAAGGCAACAGTAATATAAATAAATGCGTAAGCAATAAATGAAGGCAACAGTAATATAAATAAATGAGTAAGCAATAAATGAAAGCAATAGTAATATAAATAAATACGTAAGTAATAACACAAGCACAATCAAGAAGGGCTGGAGGCACATGAATAAATATGTCTCATGAGTCAGTTGAGTAGGGAGCCGCCCTCGCTGGCCTACGCTGACTCCCAAAATAGATAGGGGTCAATTCTCAAAGTAAGTCGGTACCAATGGCTTAGTCTAAAACATGACTCTACCTAGGACGTAACTTCGTAGTCGAGACACGTGATAGATATCATGTACCTCGAGATACGAGGACAGAAGAGTGGGACAAGAAACTCTCATTCACTCACCGAATAAGTCAAGCCGACCGTTGTACTCCTAATATCGGTAGAATACAAGGTCGCCGACAAGAACCCAAGATATACTGTCACTAACTGGCCTGCTACTGAAAAAAAAATCAAAAGGACATGATTGAAAGAAGACCATAAAGATGGTACCTGAGACTCCCTAGGTACTACCCTCATGCAGATACTAGAGCTGCCCCCGAGACTGCGCATACAACTGTGCTCTGCGCTGCCTGACCCTCTGAGCTCGCGATGGCAGAGAATGCTGTGCCAATGGCACAACATCTAGTATTGGCCCTAACTGCTCTTCCACTGCTAAGGGTGATGAAGGAGGCGACTGAAAGGACTGAGGTGGTATATCTGGTGTAGCTGGTCGTCCTCGAGATATCGGATACAGCCAAGTGTTAACTGAATGGTCCTCCGCTCCACAACAGAAGCATCACCTATTGGCCGACCTACAAACTGATCTGAGATGTCCTATCTACCCACAATAGGTACATCCTTCTTGCTCTGCCTGATACTGTCGGTCTCTCTTCCTTTGAGCTCGCTTCTGCTGAACTGGTGCTGGTGCTCCGAACTGGGTAACTGGAGGCTGGAAGGGTGAAGATCCAGCTGAACTCCTCGAGGACAAATCCCTATCATGTGGTCTGGTGATCCGTATGACAAACATAGAAAGTTGGCCCTTTGACAAGTAAGATGAGAGGATGTTGGTATGCTGGTACTGGTGAGGGATGTCGAGGGGAAAAGCCTGACATGGGTGCATGGTATCTCTTACGACCCTCAGTTCTGGATGTAGTCCTCTTAGCTATATGCTCGTGCTCTCGTACTGCCTCTACAGTAGGTCGAGCTCGATATGCTGACTATACTGCCTGGCTCCATCCTTCTGGCTGCAGGTCCTCGGCTTAAAATACCTCTGGTATTCCTTGCTTACTACGATCTATCACATCTAGATACTCTGTTGGAGAATAAGATCTCGTTGTTGTTGTGACTCCATCATATCTTTCATGATCCCTAGGAATGCATGCACATCGGGATGATCTGATACAACCTCTACACGGACTGTTGACTGTACTGGTGATACAGGATGTCCTGACTCTGGCGATGCCTCATCTGGATGATGATCTATCACTGGTACTGACTGATAAGACTCTGGCTGAACTTGCAATACTGACTAACGGGTACAGCTGGCTGATCGAGATGGACGGACGTCACTGCCCTCGGGTCGACTCTCGACTCTGCTCCTAAATGCTGAGACTGATCCTCCAAAATTGGCCTAACAGAAGATTGATGACCTGCCATCAACAGAACCCAAACAAGATGATCGAAAGGATTAAGGACAGTGCCCCTGACAGTTAAAGAACACAAGCATCAAATCGAGGGAACATGAAAGATCAACGATTAAGGCAGATATCAGGACAAAGGATCGGAGATATAGAATAATACGAAGAATATCAATAAAAGAGAATTGTGACTGAGATATCTAAATATCAGTAAACCCCACATATCTGATAAATCAGACCTGCATGGGCCACCACTAAAACCTATGTCACGCCCCAGAACCAGAATACTGGCAAGTAGGGACGGATCAGGCCAGCTACGTAATACCAAAGTACTTTGCTCCTTTCCTGATTGGATCATTGCAGGTGAATTGACAGAGGAGGAGTTGCTTTGCAATTCATACTATGGATCTGCCACTGAGACATTAGCCAACATCCTAGAGGATGTCCCTGCTGGGGAATACCATATAGCTTAGCTTACATTTCGCTTTTGAACTTAGTTTGTAATAAATAGTTAACATTTATTTTGCTGGATTTGTTTCCAGTTTACTTTAATGCAACTAAGTGACATCTTTTGACTTATTTCTATTTTACCACGATATAGATGTTGTGAATAATCTGATCCAATATAAGTTTGAAGATAATTAAAGGTTTAGAACAGCTTACTACGTTGTGTCTCAAAGCGTAGATTGTCCGACACGTATCCGAATATTCGGAAGCGGCTCGTGACAGTTTTCCAAATTTGTGGCTACTAAACAAAGGAAAGGAACAAGTTTTCTTTCCGAATTCCTTGAATCTGTGAACCAAACAAGGCCTAAAAGTAAGGCTTAGAGCATCTCCAACCCTATTGTGATTTTGGAAAAAAAATTGTTGTCACACAAAAATAACAAATTTTTATTTCAAAAATCTTTCTCCAATACAATATTTAAGTAAATTATGAAGCTAATATGAGAAAAATATATAACACATTATGAAGTTGGATGTTTAGTTCTAGACAACACATTTGACTATTTTTACATCTACATCATCAATTATGAATACAAAATACTTAGAAAAAATGAAAAAGATTAGAAGTTGTCTTAGAAGTTGAAAAAATAAATATTTTAAGATTTCTGCATTGGAGAAGATTTTTCTAATCCATTATCTTTCTTGAATATATAAGTTTTGTCACCTACAAAGGACATTGTCTTGTGTCTCATGTCACATAAGAATTATAACACATTAGGCTATCTCCAATGGGGATTTCACTTAATGTCGATCCTACTTATCATTTTACTTCCATACCATTTTATCCTAGTTGGTAAAGTTTCTATATGCACACACAGAAAAATAATCTCTAATAGTTTTTCATTTCTATTCTACGTAGCAACAAATAAAATGACCAATTTAATGACATGGGGCCAAATATTAATTGGTATTAGAGATTGAACTTTTTTTATGAGAGTTTCTACCTATAGAAACCCTTAGGCATCTCCAATGGGTTGTTATCTCCCCTATTTCCATGGTAGAAATATTATTGAGGAAAAACACCTCATAGAAATTTCTATGCAGAAACCCCCATAGAAAATTTTTATTTCTCATACCAATTAATATTGGACCACACGTTATTAAATTGATTCTTTTTGTTGTCTTAAGCCATCTCCAATGGAGATTTCTAAAATTGAGTTTCTATTCTGGTCATTGTACTTTAAGAACATTTCTATCCTAGTTGATAGAGTTTCTATATAGAAATTGGGCACACATAAAAATACTCTCCAATGTTTCTCCATTTCTATTCTACATGGCACAAATGAAAGAATCAATTTAATGACGTTGGTCCAATATTAACTGGTATGAGAGATGAAAAATTCATATGAGAGTTTAGGCAATCTCCAATAGTGATTTCTAAAATTGAGTTTCTATCCTACTTGACATTGTACTTTAAGGAGATTTATATTCTATTTAGAAGCGTTTCTACATAGAAATTGTATATACAAAAATACTCTCTAATGGTTCTTCATTTCTATCCTATGTGCCACAAAATAAAAGGATCAATTTAATGGTGTGGGACCTAATAGTAATTGTCACGAGAGATAGAGAGTTTCTATGAGGCCTCGTTTGGTTCGTGGAATGGAAGGGAAAGGAAATCAATTCCTTGACATTTCCTTTCCTTTGGAAAATTACAATTCTCATTGATTTTCCTTTCTAATGTTTGGAAATGCCAAGAAATTTGGAAATGAAAGTGAATAATTCAATGTGGGAAAGTGATTCTTTGCTTGGATGGATAGAATCACTTTCTTCCCTAATTTTTCTTCCATTGGGAATCACTTTCCTTTCCTTCTCAATTCCTTTGGCACCCAAACATGTAGAAACTAGAGCTGTCATGTGGGCCGGACCGGTCCGACACGAAATTTGAATGGGCCGGACCGGGCTGGTCCGGGTTCGGGCCTCTTGGACCCATGAACTATAGCAGGTCAGGCCAGGCCGACTATCGGTGAATAATTTAAGTCCAGTCCGGCACGTAACCCGCAGCACAGTGGACTTCGGATCATGTCGGGTCAGACCGGTCCGGTCCGACCCACTTGACAGCTCACACCAATTATTGTCTACTTACCAGACTCTTCGCAGTGGTTTTCAAGGGCGGTTCCAAAACCAAACCGCAAAAAGTTTATTAGTAAGGTGGAGGAAACATTTGATGATCTTACGAACAATATTGCTTGGATTTGTGGGCAGAACATAATGGAGACTGGGACGAACGAGAAAGGGAAATTGTTGTGTTGAAATCATTGTGAAAATTGTATTCGACACATTGTAGCAATATCTGTAATTACATAATCTTTTGGAAACATATATTAGTATATAGTTTCTCCAGTACCTTTTGATAACGTCTATTTTGCATATTGCAGAAGATGGTCCTTCCTCAGCTTGGTCCAGTAGCTCGGCTGGTAATTTACTGTTAATTTTCTCCTCACGATATGTATGTGATGATAGAAACGCCATGCATAGTGGCAAGCTTAATTAATTAAGAGAGTAATGTGAGAGGATTTTAGCTTGCAGCAGCTTCAGCTTCAACATACCTCAGTGCAATACACTGTACACACTTAATTAAGACGTTTCGGGCCGGACCGGACCAGGTTGAGCTTCAAGCCGGGCCGGACTTGGGCTTCGTGTTGGACCGGGCCTATTTTATGGGCCGATATATGTGGTCCGGCACGACCCAATATATGAGGCATGGCCGGATCGGACCCACAATTAATCGGGCCGGGTCGGCACATGGGCCAATTTTTCATGCCGGTCTTATACCGAACTGGGCCGGCCCTGTCCAATTGACAGGTCTAGTAGAAACTCTCATAGAAATTTTACATCCTACATAAATGTCAATTAGGATAGAAATGATAATAGAAACCACCATTGGAAGAATTTTTTTTCTAAAATAAATTTCTAGCATAGAAATAGGGGAGATAGAAATCCCATTGGAGATGGCCTTATACATGTAGAACCCTCGCAGAAATTCTTCATCTTACATCCGCCAAATAGGATATAAATTGCTATAGAATATTTTTATCATAGAAATAGGAAAATAGAAACCCCATTGGAGATGAAAATCTATATTTCTATGGTCACCAATGAGGTTTCTATCTTCCATATTTCTATGGTAGAAATCCATTCTAGAAAAATGTTCTTCCAACCATAATTTGTATCCCAATTTCTATGCGGTGAAGTAGTATAGAGAGTTATAGGAGAATTTCTACATGTAGAAACTCTCATAAAAATTTTACATCTCTCATACCAATTAAATTGTCATCGAAATTAGACTAATTGCAACGAGAATGAAATTTCTACAAGGATTGCAAAACCTTCTAATATCATTTGAGAATAAAAATAGAATTAACAAAAATTGTTGTGGTGGTGACTAACGAATCGATTTTTGTTAGAATTATTAACCACGCAAAGAAAAAAAGTCTACATTGCCAGCTTTTGACCCTTGCTAAATTCTCCGCCCACTGAACAAATGCAAATTTTGATAAAAGCTTTGTCTAGACAGTAGCTTAATAATACTTCACTTTTTTTTTTTTTTGTTATTGTAACAGTCGCCCAGAAATTACTCAAACAACAACACTTTTGGGGACATTTTCGAGTACTTTGGCAACTTCGGTTTCAACTCAACAATAACAATAATTACATCTAGTTTACTCTGTTCTGGTCTACAAGATCAAAGAGTTCTACGGAAACTCTATAAATAAACGGAAGAGAGAGAAAGAAAAACTTTGACCACGTTTGGTTCACGGTAATATAATCTAATCAAATAAAAAAAAAATTATTTGATTATATTGCGATTACAATTACATTAGAGTATACCAAAGAGGCCTTTGTTTGTATTCTATATGTGAGAACGAAAATTCATATATTTTTCTCTTTGTATTAAACAGTAGTCAAAAGACTTACAATGGATAATCATATGATATTAACATATTTCTGAAAGAGAGGAATATTTCTAGTTAGTTAACACAATCATGTCTAGTTAGTTATACTAACTAGAACATTTCTCTCTTGTGTGTGCACAACTCAATAAATAATTTATATTAATATTTTAGAATCATCAACATTAATCTTCGATGATTGACATCATTCTTCAAGGATGATCAACATGAACCTTCATATAACAAATTAACACGAACTTATGGGATTATAAATATGTAGATAGACTTCACCAAAATTTTGATTGTCTTTTATGCGTGGCTTATTCTTGTGTTTGAAGCATCACCCAGCATTTATGTCAGGCAGTCTTTGTGCGAGGCTTGTTCTTCTATTTGAAGCAATATCACTCGATATCTATTACCATTGGGATTCGAACTCCTAACCACTTGGATCGCATGTCTCACCACTACCACTACTAGATATATATATATATATATATATATATATATATATATATATATATATTATTAGTGGTAGTGGTGAGGCATGTTGGAAATTTTCTTCAAAAACTTCGGATTAAAATCTGCAAGAAAATAAATTAAATTAAAGTTACCGGCCTTCGGAAAAGTCGCACACGAAGCACTGCCCTAAGAGTTAGTTCGGGTCTATATGCAGACTGAATCCGAACGCCCCTAATGGTAAAATTTCCGCTCCACCGGAATCTCGTTGCCGCACACGACGTCGAGAGAATGACCCCGACTTAGCTCCGCCCAGAGCAACAAATGAAGAACAGTATTTCAAGAGGGAAGAGAATTTGAGAGAGAGAGAGCTTTTGCAATGATTTTTTTCCATGTCAAAGAGAGGAGAGAAACCTCATTATATAGGCTATTGCCAAAGGATGGAATAATGAGGATATTAAAATAGCCTATTAAATTTTAACGTTACAAAAATTGTAGCACATGATAAAAATGTGATACATTGAATCTGGACATGATTCAAACATTAAAAAGTTATAGAATAAATAAATTGTAACGGTTGAAAATAAATGATGAGGAAATTTTTTTGTAAATGGTAGCAACAGCTACAACAATCCCCCAAAAAACCAAGTTCCGAAATAATAGAGGAAAGAAACGAAAGAGGAAAGTTAAAGGTGAGAAAGATTTCTGGGCAGTTGAATACTATGCATAAATGAGATGGACTACAGCCTTGAATCTCACGTAGTGACTATTGTCTTTGTCTGAAGAAGAACTTGATGGACTACGCCTTGAATCAGTCTTCTTGAACCAGACTCAGAAATTAGCACACATAGTACGCTGAGGTACTTGGGTCTATCGGGTGGCGCGTTTGATTGGCCATGCGCACTTTTACACATTCATGAGAATTGTCTAGGATCGCCTGTCCTATAGTCGCGGCCATCACGACCTCTTATATAGGTAAGTCCTCAAGGGTTGGTGATAGGAATCAACCTTGCATATATATCATGCTTGGACTTATTAAGAGTTTTAAAACTCACCCTATCCATATCACAAAAGGAACACTGTCACCATAGGGATGGGATATCAATGTACACATGTACAGCCTCCTGGGCTTTTATTTTAAAGAGAACTTAATCTCAGGGTCAGTGTTCCATAATAGTCACTAGTCCAGCTTGTTTCTACCCATTGAACCGGCTTTTGGGATCTCCAGTCAGACTCGGTTGGGTTGCCACTGCTGGTGACTATACTATGGGCTTAACCCCATCCCCCTCGATGATTCTAGGATCAATGTCCTAACAAACTCTTCGTCAAGAGTAAACAGACTCTTCGTCAAGAGATCTGTAAGTTCTTTTATGACTTTTATAGTCAAGAACAACATTTTTGCCATTTAGGCTATTTCTTGAAACGCGACTGCAGGTACTGTTCATCTTAGAATTCACAAGATCATGCTTTTAGGAGTTCTTTAGCATAATTAAAAAAAGATACAGAAATATGTATATCATATATGGACAATAAGATTTCTAAGCCATTCGGCTTCTGTACAGATAGTGTCCAAAGTTATTATTTAGAGTCCATAGTACTTTGGCAATGATATCTGTTTACATGATCCCCAGGAGATCGCAGCTCCTGCTAGGGTAAAAATATATCCAGTTGTGGATTTCACATCATGTGAATAGTTACCCAATTAGCATCTGAGTAACCTTCTATGATATCAGGGTGTCTAGAATAATAAAGTTTATAATCTAGAGTAGTCCTTAAGATATCTAAATACTCTGTCTAATGCAGTCCAGTGTATCTGATTTGGGTTACTGGTATATCTACTTAGTCTCCCCATAGCAAATGCAATATCAGGTCTGGTCCTATTTGTTATGTACATAAGGGACCCAATCATTTGTGAATATCTATGTGTTCTATAGGTGATCCTTCATTCTTCTTGAGAACAACTTACTGTCATAAGGGGTAAGGGCAGGTTTCTTATCAAAATACTCAAACTTTCTTAGCATTTTCTCAATAATGTGCTAAAGATAGAGTATAACCCTCTTTGCATTTGGACACTTGCATTCCTAGGATCAGGTTTGCTTCACCTAGGTCTTTCATGTCAAACTGGTTAGATAAATAATTCTTAGTGTTATTTATCAGTTCCAGTGAAATCCTAGAATAAGGATATAATCAACATACAAGCATAAAATAACACAACTTTTATTTATATTTTTAGAATACAAACATTTGTCATATTCATTTGGTACAAAACCAAATTCTATAGTGACTTTGTCAAATTTGTTGTGCCATTGCTTGGGAGCTTGCTTTAGGCCATAAAGAGATTTTACTAATCTACAAATCTTTTTCTTGGCCTTACAATAAAACCTTCAGGTTGAGAACTAGGTATTTGATCATAAGAACTAGTAGATGGAGTAAG
>JANAVB010017253.1:0-18567 GCA_029216955.1 Iris pallida
AATGTATATGAAAGTATTTTATTACATGATCCTCAATTGCTAGTTTCTTGTTGGAAACTTGGTACCAATCTTAAGACATGAGGTGGTCTTTTGGAATATTATTTTTTTATCTTTTTCAAGATTTTGCTACTTATGCCGACAGTTTTGATGTGCTCAAAGTTGAAGCCAAAGTACTAATAGTTTTGAGGGTCTACTTACTAGTAGTAGTTGTAAATATATGTATTTGGATGTCATACTTTGAAAAAATGTAATGAAGATGGTGATATATATTATGTATATTGTAAATGGATTAAATGGTACTTTATAACATTTAGATGTTTTCTTGTGAATATGGTTCAAAATGAATGTTTTGAAATTGAATTGAGCATTGATCTATAATTTTTTGGAAAGTAATATATAAATGTGCAGAATTGAGCGTTATAATGAATTGAGTCTATACAGATCTATTCATAACGCTTTCAAACTACGCTGAAAATAGGTGTAGCAGAAACTCATCATATTCATGACGTTTTATTTATAACGCTTTTAAAAAACATTTATAACACCCGTTTTCATCACGCTTGCTTTGAAAAAAAAACGTAATGGTTTGTCATTAATGACGGTTTTTTAGCCATCATTAAAAGGTATTTCTGTTGTAGTGACTCCCTACCGACCTCATGGTTGAGGTCGTCGCTCTTCAGCTTAGGGATTTGGCTAGCATTTGGTACAGGAATGAGCCAAGTTTCCAGACTGGAGGAACCTTCTGGCATTTCTTCAAGAAGTAGTTCAAGCAGAAGTTCTTTTCGGAAGCCGCCATAGCAGCTATGGGGATGCAATTTCATGATATGAAGTAGAAAGATTGCACTATTGAGGAGTATGTAGCCGAGTACAACTGGCTCGGCAGATTTGCCACCCGCCTGGTGGACGATCCAGTGGAGCGTGCCAAGAAGTTCTGACACGGTTTAAGAGAGGAGTTGGGACATTGACTTGCTTGTGGATCTGCCACCCACCAAGTAAAGGACTCTCCAACGACGTTTAACAAGATTGGAGCAGGACATCAGAGAGGGCCACTACCCACCCAGCAATAGCACTATAACCAGCAGAGAGCCGAGCAAGCTTTTGCCATGGCCGTTGAGGAGCCAGAGACAGAGCCAGAGACTGAAGGAGATGTCATCGCAGGTGCTATTCTATTACATTTGCACCTGACATTAGCTTTATTTGATTTTGGGGCTTCACATAGCTTCATATCATCGAACTTTGTTGCTGCATATCACTTAGATTTAGGATGTAATAAAAGGATTTATAGAGTAATGACCAAAGGTGGACCTATCCCAATCACGGAGACTAGCTCCTGCCCTATCACTATCTCATATCATACTTATTTAACACCTCTTCTAGTAATGTCTCTCCCTAACTACGATGTAGTCTTGGGGATGGACTGGCTGAGTAAGCAGCATGTCCTGATAGACTATCACCGGAGTTTTGTCATCTTTAGTCCACCTAGAGGACCCAAGTTCAAGGTGGTTCGAGCACCGGAAAGCATGGGTGTGTTTCCTACACCTCCATTACAGAAGAACTGGACCCCTCATCCCTTTATAGCAGAATTTTTAGACGTCTTCCCCGATAATCTTCCAGGTTTACCCTCGGATCGAGACATGGAATTCACTATCGACCTAGTACCTGGCTCTTCACCTATCTCACAATGATGCTGCATAGTCAATCCCAAGGAGGCCAAGGAGATGAAAGACCAGATCGAAGAGCTTAAGGCTCAGGGTTTCATCATGAGTGGAGCTTTACCCTAGGGGCACCGGTCTTATTTGTGCCCAAGAAGGATGGAATCGTACAGATGTGCATAGACTACCGGGCATTGAACAACATTACCATCAAGAATAAGTATCCTCTGCCTAGGATTGACGATCTCTTCGACCAGTTGAGCGGAGCGAATATTTTTTCGAAGATTGATCTCAGGTCCGGATATCACCAAGTCAAAGTACGGAAGAAAGACATTCCAAATACGGCATTCAATACCAAATATGGACAATATGAGTTCTTGAGCATGCCCTATGGTCTTACAAATGACCTAACAATGTTCATGAACCTCATAAACAAGGTCTTTCATGAGTACCTGGACCAGGTTGTCGTTGTCTTTATCGACGACATCCTGATCTACTCGAAGACCAAAGAAGAACAAGAGCAGCAATTGTACATAGTCTTGGAGACATTAAGGAAGAAGAAGCTATATGGTAAGTTGTCAAAGTGCGTATTCTTCTTAGACAAGGTGGACTTTCTCGGCCACGTTGTCTCAGGAGAAGGCATATCAGTGGATCCCAAGAAGATAGCTGTCATCGAGTCATGGACGACGCCAGTTCATTTGCAGAGATCAGAAGCTTCTTGGGCTTACCTGGGTATTACAAGAAGTTCGTGAAGTACTTCGCAAGGATCACTGAGCCCATGACAAAGCTAACTAGGAAGAATAAAGAATTTGTTTGGACCGAGGCGTCCGAGGCATCATTTGAGGAATTGAAGAGAAGGTTGACATCAACACCAATATTGTCGCTACCCTCAGTATCAGGTAGATTTTCCATCTATAGCGACGCTTCCAGCAAAGGATTGTAATGTGTACTACAACAGCATGTAAAGGTAATTGCTTATGCTTCTCGGCAGTTACGAAACCATGAGAAGAACTACTCGCCGCATGACGTGGAGCTAGCAGTGGTCATATTCGCCTTGAAGCTCTGGAAGCACTACCTATATGGCAAAATGGTAGAGATATACACGGACCACAAAGTCTCAAGTACGTCTTTACACAGAAGGAGCTCAACATGCGGCAGAGGCGATGGCTGGAGCTCATGAAGGATTTTGATGTCAATTTGCAATACCATCCGGGTAAAGCTAACGTAGTTGATGATGCGCTTAGTCGGTACCCGATGGCTATGTTTCTAACAAAGAACCGACATCTGCTAGAAGTCGTGGATAAGCTTGGGCTAAAGATTGTGTTACCATAAGCAGTAATGTTGAAGCGTAGAAAAGAAGCTATTATACCAGGAGCTGACTCACCCATGATGCAATTACAAGTACAGTCCATCCTAATCAACAGAGTCAAGGAGACTCAATTCCAAGATGTGGCACTGTACAATATGAGAGAGCAAGTATTAGCCGGGACACTTGAGGGTTTTTCAATAGCTGGAGATGGAGAATTAAGACATGGCACAGGGCTGTGCGTGCTGACTGGTGAATTGAGGAACGAGCTGATGCAGAAGGCACATCAGTCACAGCATTCCATTCATCCAGGAGCAAACAAAATTTAAAAAGACATGCGAGTACATGTATGGTGGTTGGAATAAAAAGAGATGTGACCGAATTCGCCTATAAGTGCTTGATCTGCCAACAGGTAAAGACAAACCGTCAGAGGCCAGCAGGATTTCTACAGCCGCTTTCCATTCCGGAGTGGAAATGGGAGCATATTACTATGGTCTTCGTAACGGGATTACCTAGATCCCAAGAAGAGAAGGATGCCATCTGGGTAATTGTAGACAGACTGACCAAGTCTGCCCACTTCATCCCTTTCAAGGTTACTTTATCCACCGAGAGGTTAGTAGCTCTTTACATGCGTAATATCTACAGGCTTTACGGAGTTCCAGTCAATATCATATCAAACAGAGATAGCCGGTTCAGCTCACACTACTGGAAGAGTCTGTAGGAAAGCTTGGGTACTTAGATAAAGTTTAGTACCGCATACCATCCACCAACCGATGGACAGTCATAAAGGACTATTCAGACGCTTGAGGACATGCTGAAATCATGCGTCTTACAGTTTGGAGGATCTTGGGATGATCATTTATACCTGGTCGAGTTCTTTTATAACAATAGCTACCATGCCAGCATCCGTATGACACCATTTGATGCGTTGTATGGACGTCGTTATTGGACGCCACTAGCTTGGGACAACGTAGAGTCATGCTGGGGCCAGAGATGGTCATAGAGGCTACATAGAAAATGAACATAGTCAGAGGGACATTGAGGATTGCATAGGACCGCCTAAAGCATTGGGCAGATAGTAAACGCCAAATACTAGAGTTCGAGGTAGGAGGCAAAGTCTTTGTCATGATTTCTCCTACCAGAGACACCATCAGATTGAAAGCTTAGTCCCAAGTATATTAGTCCATTTGAAGTGCTAAGCCGAGTTGGAGAAGTAGCATATGGAGTGGCACTTCCACCTAACCTCGAGGGCGTGCACAATGTCTTTCGTATCGCAGCTAAGCTGCTATATATCGAACCCGAGCCATATTTTGGATCACTCAGAGCTGGAAATTGGGCCAAGTCTCATAGAACCGAAGCAGCCGGTAAGGATCATGGATCATAGAGAGAAGAAGTTGCGCAACACAGTGATTCCGCTGGTCATAGTGGAGTGGCATCATAACTCCCCAGGCGAGTCAACCAGGGAGCGAGAGGCTGATATGAGTGAAAAGTATTCCCATCTATTATAGGTATGTTCTGAAACTCTTTCATTACCGGTAGAAATTTTGAGGACAAAATTTTCTATGGAGGAAAGGTTGTAAAACCCATAAAATTGGAGTTTAATAATAAATAGGCTTTTAACATATTTAATTGTCGGCTAGTAAGTATCACTGCCAGAAGATGTCGGTAAACCTATAAAAAATGTCGCTAATCTAAATCAGGGACGAAATTGGCGACGTTTATGTGTTGTCACGTTACATCAAGTTGCTAAGCACATAAATGTCGCTAAGCATCGCATTAGCGACGTTTGTCGGCGATGTAAAGACGTTGCAAATTCAGTGACTTTGAGCGACTTTATGTCGCAAAATTAGCGATAAAATATTTGTCGCCAACAGTCGGTAAAAGTTGCAGGATTTAGCGACGTTTTGGCGATGTCTAGCGACTAACAACGACGCTTACATGTGTTGCTAAGTATCGCTGATCTGTAGGAAGTCAGCGATATTTAGCAACATTTGGCGACGTTCAGTGACGCGAGAACAGTCGCTAAGCGTTGCTGATATGTAGGATATTAGTGACGCTGAGCGACGTTTAGAGACACTTAGCGACTCCCTTTCGCGTCGCAAAAATTTGCTAAATTTGTATTGAAAAAATTAAAAAAATCAAAAAGCAGAATAGTTTTCCTACAGTTTAATAATTAACAATTAATATGAATAGACCTGGAGCAACCCTCGGTTGAATTCCCTGGGTTTGCCGATCCCTTCGGTAGAACACTCAACACCGGTCAATTCACATATATTTAAAACGAATAATAAAATAAAATATGAAAAAATGGCACTTTATAATTACAAATCCAGCGAGAAGAAAATCTCGTCGTATACAGATCAGTACAATAAATAAATATACACGTAAATAAGTCTACACACAAGCAACCAATAAAGTCTCAAAGCCTCAACAAATGTATAATATTCAAACCTAATATCATGGGTCTACACACAAACATCAACTCTACAGACAAACAATCAATAAACTGTCCTAATTAACTAGGACTACTGCGGATCTGGAGGAGGAGGGGCACCGTTGTGCATCAGGGATAAGAACAACTCATACTGCTCTCGTGAAATCGACACTGACGTCGATGAAGGCTGTGACGCTGGTGGAGTCGGTGTCGATAAAGAAGGCAGTGACGTCGGTGGAGTCTGTGACGATGAACGCACACCCGGAGGACGTATCTGCTCCAATGTTGCTAGTTGTT
Source organism: Iris pallida (assembly GCA_029216955.1). NCBI lineage: Eukaryota > Viridiplantae > Streptophyta > Magnoliopsida > Asparagales > Iridaceae > Iris > Iris pallida. Next base: position 5,690 of record JANAVB010017253.1, read on the forward strand.
GGTTGTATGAATCCATGGTAGATAACAGCCTCGTACTGCTATCAAGCATCGAATCCTGCATCATCGTCAGCCTCTCGCATATAGACAGCTATGATGCCTGCAGCTCTATTATACTGTGCTGTGTCGACGCTCTAAGATCAGTAATGCCACGTTTCGTCCTCTCAGTCATATCCATGAGCTCCGTGATGCTGCGCTCGAGCGTATCTAATCGTGCGATGAGCGTGGCATCGTCCGTATGCGGCTGATACTGGGGCTTCTCTTGGATACTTCGTAGCATCTCGTCACGGAGAGACTCAATCGGACGATCAATGATCTCCTGGGCTCGGGCAGACTCCTGCGAGGGCTGTGGGCAATGCACACTTGCAGCTGAGGCCCTAGAGGTCTGTGTCGCAACTAGGGTACCATAGGATCCCCGTAGTACGTACCCATATGAAGACCACCAGCGGCGGTCGCCCACAGCTCGTCCTCCGACGAAGTTGGAGCGGGCTGCGAGGAAGTACCAGCCTCTCCCTCTGTAGGTGCACTAGCAGCCGCCCGCTCGCGAAGCTTAAGATATGCGGCCTAGAAAAGTATGGATACTCTATAATTGCTAATGTCTAATGTACTTATTATTACTAAGTACATGAATATTTATTTGCATATTTCCGAAGTTATATTAAAATTAACACAAAGTATTGTAATACTTACATAGGTTTATTCGGCCTCCTCGTCAATAAGCCTCTCGTCCTTCCGATGGGTGGCCAGGAAGACGGTTACCATGTTGACGTCATCACCCCTCCTTACCTGTTAAAAATATATTATTTAGTACTAAAATTAAATATTTTTCCTAGTACTAATTTATCGAAATTGTATTAAAATAATATGTCTGAAATAAAAAAACATACCAAACGACAAAAATATTCTGTCATCGGGATCGACACACCGTACCACTTTGATGCCTTCTGCCTAGCCGCCTTGGCCTTCTCAGACCTTTTCTTGTACCTTGGCACGTCGAATCTAGCCTTCATCGTAGTTCACTGATCAGGGGTGATCCATCCTTGGATGGTCTTTCCGGCACGATCATGAGCCTTCTGGTTATTAATAGCATCATGGACCAGCTTGGCGACGATGGCAGGAAACGTCTCCTCGATGTACTCGACCCGATGCGGTGGATAGAAATATGTTTGCTAGAAGAAGTAATTTAGTCAGTTATATAATATGCATAAATAAGATGATTCATATTAAAACAAAATATACTTTTACATTGAATTGCGCAATCCAGAAGGCCTTCCTATCGTCTGGTGCATCAGAGTAGTTTATCCAAGGGCTGCCATAATTGTACCTCGGAAAGTGGCCCAGGCATTTCCGTACCGACGAGGGATGATATCTATACAAAGGTAATTATATTCATAAAAAAGTGAATTTATGATGAATAAAGAAATATATGATGATAAATCAAAACACTTACTTTGTACCGTCGTCCCAAATCTCCGTCTCCTCCGGAGGTACGCACGGAGGATATCGCTGATACTGATCTAGCGTCGGTTCAGCCTCCTCCATTTGCTCATCTGTGTCCATCGTTGTGTCAGTAGGAGGAACGCTATGAAGAACAGATGGCAACTCTAGAGGGGGGGTGAATAGATGTTTATAGAGATAATAACCAATTAAAAAATTCAACTCTATCACAAACAAAACTAATCAGAGTAAATACGGAATTTAAAGTGAGAAGAAAGAAAGAATACGCAAACACAGCCTATTTTAACCTGGTTTCCCTCGTGGAGGACTAGTCCCGGCCTGAGAACTCTAGCTCGGGATTAATCCACTATTTGTGAAATAGTAGTTTACAACCCGTGCCTTTTCTTCAGAAGAGCACGTCAACTTCTTACAAAGGATCGCAGTGGCGATTGCTTAGAATTTTCCAAGCGACTTCTTCAACTCTTGTACAAGACTCCTAACTGAGAGATGCTGAGCACTCGAGACTTAGGATGCTTGTGGCTAGTAGATGGGAAGGGTATGGCTTAGTTGAGCTTTAAGAGAGAAGAGAAGAGAAGATTGGATGATTTGAAATGAGAGAATTCTTGGCCTTTTTATAGGGTTTTTGTAGGCAGAATTCGGCCAGAATTCGGGTAGAAATTTTAAATATTTGGCCGTTGGACAACTTGCAACCAGCTAACCCTAAAATTTAGGTTACTGATTTTAAGGGGACAGAGTTCGGCCCGAACTCTGTGTGGAGGCAGAGTTCGGCCCGAACTCTGTCTCCAGAGCACAGAATGGTTCTAAGGGACTTGTGGACTTATTTCTGGATGGTGGAGTTTATGGATTTGGGTAGGCTTTTGGTCAAGTCTCAAGAGCTCAGCATGACACAGTTTACAACAGTCTAGACTCAATAAAAGTATAAAATACAGACTCATAAATAACTGAATTGCAAAGACTGGGCTGTCGTCTGACTTGAGCTTGATGTGGACGTCGTATGTCGTATTGAATTATTACAAGTATTATTTAGTCAATGTTATCGATATTTGGTTGATTGTGACTTTGTGTCAACATTCTCCCCCATATTAATAATTGACAAAATAATAATTGTATATTCAATATTCATACCTGGACACAGTCAATGACAAAAGCATAGCTCCCCCATAATTGGTGCCGAACTAAATAAGATAGCTCCCCCGTAAATGATGCGTTGAACCTGTTGGCCTGATAAGGAATATCTCTCCAAAAAGCACCAAAAGCACATATATACAAAAAACAAAATTGAATACAATATACAAATCTCTCCCCCTTTTGGCATTTAGCAATATAAGCAAGTAATAATGGGCAAACACACCAAAAGAGAAGAAACTGCATATTAACGAATATAACGAGCAGAGAGTAAGAGAGCTATGATAATCATAAGAGTCATCACAACTAAAACATAAAGAGTAATCATAAGAGTCATCACAACTAAAACATAAAGAGTTTATGATAAACCAAGTACATAAATCCAACTTAACAACTGAAAAACTGGAAAGCATAAAACATAAACTATGATCAGTAGCAGCATCATCTGGTGGAAGCCATCTCCATCATGGAGCACGAGAAGGCCCAGCGGAGTCGGAAGGATCAGTGAAGGAACGGCTGGGGTCCACAATAGCAGCATCCGGATCCAGGTAGCGCATGACCCAGGGATCGTCAATACGATATCCCTCGCGACCGGGATCCCGCTCCATGGAAATGGGCATAGAAGGATGATGGGACATGGAATATCGAATATCGTGCAGCGAGTTGCTGAGGGCACTCATCTGCAGGGTAGTACGGTAGTCCATCTGAGTCCAGCGATCGTCCTCTAAGGTAAAGCAATCTTGGAGCATGGTCTGGATGGAGTCAAGAGTAGCAGGAGGAGGTGGCACATCCTGTCCAAGTGAAGGGGCGTCGGGCTCCTCATCATCGGAATGCTCAAAAGTGGCAGGAGAGGCTACGACTGCCTGAAGTCGTCGTGCCTTAGATAAGAAGGCAGGAGCAGGCAAGAAAGGACAATCATGAAGAGGTACAATGAATGCACGAAAGACCATAGGAAGATATAAGGGATAAACCAAGGCTCGTGGTTTCTTCCTACAGTTAATCATCCAGTCCATCATGGTACGTGGAAGATTAAAAGGGATGCGATAGTGGAGATAATATAAAGCTGATATCTCAAAATAGGTAATTTTATCGGTAGAACCCGCTTTGGGTAGAAGGGTATTGAAAACAATCCGATGAAGTTCATAGTAGTAAGGGTTGAGATGTTTGGCCATAAGCTTACGAGGACAAATGTTTGGGGCACATAAGTCTTCTTTGAAGCTCTCAAGGGAAGTTCCATCTAGAAAGTGGAACGATCGAGCTTCAACAAGCTTGTCCCAAGTATCGAGTTCTTGAAGTTCAAGATACTCGGCCAAATCAGAATCAGCAAAGGCGATATCAATGCCCGCAACTCGGGAGTAGATATGAGTATCATCATGAGTCAAGTTACAGTAAAACATTTGTATAGCTCTACGATAGATGACGAAATTTGTAGCAACTAGCTCATCAAGGCAAAGATCTTGAAACATAGATTCATATTGAGCAAAAATTGTGAAATTAATGGGGTGTCCTGTAAACACCGAACGTGTCCGAAAATCACTAAACCATTCATTGGATGCATCTAGTGATATAAAAAGTCGGTCGTCGTAGGTGTTTGGATCACGTGGACGTGAAAGGTTGAACAATGGATGAGGTGGTTGATGTTGTTCAACGGGTTGCTCAACGGGAGGAGGAGCATTCGACGAGGACGCTCCCTCGGTCCGAATTCTTTTCCTACAGTTGAGCAAGCGAGGAGCCATAGCACAAAGTAGAGAAAATTGAAATAGAGAAGAAGAGTAAGTTATACCTCAAATAAATGATGAACAGTGAAAGAGAATTGGAAAATAGCCCTTCTCCTTGAATTTGGAAAAGAATGGAGCACAATAGAGAAGAAATTAGGGTTAGAGTTTTGAGAAAATAGTGGAGGAGAAGAAGAAAAGGTGGTAAGAAAGAGGAAGGAGGAAGAGAAACCGAATATAAGGGAAGGGTTTCTCTTGGTCGGAGTGAATCAGGACCATTGGATCAAGTTTTGATCAACGGCTGGAACCTGTCCCCGATTCTGGAACAGGGAGGCCGAACTCGGCCCGAACTCTGGTAAGGGCAGAGTTCGGCCCGAATTCTGGGTCCTTGTCCAAGAACTAAAATCAGGCTGAAAGGATGAAAAAATGGTTAAGTATGGGAAATCAAGATAAGTTATAAAGATAAATGATTAAGAATTTCAATAAACCAGATAGTAGAAGTAGAAAGATAGCAATATGAAATGGAAAAATAGCATATCAGCAAGTGACAAATCAAAATGTACCATATAATAAACAAGGAGTTATATTATAATTCAATATTTTGAATTTGCCATGAGTTAGCTGCAGGGGCCGGATCCCAGCTAGCGGTAGTCCTGAGGACTAGAGCACCGTGTCGCTTAGGCTTTTACGCCTTGTTGTTAGAAGGGCCCTTTCGGCTTGTACTCATAGCAAGTTCATCATAAGAGAATTGCAATATAATCGATATTTATGCAGGTGTATTTTAATTTATGACGGCTTCATCTAAAATTCTAAGTTCATGACAAAGGAAATTGAAGCGCTCTTCGGATAATAGCTTTGTGAAGAAATCAGCTAACTGATGATCAATGTCAATAAATTCTAAGTTAATCGTGCCATTTTGCTGATGATCACGCAAATAGTGGTGTCGAATTTCAATGTGCTTTGTGCGTGAGTGACAAATAGGGTTCTTAGTCAAGTTTATAGCACTGGTATTGTCACAAAAGATAGGAATATGCATGAAAGATAAATTATAGTCTTCAAGGGTTTGCTTCATCCACAGAATTTGTGCACAACAACGCCCAGCTGTTATGTATTCAGCTTCTGTTGTGGATAGTGCGACAGAATTCTGCTTTTTGCTAAACCAAGAGACTAAAGCCTTTCCTAATAAATGACACGTACCGCTCGTACTTTTACGGTCGACCTTGCATCCCGCAAAATCAGCATCAGAGTAACCAATGAGGTCAAATGATGTTGACTTGGGATACCATAGGCCCACTGTAACCGTACCTTTAAGGTATCTAAAGATACGCTTAACTGCGGTCATGTGTGATTCCTTAGGATTTGCTTGATATCTAGCACACAGGCAAACTCTAAACATTATATCAGGGCGACTAGCAGTAAGATAGAGTAGACTGCCTATCATACCTCGATACTTATGTTGATCTACGGGTTTGCTGCTGTCATCTGGTTCAAGCTTGGTTGAAGTAGCCATAGGAGTGCTGATTGGTTTGACGTTATCAAGGTCGAATTTCTTCAGTATGTCCTTTGTATACTTCGACTGACAGATGAAGGTTCCATTTGACATTTGTTTGACTTACAGCCCAAGAAAGTAGTTGAGCTCTTCCATCATGCTCATCTCAAACTCGGTCTGTATACACTTGGCAAAATCTTGACAAAGGATTTCATCAGTAGAACCAAAAATAATATCGTCTACATATATTTGAACTAAAAAAATAGTGTCCTTCAAAGATTTTATGAAAAGTGTAGTGTCAATTTTCCCTTTTGAAAAACCTTTCTCAAGTAAGAAGTTGCTAAGCCGTTCATACCAAGCTCTGGGGCTTGTTTGAGGCCGTATAGCGCTTTCTTTAACTTGAACACGTGGTCGGGAAATTTGTGATTTTTAAAGCCAGGGGGTTGTTTTACAAAAACTTCCTCCTTAATAAAACCATTCAAGAAAGCACTTTTAACATCCATTTGAAATAATTTGAAATTTTGAAAATTTGTAAATGCACAAAGCATCCGAATGGATTCTAATCTAGCAACAGGAGCATATGTCTCACCGTAGTCGATACCTTCCTCTTGGTTGTATCCTTGGGCTACTAGACGAGCTTTGTTGCGTGTGACTAAACCATCTTTATTTACTTTGTTTCTAAAAACCCATTTAGTACCAATAATTGAATGATTAGCCGGTCTAGGAACGAGTTCCCATACTTGGCTCCTCTCGAATTGGTTGAGTTCTTCTTGCATAGCAGAAATCCAAAATTCATCATTGAAAGCTTCTGAAATATTTTTAGGCTCAATTTGTGAAATAAAGGCAGTGCTAGCAATAGAGTCTCTTAATGATGATCTAGTAGTTACTTCTCGTGAAACCTCACCGATTACCAAATTTTCTGGATGAGAAGGCTTGAAAGAGAATTTCTTAGGCAAGCTTTCCAGAGAATTTATTTCGGTTGTGGTGTTCATTGGAGTAGACGTTGATGGTTCAACATCATCATCAAGAGTAGCTGCTGCACTGTTATCTTCATCAAAAGTCACATTTGTAGACTCTTCCACAATTAAAGAGCGTTTGTTAAAAACTCTATATCCCTTACTCTTGGCGGCATAGCCAGGAAAATACCATCGTCAGCTTTGGCATCAAATTTGCCTAAGTTGTCTTTGGTGTTAAGGATAAAATATCTGCAGCCAAAAACTCTAAAATAAGAAACATTTGGGGTTCTCCCAAACCAAAGCTCATAGGGTATCTTTTTCGTAATAGGACGAATAAGTACCCTATTTAAAATGTGGCATGCTGTACTGACAGCTTCAGCCCAAAAGTATTTTGGAAGTGAAAACTTGTTCAACATGACTTTAGCCATATCGCCAAGAGTCCTATTCTTTCGCTCCACAACACCATTTTGTTGGGGAGTTCTAGGACAAGAAAACTCATGATCAAAACCATTGGAATCACAAAACTTTTCAAAGTCAGAATTTTCGAATTCGCCTCCATGATCACTTCGGATTCGAGTGATCATGTAGCCTTTTTCGTTTTGAACTTTCTTGACAAAAATCTTAAAAACTGAAATAGCATCACTTTTATAAGTAAGAAAGAAAACCCAAGTAAATCTTGAAAAATTATCAACAATAACAAATACATAGAGTTTTCCACCAAGGCTGGCTACTCTACTAGGACCAAATAAATCCATATGAAGTAGTTGTAGGGGTCTAGTAGTACTTACAGAGTTTATGGAATGGAAAGATGATTTGGTTGCCTTATTCAACTCACATTCGGCACATACGGTGTCCTTTTTGAATGTGATGTCGGGCAAGCCTCTAACTAGCTTCTTGGTTGATAGCCTGGATATAGTATCCATGTTGGCATGACCAAGACGCTGGTGCCATAGTAATCGTTCATCTTTGTGAGCATATAGGCATCTAACTGCATGGTTAGTATCTAGAGACAAATAGAAAATATAAATATTGTCCTCTCTTACCCCTTCAAAAGCAATGTCTCCTGTTGACCTATCATATATAAGGCATTTGTTTTGTCCAAAGTAAATGTCATAACCATGGTCAGCAAGATGACTGATGCTGAGCAAGTTATGCTTTAACTCGGTCACTAGGCAGACATCCTTCATTACGGGAGAGGGAGGATAGCCAATAACACCATTACCTATAATATACCCTTTTAGGTTATTTCCGAAGGATACATATCCTTCTCTCTTCATCGATAGTGATGCAAAAAGATGTGCATCTCCCGTTATATGCCGCGAGCATCCACTATCGAGGATCCACTTACTCTTAGTTGAGGAGGGAAGGTCCACCTACATCAAGAGTAGATGTGACCTTTGGTACCCAAGTTCTTGAGGGTCCTAAAAAGTTAGCTTTTGGAAACCATACATATATCTTTTTATCAACTAATCTTCTGATTCTACATTGTGGTGATATGTGTCCATGTAGACCACAATAAGTGCATGTAGCATTTCTATTCACATTAGGAGCATGCTGATGATGTCTATAAGAATATTGATGATATGTAGATTCAGCATGGTGATGATATTGATATGGCATGGCATGATGATGTTGTCTATATGGCATGGTATGATGAGATTGTCTATATGGCATACCATGATGAGATTGTCTATATGGCATGGCATGATGAGATTGTCTATATGGCATGGCATGATAAGATTATCTATATGGCATGGCATGATGACTGTGTGTAGCATGATGTTTATGTGACATATGATGATTATTTCTACGTGCATGAGGTTTGTGAAACTGTGTGTATATGTAAGCATGATTGTGAGCAGCATGAGTATGACGTGGTTGACTAGTATGAGTAGTGTCATGCTTTGTGTGTGTCTCATGTGATTGGGTTTGAGGTTGAGCAACCTGTTTTCCCAATTTAGTCTCTAGTTTCTTAGAGACAGCTTGCAATTCAGTAATCTTAGCATTCAAACCATGCAATTTAGTAATGGTAATCTTGTGTCTATTCTTTTCTTCTGCAAGCTCCGTGTTGAGTATTATGATTTCTTGTGTTTGTTGCTCAATACGTGCCTCGGCATCATGTAAGCTTATTTTAAGCTTAGATACCTCATCAGTGACATCCGTGGGTGCAGTGTTTCTAATATTATCAAGTAAAAAAGAAAGTCTTTGTATTTCAACTTCATGACTTTTGATTTTGTCCTTGGCTTGTTTGTATTTACCAATGACCTTTTTATGGTCACTAAGTAAATCAGTGAAAGCATCGCCAAGTTCATCAAAAGTGAAGTCGTCAAGAGTTTCGTTAGATACCTTGTAGGATGTTGCCATTAGGCAAACATTAGCCGTATCTTGAGGAGAGTTCTTTTCTTCCTCAGAGTCACTAGCATCGCTTTCATGCCAGATGCTTGTGTTGGCATATTTCTTTGAAGAGGTCTTCTTGTATGGCTTCTCATAGCGGTTGCTTTTCTTTGAGAATGGACAGTCTTTTCGGACATGTCCTGTCTTCTTGCAACCGTAGCAAGTAGGCTCTTCTTCTTCATCTTCTTGTGGTTCCTTCTTTCTTCGGTTGAAGCGAAGGAATTTCTTGAAGTTGCGAACCATGAGGGCTTGATCATCATCTTCTGAGTTGTCGTCATCCGTCTCTTCGGGTTCAGCCCTCCGTCGGTGAGCTTTGAGTGCGATCTCTTTAGCCTTAGGAGCAGGCTCTTCAAAGTCTTTGAGGTCAAGCTCATGAGTCATTAGCTTTTCCATCAAGGTTTCCATGGACATGGTTGTGAGATCGTTTCCTTCTATGATGGCTGTCACCTTAGGGTTCCAAATTTTTGGTAACCCCCTAAGTAGCTTGTGAATCTTCTCGTGATTTGAATATTATTTCCCAAGCGAGAACAGGGGGTTGATGATGTCGAGGAATCTTATGAACATCTGCGTGATCGTCTCGTTTGACTTCATCTTAAAGGCCTCGTATTCTTGAGTGAGACGGCTTATTTTTGATTCCTTGACTTGGGTGGTTCCTTCATGCGTCACTTCTAGAAGCTTCCATACTTTGTGGGATGTGGTGCATGTGGATACCCTGTTGAACTCATTCCTGTCTATAGCACAGAATAAAGCCTTAATAGCTCTCCGCGTCTAGACTTGCCTGTTTCTTCTCCTCGTCAGAATATTTGTCATGTGATTTCTCAATGAGATCACCATTGACAACTATCCTGGCGAGCTTTTATAACCGTCAGTGACGATATTCCACAGGTCAAAGTCTAGAGACTTGAGATAAAAACTCATTCTTGTTTTCCAATACGTGTAGTTAGTTCCATCAAATAGGGAAGGCCTATGAGTGGACTGTCCTTCACCGTGATTGGAAATCAAGGATTGTGTGGTTGCCATGGATCAGCTCTAGGATGTAAATCCTTATAAAGAGAACAGAGCTCTGATACCAATTGAAGAACAGATGGCAACTCTAGAGGGGGGGTGAATAGATGTTTATAGAGATAATAACCAATTAAAAATTTAACTCTATCACAAACAAAACTAATCAGAGTAAATACGGAATTTAAAGTAAGAAGAAAGAGAGCATATGCAAACACAGCCTATTTTAACCTGGTTTCCCTCGTGGAGGACTAGTCCAGGCCTGAGAACTCTAGGTCAGGATTAAATCCACTATTTGTGAAATAGTAGTTTACAACCCGTGCCTTTTCTTCAGAAGAGCACGTCAACTTCTTACAAAGGATCGCAGTGGCGATTGCTTGGAATTTTCCAAGCGACTTCTTCAAGTCTTACACAAGACTCCTAACTGAGAGATGCTGAGCACTCGAGACTTAGGATGCTTGTGGCTAGTAGATGGGAAGGGTATGGCTTAGTTGAGCTTCAAGAGAGAAGAGAAGAAAAGATTGGATGATTTGAAATGAGAGAATTCTTGGCCTTTTTATAGGGTTTTTGTAGGCAGAATTCGGCCAGAATTCAGGTAGAAATTTCAAACATTTGGCCGTTGGACAACTTGCAACCAGCTAACCCTAAAATTTAGGTTGCTGATTTTAAGGGGACAGAGTTCGGCCCGAACTCTGTGTGGAGGCAGAGTTCGGCCCGAACTCTGTCTCCAGAGCACAGAATGGTTCTAAGGGACCTGTGGGCTTATTTCTGGATGGTGGAGTTTATGGATTTGGGTAGGCTTTTGGTCAAGTCTCAAGAGCTCAGCATGACACAGTTTACAACAGTCTAGACTCAATAAAAGTATAAAATACAGACTCATAAATAACTGAATTGTAAAGACTGGGCTGTCGTCTGACTTGAGCTTGATGTGGACGTCGTGTGTCGTATTAATTATTACAAGTATTATTTAGTCAATGTTATCGATATTTGGTTGACTGTGACTTTGTGTCAACACGCTAGACGAGGAAGAAGTCTCAGGCCTAGAACTACTCGTCCCAGGAGTGCTGCCACATAACGTTGTGTCAGTCAGAGATATGGCTGATCGATTCATTGGACTACTCGGCGTTGAGGATCCAGAACCCGTAGGAAGTTCCAGATGAGAACCTCGTCCACGTCGACACCTGCCGAATGATCCGCGTTGTCCTGTCATACCTGATAACAACATATGATGATGCAACAAATAAACATATATATAGTACATTCTACAGACAGAAACATGAAAGTACATTCTACAAGAAACATCGAAGTCCAGATAGTACATTCTACAAAAACATCAAAGTCCAAATAATAACCAATACTAGATAATAACCAAGTCTACATAATAACAAAATGAAAGTAAATTTCTCTCAATCATCTTCAGAAAATTCATCTTGTTCGTCTTCCTCGACCTCCTCTTCCTCTTCCTCCTCATCTTCACTTTCATCTTCGCCTTCGTCTTCGTCTTCCTCTTCAAATAATTCTACCTCTTCTACATTATTAGTCGTTGTCACGACCCGATCCCAAATTGTTGGGTCGAATCGGATCATGTCCAGCCTGCACCATTGTGAGACGGCAGTAGTAGCTGTTTCTATTTGCAAGTAATCTCAACAACATTTATACATTTTGTCACAACACTAAATTTACGAATATTAAAAACTTTAATTGTTTAACATAGAGAAAAAATCTGAACATAAAACACTGAAATGAAAAGTCTTCAACTCCAACACAAAGAAACTAAAAATGAAGATAACAACTATCTAGACACCGGCTCATCGGCCTCAGGATCTGTGTCCTCCAAGTGGGACTCTAGAAGTACCGCAGGATACCGCACAAGATCATAATAGCTATTAAACATAGCTCAGCATCAGCAATGTTACCTATTGGGGGGGATCCAGTCAGGGAATGAGCAAAGTACGAGTATATATATCTAACATTTCAAATGATAATGGAAATTTGCAATTTTAAACAGTTTGAAATACTTGAACCATATTTTCTAGCAATTTTCAGCAATTCAGTATTTGAAACAATGTGATTTAAATAGGTAACGTATATGACTGGCTTGGGTTGTACAAAAGCATCTTAGCGATACGATATGGCTTATTCCCATGTGTAAGAGGGGTTAGCTCACACAATAATGCAATATGAGGGTATTGGTCATAAATGCTACACTATTTTCCCAATATCCCCACAATCAATAACAATCAATATTTGAACTCTAGAAGAGAGTTCCGTGTAGCAATGTGGTTTAAGCATGCAAGATAACAATTATTAATTAAAATGCAAGATAACATATCCGTACTTGCCTTTATTTGTATGACTGGATCGGGTTGTTGATACCGGGGAAAAATCAAGTATGTCCTCGAAACCCTACAGTTTCAGAACTCTGACTTAGAACCAAAATAAAGCCATCTCTAGGTGTACTAGTTACAATCTCTAGAAGTAGATCCTAGTCCAGTTTTTAAGTTATTAATTATACTACCGGAACTCGTTTATCGTTGCGAATTACAATCATTAATTAACGAAGTAAATTTAATATTTATTGGGAAAAATAGCATTTACAAGTTAATTGGCAAAACTTTGTAGTTTGGTAACATATATATATATATATATATATATATATATATATATATATATATATATATATATATATATATATATATATATATATATAGGTTTTTCTTTAAATGAGAAAATGTGAATTTG
>JANAVB010017254.1:0-34284 GCA_029216955.1 Iris pallida
CATATTATCTCAGTTACTTACGTATTTGTGAAACCAGGACGGAAAGGTACAATCAACCTCTCTTTGAAGTCCTCATCGGTAATATCGGGTGTCATCATTTTGACTTCATCTCTAAATACACTTTTAGAGAGAATAAAAATAACTGTAGTCACTTACTTCACAAAATTAGAGATTATAACGAGCGTAAGTGTAGTCATGTCTCCAAATCTCTCACTTCTTGTATGTCACAATTTAATAAAACATATCGGTTAGCGACATCATACTCATCGTCAGTCAACCACCATTTCTTACTAGCCCCAATATGAATGCCCCTTACATTAAATATATCTCCATCCTCAATGTCTTCGTCATTCCTTTGAGGTCTATTTCAATTTATCTGGACATGAGTATCAAAATAAATAGAGCAGAAGTTTGATACCTCCTCGATAAAATATGCTTCACATATCGAAGCCTCATATGAGCCTTGTTGCCAACTTTCTTCTTTGGATGGTGTAGGTACATAGAGAGACAAATTATCTTAAGATTAACAATGAATTATAAAATCAACTTAAATTCCACTTAAATTATATCGATTTTTATTTACCTTTCAAATGGGTACATCCATCGATAATGAACAGATGCACCAACATAGGCTTCGTATGCTAGATGAATCGGTAGATGCTCCATGCTGTCGAAGAAGCCTGGTGGAAATATTTTTTCTAACTTGCAAGTTGTTAAGACAATCTTCTTCTCAAGTTCAAGCATATGTTGCACCGTCAACTTAGTTGAACAAATATTCCTAAAGAATGTAGATAGCTCGGCCAACGGAACCCATACAGCAGAAGGCAACAACTTTCTTAAAGCAATGGGCAGTAATCTTTCCATAAATATGTGGCAGTCGTGACTCTTCATTCCCATTATCTTGCACATCTAGACAAATTCGACACAAAGCCGTCGAAAAATCTTAAAGTAGATATCCACTTGCGATTATTAATCAATCTTCCTTGCTCAATGTGTATTGCGCTATCGGCTTAGTTAATTGTCCACCAGCTCCCCTTTGTATCAAGTTTAGATAAGGATACTTATATATCTCGGCTGTCTTGTCTTTCTTTTGGATTGTACTTTGTCTTTCCTTTAATGTCCATGACGGTATTGAAGACATTATCGAACATATTCTTTTCGATATGCATGATATCAAGATTATGCCTTATAAGATTATCTTTCCAATAAGGCAAGTCCCAGAAGATACTCCGTTTGGTCCATTTATGGCTTTGTCTGAACCCCTCGACACGATTGTTCGATAGATCTTCCATTACGGTGGGCAAATATTTACATCTTTCCAAATATCGTATTTCGATAATCTGGCAGGCGGATGAGAAAATTCTTGTTTTCCAGCTCGAACGCGTCCTTGTTTCTCCAAGGATGACTCGCAGGCAGAAATTGACGGTGACAGTAAAAGAAAGAAGTGTTTCCTCCATGCTTAAGGTGGAATGCCATACTATTTTCCATACATATCGGACAAGACATGGTGTCGTGAGTACTCCATCCCGTATGCTGGAAAATTATTGATTGTCCACATCAGTGAAGCTCTCATCTAAAAGTTCTATTTCCTGGAAATATCATAGGTTGCGACGACAATCTCTCACAGCTGTTTTAACTTATCCACCAATGGCTGTAAGTATATATCGATGTCTACATCAGATTTTTGGGACCGGGTATGATAGCTGTCTAGAACATATAAGGAGTCTTCATACATATCCATAGTGGCAGATTGTAAGGGGTAAGAATGACCGGCCAGCAGGAGTATTGAGATCCCGACTGCTCGAAAGGAGCAAAGCCATCAGAACATAGCGCCAGACGTACATTTCTAGGCTCTGCAACAAAATGGATGACACAAATCAAAATGTTTCTACGCCTCTCCATCCGAAGGATGTGACAATTCTCCATCGTCCTTTGTGCGTTCTTCATTGTGCCACGTCATGTGTTCTGCTGTATTCAGAGACTTATACATCCTCTGCAACCGGTTCGTGATCGACAAGTAATGCATATACTTGTAAGTACGTCATTTTTTAGTTGACTTTCCTTTTTCCTGTACTGGCTTGTAACGATCCGCATTACAGAAGCTGCAACTTTCTATGTCCTCGTTCTCCTTGTAATACAACATGCATCCGTTGCGACAACAATCTCTTCTCGTACCCCAGTCCCAGTTTTCAGACCATCATCTTTGACTTGAAGAAGATTTTTGGGAGCTCTTTGGATTCCTTCTGTAACACCTCCTTGATTAGTTGTGTGATCCGATCATAGCAAGCTTGCGGTAAGTTAAAATCAGACTTTATGTTTAACAACCGTATCATCTCTGACAGTACAGAATGAGTCTCACAACCAGGATATAGAGGAGTATCTGCATCCTGAAACATATCATAGAACACCTTGCCTCGGGATTAGGATCCGGATCAAAATTAGGCCCTGCCGCATCGTACACCATATCTCGTGCAAGGTTCTGCAGGTCTCCATAATCAACAGAGCATCCACCGTCTTCGATGACAAAATCTGTTGCAGCATTATCATTAAAAGCATAAGTAGCAGCTTCCATAGCCTTTCTTTCCGTATATAGTTCACCTTGCAATGACCACAGGCCGTAATCTTGTACGAAACCCTTACTGGTCAAATGATCTCTCACAGTTACTACATCTTCGTAATGTCTATTGCGACAATTACCACATGGACACTTGATATTGTTATCATCCATGTACCGAGCTTTGCTCATGGCATACTTAAGAACACTTCTACGCCTGCCTAAAAATTGTCACTCACACTATTCTGCTCTCGTGTTGCCGTTTGTACATCCATGTACGATCAAGAGTAACGATCTATCAAGGATTGGATGTGAAAATCTGTACCGTAAGATAAAGTAACAGAATTGCAATTAAAAATATATAGTTCGATACCGACCCCCCTCTACTTCGTCGCTCTACTTCCCGTACTTCTCAAGAAAGCCCCCTCCCTGACCGATACTCATAGAAATAGTCCGATACCGATACTCATATAAATTGTAAAACCGCTAAATTTCTACTTTAAAAAAAAAATTTGGTACTAATTTTTTATTTATTTTGTATTTGTACGTCGCGCGCACAATTTATTTTTTTGTTGCTCGACGAGTGCGAATATGTGCGAGCGTACATATTTTTAGAAAAATATTTTTTTATTTTTATAGTTTCAAAATAATATAGTAATAATTAATTTTAGCTATCGTACCAAAATTTTCAAGTTTATAATTTTATTTATAAAAAATCTTTGGTTTATACAGTTATAATAATATAATATTTTGCGTGCATACTATATTTTTATAAATATTTATTTAGTTAATTTCTAAATAATAATGTAATTTTCGAAATTATTATTATAAGTATTTTAGAAAATATATTTTGAAAATTATTGTGGCAATTTAAATCTTGATTTGATTTTATGGATTGATTTAAATAGCTAAAATATTATCTATGTTTAAAAAATTGATTTATCTTATTTGACTTTAAACTAAATAATTTAATTAGATTTAAATTGGATTTGTATTTGGATTTGGATTGGATTGATTTTAAATTAAGTTGCGAATTATCTATTTTTGGGTTTAAACTACTCTTAATCCTTATCCAACTATGGAATTTCCACATCTTATAAATAGGCAGGTACTCCTCCATAAATTTATAATCCACAATATTCCTCCACCACAACCAAACGTGAGTGTATCATGTCCATGTCACCTCCCGTCCATATCTTATTCCATCTTTTTACATATACATCATCCCTTCGTGTCGACAATCCCGACACAATTAATCCCTAACCTACCTATTCTAAACCCCCGCAGCCCTGACACACTATTTCCCGCTCCACCAACAGCACTCCCTACTCCGGCAGCCACCGTCGCACATCACCATTACCTCCACTGTTCCAACATCACCACCACGACCACAAACACGTCTGTATCTGTCACGACCCGTTACCCAAATTGTTGGGCCGGGCCGAGCCATGTCCAGCCTACGCTTGCTAAAGCGTAGTAAGCTGTTCTAAGAATAGACAATAAAGGATCTAAGCTACTAACAGTTCTAAAATCACATTTAAATGTTCATCACAACACAACATCGATAAGCGAAGGTAACATAAGCACAGACTTAATAATACATAACCAAAGTATCTAACTGGAGACAAAGTCCAGTATCCAAATATAAGAACATACCAAAGTCTCAGTCTCAAAACATATGGAAATAACTAAGCAAGGTTCCCCGCTGGGGCCTCTTCTGGAGCTAAGGCCAGGTCCTCAATGCAGTACCATAATATGTAACATAGCATTTTCCTCCTCGAAAAGTATACCTACAACGTTATCCTGTCAGGACGGGAGCAAGTACAACCTCTACAACTAAAGTACTGAACATATAATGAAAGAGATGTACAACAAGAACATGGTGTGATAAGTCTATAAAATAGGAAATACTGGAAAACATGGTCTCATGGTACAACTGGGATCACAGTATCATAGTAACATAGGGAACATGGCATATCTGAAATCATGGTATGACTGGAATCACGGTAAAATATATTTGTCAAGATGACACATGTATATCTAATATTTAAAACTGGAGCAAGTACGTGATCGGTCAATAGGTGATGGTGCTGTGGCACCGATAAGACCATATGTACTTCCGTACATGCCTAAATGTACACACGTACAAGTCTACGTGATTTTGGGCCTATGGCAAGGTCTACATGATTATGTCGTCCTTACAACGGCATCAAGGTCGCAGATAGGGGCATGATCACGTACTCAACTGTCAGTTTCCACAATAACCCATATTCTAATATGTGAGAGATACGAGAACAGTAAACATGTAGAAATAATGGGAGCAGTATAAGCATGGCAGGTACTGGGAGCAGTACAGTACAAACTATGTGAACTTAGAGCCGTATAAAGCATAGTGAAACATGTGCTGAAAAAACCAGTAAGAAGCATGTGAAGATATGATAACTGTCCTAAGCATGGTAGGGACCAAATTTATGTAACATGTGAAGATTTATCTTGCAGTTATTCAGAAAGCAGTATTTTTAACAGGGTTAATACATGTTCTAGCATTAAAAGACAGTAAATGAGTGTGTAGATGTACTTGCCTGGGATCCTGCTATCAATATGAATCAAGGCTCGGAGTGAAGCCACAGTCCTAAAAGATGAGATATACATAGCTAATCAGGGTGAAAAGACATACTATAAGTCTAGGTCAACTAGGGCAAACTAAGACAAACTGGGTCAGAGGTTGACTTATAGTTGACTTTGGTCAACTGGTCAACTCCGGTCAATTCCAAGTCTAATGTGGGGTGACACATACCCAATAACTTTCTAGGGTCTTTACACTAGTATAGGGGGTGTCCAATACTACAAATACTCAAAACAACATAAAAATTGCAAGTCATAATTATTCAATAATTAAATCAACTGTACACTATGTTCCAACAATTTTTGAGATAGACAAAAGCTCAATTTTTCATGAAATAAAGTACCAAAATGATCCTTGTTAATTATAGAAATTTATACTAATTTTTCTGGAATTTATAAACCTTCATAAACATTTATTAAAAATCAACAAACATAGGTATCCTGAAAATGAGCTCTGTTTTCCTATTTTTATAAATACCAAAAGTCCTTATTAAATGCTTAAAAATTATAATAAATTAGCTAAATTAACATAGTATTAAATACAATTTTTTTAGAATTTATACAGCACTTAATTATATGAAAAAAATACAAAACAGCCTAACCGGATTATCCGACGGATTACCGCGAATTACTGGCAGATTTTTCGTTCCGTCACAGCAAGTTTTGTGGTGAAAATTCGGATTTTCCGACGGATTTCCGCGGATTTCCGATGGATTTCCGCGGATTTCCGACGGATTTTTCGAACCATCGCAGAAAGTTGATTTTTGAACTCAAAACTTGTTTCGGCCATAAAACTTCGTTTTTTAAATCGAAATTCGGACTTTCAAAAGTCAAAATTAAATAGAATTGAATTTCCTACAACATGAAAGTATTAGTTTTCACAAATCAAAACATTTGATAGATCAAAACCTCGAAATACTCGAAAATCATATCTAGAAACTCAGATCTACGCAATACTGTCGATCAAAACCAAAAGTGCTATATACTAAACATGTTAACAATTTAAAGAAGCAAATTATAGGCCAATAAAACTTTAGTTTCTATGGAAAACAAAAATTATAGCCTGGTCATGTCACTTATGAGCAAGATGTACTTGCCTGGGTTAAGCTCCAAGCCTAATCTTCTACTCCACCACCAAGAGGGGTACGAAACCACACTCTAGACCTCAAGGCCAAGCTCCTAGCAAAGCTCCAAGGAAGAGAAAGGAAGAAGAAATGGAAAGAGTGAAGAGAATGAAAAGAGAGAGGAGAAAGAAAGTGAAAGGGTATAGAAGGGGAATTAATCTTAGCCGTTGGATCGTGATCCATGTGAAATCTAAGTCAATCCTAACCATTCAAACAACCAAATATCCAATGGGTAATAGGGTGCATCTACACTATTCATGAAAATATCTTAAATACTTCACGAAATATCTAAACACTATTCACAAAAATATCCGAAATACTATTCATGAAAACTATCGAAATCGAAAATACTAAAATGTAGAAAATCTGTCTGGACGGTATGCCGGCCAAGAAAAATCTATAAGTTAGGAAACATTTTTAAAGCATTACGAAAATCAAGAAAATACGAAATACACTACAAAATACGTATCCGTATATAAATACCGATACTGTGAGAAATATTTTATTCAGAAAAATAAAAATAAACCCTGAAATTCAGGGGTTACATCCTACCCACCTTACAAAAATTTCGTCCTCGAAATTAAAATCACCCAATAGATCAAACTATAACATGTAGCTGCTCTGGCTACGATACTCAATCTGCTATCCTTGTAATCATCTCTTATGTTTTTCCTACAATCTTTTTGGTTCAGGTTCAACAAAGTCCTTCAATCATAAACTACGTCATATATCCTTTAGAATCTTCCATACTAACATGGAACATTTATGTATACCCTAAACTATAGGTCATTCTCTGGGTATATTATAAGCCTACAATGCTTAATCATCAACCATATTTCCAACCTCAATTGTAAATACTTGATTTCCTTATCACATCCTAAGTATCCTTATTCTATCAATCCACCGTTCCTTTGCATCATTTGTCGTCAATCCTTTCCTACAGCTTCTCCTTGAAATTATACGGTCAATATTTATCCTTAGCGTAGAGCCTTCTTCTTTTACTTAACAAGTCCTCCGAATATAAATCCTCGATTTCAAAACTTTCGATTTATTAATTACCAATGTACCTATGTCTTTGCCTTATTCTTTGTCTTTTAATCGATATCTTTCCGATCTCGTACGCAATACGATAACTCATTCTAATTTATTCTATATCAATCCACATATCGATCTACCCTCTAATCACATGTAATTAGCTATAGATAACCACCAAAATTCTATAAATGCTAAATCCTCAAACTGCTAAGCACAAGATTCTAATCCTCAATCCATAGTCATAACAATATAATATCTCATTATTCCATCTTGGATACCCTATCATCAAGTCATACTATCAATACAATCGTTCTTCATGGTTTCCAAGTCTACTACTGTCAGTCACCCATACTTGTCCTATAAGCTTAATCTAACCAATCCCTAGGAAAAGTATTTATCACAAACACATAATACATTTATAGTTATACTACAAAATCAGTTAACAAGGTTTGGCTATTTCGGTCGCCTATGAAGTAGAAGGTAACAAGGCCTAAGACTGGGTCAAACAATCCATAACAGTGTCCAAACAAGTTAAAGGGTCAAGTAAGACGGAAAAGTTTATTGGAATACTCCAAGAATGGTACGAAGACAACGGGATACATAACGGGAAGAATTACCCAAGAGGTTAAGGAAAAATAGTTTAGTCAATTATAGGAAAAATGGAACAAAAATAATTATTTCCAAAAAGATAACATGAAAGCAATGTTGGAGAGTCCTAAGAACCTATAATCCTAGTTGTAGATGTATATGACAAAGTTAATCAAGACGGGAGAATGATAACAAGAATTTTTCCTGCTCATTCGATCATATCAGAGGGGATCAAACTCTTAACGATATTGAAATTTGAAGAAACATTCAAGGATAAGGAATAAGTCAAATTTCCTTTATGATAGGAAGTTAAAGACAAGTTTCATAGGAATCAAGTTAATCATCTCTCTGATACTATCAAATTTATCTGATCATTATTGCCATTCATACCTTTATCTCACAAGTCCAATGGAAATTCAACATTTATATGACTAATACCAAACTGTACCCTTCTGTCATAAAGATTGAACATTAACATGTTTACCATAGGCCTAATTGCTAATTTCCAAAACATATAACTCAAAACTATCCCTTATCATCTTTAAAATCATCTTTAATTCAAATTTCCTCCACATTGTCATAAATTGATCCGAACCTCTAATCAAGTTTATGAAATCCTTGAACTTGTTCAAATCACGCTCCTCCAAATCGAATCTAATACTACTAGGCCTTACAAAATTTATTCTCCATTAAAATCAGCTTTCATATTCTCTTCATCGTACACTTTCAAATATTATCCACCTTAAATAAAATTATCCACAAAGTCTCCTTTTTTTTTTTTCTTTTTTTTTTCCAAAATCTCATATTCCTACGAAGATCACTTGATAACAAATATGCCTTCCGATCTAGATGATTTACGACACTTCCTTACTTTTTCAAGGTGAAAAGATACAAGAATTTAAATGATTAACAGTGTAGTTGACAGAAAAAGGTACAAGATAGATGATTGGTGAAATCGGGACATAGTAATCAAGACGAAGAAATAATGGTAAGGCAAAGAAATTATCATACGATGAGAAGGAAAGAAAGAATGACGAACAAGAATAATAGTAGAATCATTCGTGTTCTTAGGTCAAAAGAAGTGAATCAATTTAAGATATGTTCTGATAACCATACACATCTATCTAGAATCATGTTGCCAGAATTTTCGCCACACCAGTATGCTTAGATGCAATAAACGATAGAGTCATAACTATGGTATACACCCTATAATCATGTTATCTAGAATTCTCGCCACGCCAACCGGTATGGCTGCAAGAAAATCTAAATTCTATGAATAGAATAGTATATCCAAATCAGGCTCTATGTTTTTGTCATACCAGCTAATATGGCTGCGATAAATTCTAAACTTCATAACTAAAGCAGACGTTTACCTTATCAGATATATCATAATTCAATCCACAAAATTTATCACGATGCAGATCAACGTCAACAACAAAAATCAGAAATTATATTCAATAACGAATTTAAGGAAGAACAGATAGACAAGTGAAAACTGATTTCTAGATAAGATTAGAGTGAGATCCTCAGGGGTCATCCCAAGGGTACAAACTTGGTCTAAATTGACCCACTGAAATACAAACAAGAGACTAAATACAGTTAACGGTCCTATGCTGTGACGAGTTCTCCTATGTTGCAATCTTAGCATTCCTCTAGGTGTTCTAAATGTTATTCCTAGTGTTATCAAGTTGTCCTAGATCCTAATTGCAGGCATGTTTGGTACAATAACGTAACCAAACAACTTAATTCGAGACCTGTATGGGCCACCACTAAAAACATGTCACGACCCGTACCCAATTGTTGGGCCGGGCCGAGCCATGTCCAGCCTACGCTTGCTAAAGCGTAGTAAGCTGTTCTAAGAATAGACAATAAAGGATCTAAGCTACTAACAGTTCTAAAATCACATTTAAATGTTCATCACAACACAGCATCTATAAGCGAAGGTAACATAAGCACAGACTTAATAATACATAACCAAAGTATATAACTGGAGACAAGTCCAGTATCCAAATATAAGAACATACCAAAGTCTCAGTCTCAAAACATATGGAAATAACTAAGCAAGGTTCCCCGATGGGGCCTCTTCTGGAGCTAAGGCCAGGTCCTCAATGCAGTACCATAATATGTAACATAGCATTTTCCTCCTCGAAAAGTATACCTACAACGTTATCCTGTCAGGACGGGAGCAAGTACAACCTCTACAACTAAAGTATTGAACATATAATGAAAGAGATGTACAACAAGAAACATAGTGTGATAAGTCTATAAAATAGGAAATACTGGAAAATATGGTCTCATGGTACAACTGGGATCACAGTATCATAATAACATAGGAAACATGGCATATCTGGAATCATGGTATGACTGGAATCACGGTAAAATACATTTGTCAAGATGACACATGTATATCTAATATTTAAAACTGGAGCAAGTACGTGATCGGTCAATAGGTGATGGTGCTGTGGCACCGATAAGAACCATATGTACTTCCGTACATGCCTAAATGTACACACGTACAAGTCCGCGTAATTTTGGGCCTATGGCAAGGTCTACATGCATAATGTCGTCCTTACACGGCATCAAGGTCGCAGATAGGGGCATGATCACGTACTCAACTGTCAGTTTCCCCATAACCCATATTCTAACATATGAAAGATACGAGAACAGTAAAACATATGGAAAATACTGGGAGCAGTATAAGCATGGCAGGTACTGGGAGCAGTACAAAACATGTAAATACTCAGAGCCGTATAAAGCATAGTGAAACATGTGCTGAGAACCAGTAAGAAGCATGTAAAGATATGATAACTATCCTAAGCATGGTAGGGACCAAATTTATGTAACATGTGAAGATTTATCTTGCAGTTATTCAGAAAGCAGTATTTTAACAGGGTTAATACATGTTCTAGCATTAAAAGACAGTAAATGAGTGTGTAGATGTACTTGCCTGGGATCCTGCTATCAATATGAATCAAGGCTCGGAGTGAAGCCACAGTCCTAAAGATGAGATAATACAATAGCTAATCAGGATGAAAAGACATACTATAATGTCTAGGTCAACTAGGGCAAACTAAGACAAACTGGGTCAGAGGTTGACTTATAGTTGACTTTGGTCAACTGGTCAACTCCGGTCAATTCCAAGTCCAATGTGGGGTGACACAATACCCAAACTAACTTTTTAGGGTCTTTACACTAGTATAGGGGGTGGTCCAATACTACAATAACTCAAAACAACCAAAAATATTGCAAGTCATAATTATTCAATAATTAAATCAAACTGTACACTATGTTCCAACAATTTTTGAGATAGACAAAAAGCTTAATTTTTTATGAAATAAAGTATCAAAATGATCCTTGTTAATTATAGAAATTTATACTAATTTTTCTGGAATTTATAAACCTTCATAAACATTTATTAAAAATCAACAAACATAGGTATCCTGAAAATGAGCTCTGTTTTCCTATTTTTATAAAATACCAAAAGTACTTATTAAATGCTTAAAATAATATAATAAATTAGCTAAATTAACATAGTATTTAAATACAAATTTTTTAGAATTTATACAGCACTTAAAATATATGAAAAAAATACAAAACAGCCTAACCAAATATCCAATGGGTAATAGGGTGCATCTACACTATTCATGAAAATATCTTAAACACTATTCACAAAAATATCTAAACACTATTCACAAAAATATCCGAAACACTATTCATAAAAATATCTGAAATCGAAAATATCTAAAATGCAGAAAATCTGTCTAGACGGTATGCCGGCCAAGGAAAAATCTATAAGTTAGGAAACATTTTTAAAGCATTACGAAAATCAAGAAAATACGAAATACACTACAAATACGTATCCGTATATAAATACCGATACTGTGAGAAAATATTTTATTCAGAAAAATAAAAATAAACCCTGAAATTCAGGGGGCTTACAGCATCTCTTCCCCAATACCGCCACAAGTTTGCCGCTATCCTCTCCCAACCACCATGTACACCGTCAATCGCCAACCAACCCGACAGCTCCCATCACAACCACCATCGCCACAGCCTCCACCACGCCATCACCCATACCGCAACCACCGTCATTACCTCCCTGAACCCCCAAATCACCATCACCACCACTTCTGGCCGCAGTCACCACTGCCATGGCCGGCGAACACAGAGCCAACACTGGTCACCCATGACCGATAGGTCCCATACCCTACCATCACCGCCGTAGCCACCGCGGCAACCGTCGCGGCCGACTTCACAACCCAACACCAAAATAGAACAAAATAAACACCCCGCCACCACCGTGTCTTACCTCAGCCGGAGTCATGCCCGACCGTCGCTCCGCCCTCCGCGCGCGACCGCCGTCGACTCCGCCGACCAGCCCCATCGCCGACCTCCAAACCCTCCGCCGTGAGCCGCACCGGAGCTACCCTCGTCTGCTCCTCCGCCGGACCATCGACTCCTCCGCCGCCTCTCTCTTTCGACCCCCTCCGCCCTGCTTCCCCTATCCTCCGTGCTTCACCGCAACCAACCGTCGAAAACCCTCCAGCCAACCGCTCCCATCATTTCCTCCTCTCTCCGAGTCTCTTCCGACCAAATTCTCGTCCGCCCCCTTCTTCCTCAGCCCCGACCCGCTCTTTCCGCCGCCGATCAACGCCTCTTTCCGTCGCATGAGCCCCGACGACCCCCTCTGCTTCTCCTTCCCTCTCCCCGCTCCTTCTTCCATTCCTTTCTTTTTTTTTCTTTCCGAGTGTTCACACTCTCTCTGTCTTTAAATTTCTTTTTATTTTTATTTAAGTTGCTTGTTTTATTTATTTATTTATGTTGCTTTATTTATTTATTTAAGTTGCTTTTTATTTATTTATTACTGTGCTATATTTTTCCTTTTCAATGGATTTTTTCTTTCCTACTTTAGAGATTATTTTATTATTATAATGTTAGCATTAACAAATTGCTAACATGGAGGTGACTTAAATTCCTTCCTTTCAAAAATGGCAGTAGCCCTGTCATTGTTCTTTTGGTTTTCGTTTAATTTAATCTAATATTATTTTTGTTCTTTTCTCTGTTGATTGTTTTGTATACAATAGCGACTAATTGCTATACATACATTATGTTATTAGGAATATATTATTATAAGTATTATTGTTATTAGTTGTCTTATTAAAATATATGGTAATATTTTCTAATTACTGCTTACAAATGATAGTATTAGGCTTTGAACTCCTTATGGCTTCTATGTTATTTGAATTTGTTATTATTGTCTGGTTTTACTGGTATTTAACATTGAATTTATTCTCCATATATATAACTTATCTTTATGTTATTTTAACAATATAGTTTTGGTCAAAACTTATATTTTTACAAATTTAGTTCTAGCCTAAAAGATATTTTTTTACGTATTTATTTATAATATTTTTAGTAGCCAAAACTTAATTTCAAAGATATTTCTCAAATAGTTTTTATTTACTTATTTCTGCCAATTTCTCTTGAATATCCAATTTTGTCCCTTGCTAGCCATATTCCTATCTTCTTCCAAATCTCGAACTTATTTATATCATCCCTAACTAATTGGACCGTCCTGGACTCGATGGAACCATCCGTGCCGCCAACAAAGGTCCCCTTGTGTAGTTGTTACACCGAAATCACAGTTCGTGCCACCTTGACCATCGCAGTACACTAGGCGTCCTACCAGGCAAGACACCTTGCCATCTGCTGTTTATTTATTTTAGCTCATATTTCATGCATTATTCATTACTTTATTTATACAAATAAACTGTGATACATGGCATAACCTGTTAGAACTTATTGTTCAGTTATATTTTCTGCTATGTATTATTTTTCTTACACATTAAACTTAGAGTTAAGAGGCCACCTTTGTGTGTTGCATTCATAGGCCTTGAAATATTTATTCCACATTGTTGTGTGTCACATATAGGACTCGAACATGCGTGATTGGCTGGCCACCAGTACGTATAAGCCGTGCGTTAAAAAATAACTACTAAAAGAATTGCATGCTAGAGACTTAGCAGTTATGAGTTGGCAGTGGGCGGGAAAAACACGATTGGAAGTTGACTACCACCCTATCTATCGTAGACTCGCTCGCTACCGAGGAACGATAGGTAGACTATATGCTATAGACTCGCTCGATACTGAGGAATAGTATATGATGTTGTGACTCGCTACTGAGGTACTGTATTGGTATTTTCTTGACTTGACCTGGTAGTCATGCGACCATGAACTGTTCTTAAAACTGTATTCACTTAGATTTGGTTAGGTGCCCTTATCTGTTAGGTATGAGTACTCTTGGTTTGGGTACTTGTATCTGACCGTGGCATGGAACAATAACTTGTTGCGGATTCGTTCATCATACCTTGTCCTTGTTTGGTTGTAGGTGTGGCTTACTACTTCAATGAGAAGGTATTGAACCTTGTTGGGGTCCGGATACCATATTGGATTTATAGCATGGAAAGATACGTCATCGTGAATTAGTTTACCATCTCCTGTCCTTGTTTGGTTGGGGGAATGGTAAGCTAGTTCAATAGGTGTGTATTGGACCATGTTATAATTCAATTAACTTATTTATTTGAGCAATATTTATTCAGTTTATATGGCATGATATTATGTGTCTTGTTACGTCCCTCTGAGGACGTGGTTATCTCCCAGGTGTGTGCTCTTGTCTTTTGCTGGTGTTCTAGCTCTAGCCGTGACCATATTCATTTCTTCGAGGATGATTGCACTTGGATCGTCTTCGCTTCGCTCGCCAACACTACCAAAATACATGGATTTACCGACGGCCTTATCCGTCGGTAGTCCGTCGCCAAAAATAAATACCGACGGATTACCGACGGATATTTTGGTAAAACAGCCGTCGGGAATAACCTCGTCGCTAAAACATATCCGTCGCTACTTCTCCGTCGCTCAGCGACGACTTAGCGACGGAATACCGTCGGCGCATTTAAATATATATAGCGACGGATTACCGACTAGCTTTCGTCAAAACATGTATCAGGATATAGGGTTAGCGACGGAAAAATCCGTCGCTAAAGAGTCGGCAAAACCGTATCAGTGATATTCTGATACGCAATATCCGTCGCTAATCCGTCGTAAATTTGTCGGTAAAAGCGTATCAGAGATTTTCCCATACGGCAGGTCGTCGTTATGCCGTCGCTAATCCGCCGAGGTGTACGACGGATTAGCGTCGTATTAGCGACAAAAGATCCGTCGCTAACTGCAAAATTTATGGACATCAAACAGAACCAGGTCGACGGACATTCCGTCGCTAAACCGTCGCTCAATGTAAAATACTCCAGGTAGCGACGGATATTACGTCGCCAATCCGTCGATACATTAATTCCTACAGTTAGCGACGGATAGTCCGTCGCCAATCCGTCGCTTTATTGAAATGCTCCAGGTAGCGACGGTTTTTTACGTCGCCCACTCCGTCGCTAAACTCAGTTTCTCCAGTTAGCGACGGACTATCCGTCGCTGAGTGGTCGCCAGTCCGTCGCTAACTTCTAATTTTTGAAAAAAAAAATACTGCAAACAGACTCTTTCCTGTTTATACAACACATCCAACACAATATCAAACATGCAAAATATCCATATACAACACCATATATCCATATCCAACACGAATATCCAACGTATCCAATATCCAACACCATATATCCATATGCAAAATATCCATATCCGACACCAATATCCAACAAAATATTACCAACACAATATATCCAATATCCAACATTAAATTATCCAAACATAAAAAAAATATCCGAACATACAATGTATCCAAATGTCTACAAAAATTTTGGCAGCACCTCCTTTGTATATCAGATCATCGCTTATAACCCAGCGTAGGTATATATCCAAAAATCACATAGACGAAATATGCACATACGAATTTAATGCACACCAATTATCCAAGAATAGACATCAATTATACTGAAGAGTAACCTAATATCCGTCGTTATACTGAAAATTTATCTTCAAGTGTGAGAACGGATGGCTCAGAATACACAACCCAAAATTCATTCTAGCATACATTAGTGTGAATCATCTATGTTCTGTACATATGGTGTAGTATATGATCTTATCGTATCTAGTATCTGAAAAACGTAACAGAATCAAGATGAACTCACATAATGTAATACTAAGACATCATCTACTACTATATAAGATATAGTGATAGGTTGTCGTATCATCATTGCCGAGGAATGAGGGTCGGAGGACAGTCAAACTTATCTACGGCTACATAGTTTCTGCCTCGCCAGTCGAATGGCTGCAGGAACTATATATGTCCTGATCACTATGTCGTACCGTAGATTAATGCAAATGGAGCTGGAAACAAAATACAGAAACCAAAAAACAAAATACAGAATCCAATCCCTGGGTTCGCCGAAAATACGAAACACAGAATCCAATCCCTGTATTTTAAGTGTGAGAACGGATGGCTCAGAAGACAACCAAACCGGAGAGGATACTCCAAGAGATACATCTGAGTAGGACGTATACTCTGAGAGATCACCCTTACAGAAATGATATCAGTAGTGGGATCGAATGTTGGAGAAGATATTATCACAGTATACGTCCTCTCCTCTATGATGGCTCTAGACCCATCTGCTCGTCCCTGCTTCCATTCTTCTTATTTGACTCTCTCAGCCACACATGATATCCAGCTCAAGTGTAGAGTAGGCGGAAAAGAAGGGGGCAGGAATAGGAGGGGGAAGCAGCACAGCCGGCGGCATGATCCGGAGAAAGTACAGAGGTTTTCTTCAACACACGTAGGAGAACTATAAGGATATATGTAAACACAACATATCATCTTGTCAAAGACCCTAAATATGACAACCATGTTACCGCGGTATCGGAAGACTAACATGTCATAATTTTATAAGCCGTGTGTTTTGACATAATCCTCCCAACCGGATTTCAGTTCTATGTAATAATGCGAGATTACGACACAGGAGGAAAGAGTTGGGATGATTATGTCAAAACACACGGCTTAAAAAATTATGACATGTTAATATTCCGATACCGCGGTAACATGGTTGTCACATTAAGGGTCTTTGACAAGATGATATATTGTGAAAAGATAAATCCTTATAGTTCTCCTACGTATGTTGAAGAAAACCTCTGTACTTTCTCTGGGTCATGCCGCCGGCTGTGCTGCTTCCCCCTCCTATTCCTGTCCCCTTCTTTTCCGCCTACTCTACACTTGAGCTGGATATCATGTGTGGCTGAGAGAGTCAAATAAGAAGAATGGAAGCAGGGACGAACAGATGGGTCTAGAGCCATCGTGGAGGAGAGGACGTATACTGTAATAATATCTTCTCCAACATTCGATCCCACTACTGATATCATTTCTGTAAGGGTGATCTCTCAGAGTATACGTCCTACCCAGATGGATCTCTCGAAGTATCCTCTCCGGTTGGTTGTCGTATCATCATTGCCGAGGGATGAGGGTCGGAGGACAGTCCACTTTATCTACGGATACATAGTTTCTGCCTCGCCAGTCGAATGGCTGCAGGGACTATGTCCTGGTCACCCATCATGGGTGTTATCTGGTAAGTATATGTAACAGAATGTAAAAGAATGTATATGTTCTTATCGTATCTAGTATCTGAAGAATATAACAAAATACAGAAACCAAAATACAAAATATAGAAACTAAAATACAGAAACCAAAATACAAAATATAGAATCCAAAAAGGACCCTCTGTGAGAACGGATGGCTCAGAACACAAACCAACCGGAGAGGATACTCCGAGAGATCCATCTGGGAGGGACGTATAATCTGAGAGATCACCTTTACAAGAATTATATCAGTAGTAGGATTGAGTGCTGGAGGGGATATTATCAGAGTATACGTCCTACTCAGATGGGTCTCTCACCGTTACTATTTTTTTCTGACAGCATGGTGGATGTGCTCCGTCCACAGATTCTGGCTCCGAGCCAAAACTTTGTTCCGGAGCTCAAGTGGACATCTTTGGTGTATAGCTCGAGCGAAAGGTTCCTGACAGCATGGTAGTCTCGTTTGTCAAAGTATCCGTGCTCGTCCCACAACCCATGTGGGATGAGCACGGATACTTTGACAGAGGAGACCACCATGCTGCCAGGAACCTTTCCCTTGAACTATACACCAAAGATGTCCACTTGAGCTCCGGAACAAAGTTTTGGCTCGAAGCCAGAATCTGTGGACGGAGCACATCCCCCATGCTGTCAGAAAAAAAATAGTAACGGTGAGAGACCCATCTGAGTAGGACGTATACTCTGATAACATCTCCTCCAGCACTCAATCCTACTACTGATATAATTCTTGTAAAGGTGATCTCTCAGATTATACGTCCCTCCTAGATGGATCTCTCGGAGTATCCTCTCCGGTTGGTTGTCGTATCATCATTGCCGAGGGATGAAGGTCGGAGGACAGTCCACTTTATCTACGGATACATAGTTTCTGCCTCGCCAGTCGAATGGCTGCAGGAACTATGTTACCGCGGTGTCGTAGTCCAATATAATCCAGAGATTGACACAGTTCTAATTCATATATGTAGTCCAATACAAATAGTCTAAAACAAAAACAATCCAATAAAATTAGTCCAATACAAATAAGTACTAATAGCTAATGCTTGCCACGCTGCTCACGCAAACGCTCAGTGATACTTTCACGCAACCACCTCCGAAATGCGAGATTTTTGGTGCGAGGAGAGGCGTCGTCCCTTGTCAGGACTGCATCAAAAGCACTCTCGGCATTACTAGCTACCGGTGCTGGATGACTAGAACTCCCGGTCTCACTAGCAACCGGTGCCACTTCCTCCTCAACTGTAGGAGGAGCCACCTCAGCATTCACTGTTTTCTTCAAACGACGTGCCGCTCCTCGGGTCATGGGTGCCATCTGGTAAGTATATGTAACAGAATGTAAAATAATATAACAGCTCAAATTCAAAAACCAAAATCCCCATGCCAACATGAATCATAACATATAACTTAAACCCAGACATGACATAGGATTAAACCTAATGATTTAATCATCCTTAAATCAGTAAACACAAACAGTGTACTAATTCTCAGTTTTAGTCCAATGTAATTCAAAAGCCATCATCCCATGCCAACAAAACACTCCATACACAGAAAATAACAGATTTTTGATAAGTACTTATTTGTGTAGACAATTCATTTAAAAAGGAAAAGATGAAGTCTAAGGTCTATCACATACCCAAGTGATATAGGACCAATATTGGACTGATACTCAAACGAATGGGTCTGCTACTGCTATGGAAAGAAAACTAGTTATAAACTGTGACTGAACATATAACTATAGTATGCAGGACAAAATAGTAGTAGGGGTATCATCTGACTGCACACAAGGGATGATAAGCTGGGCAGGTGCAATATGGATGCAGTAAGCCACCCCAACAATGCCCGGCCCCCTCCCCTCCTGCTGCATTTAACTACTGCTGCTGCTTGCATTTAACTGCTGCTGCTGCTGCATGCTTCTGCTGCAGCTGCTGCATTGCTGCTGCTGCAATGGTATATATATATAGGCAATATGATACCATGAGATACTCTTAAGAACACATCTAAAATCTGAGAATAAATATACAAAATATTTATTCCAACAATAAATCAAACACTTGATGTGTCCAAATAGGAAGTTTCCCACATGGCGACGTGATTTAATAATACGTCGCTATTCGTCGCTCATCAGCGACGAATATTTATGCCTGTCGCAGAACGTCGCTAGCCAGCGACGTTTTGCAACGTTATTTTATGACGTCGCTATTTTTAATAAATAGCGACGTTATTGGTCGCCGTCGCTAAATGACGTCGCTAGCCAGGAGAGAGGCAGTGACGGAGGCAGCTGCCCGCCCCCTCCCACCGCCCCCTCCACACCCCCCGCCCCCTCCCATCGCCGCCCCTCCACACCCTCCGCCCCCGCGGCCAGCCCCCCTCCACACATACCCCCCCGCACCCCGCGGCCAGCCCCCGCCCCCATCGTCCCCCCCCAACGGTGCCCGCCCCCTCGATCCCACCGCCCCCTCCACACCCCCCGCCTCCGCCCCCCGCGCACGGCCAGCCCCCCTCCGTAACCCCCCGCACCCCGCGGCCAGCCCCCGCGCGCCCCCATCCCTCCAACGCTTCCCGCCCCCTCCCACCGCCCCCTCCACACCCCCCGCCACCGCCGCCACCCACCGCCGCCCCCGCAGTCGACGCCGCCCCCGCAGCCCCCGATGCCCCCTGCCCGCTACACCCACGACCACCGCGCACGCGCGCGAGAGAGAGAGAGAAAGAGAGAGAGAGAGAGAGGGAGAGGGAGAGGGGATTACCTTTGGGAGAGAGAGGAGAGGGGGTCGCCGATCGATCACCGCGGGAGAGAGAGAGAGAGAGGAGAGAGAGTGAAATTTGGGGGAATGAAAAAGTTCCCCCCGTCGTTTCAATTTAAGTCTGGAACGTAAATTTAGCGACGGAGTAGCGACGGATTATTCCGTCGCTAAGTAGTCAGTAAATCTCGCGCCAGAGTAGCGACGGATTATTCCGTCGCTAAGTCGTCAGTTAAATCTCGCGCCAATATTTTAGGCTTTTGCCGCCAAAATATGCGACGTTCTAGCGACGGATATAAAACCGTCGCTACTTGGCCGACGACCTATCGACGGCGTAGCGATGGATATGGACATAAAAAATAAAAAAATTGTCCACTGCTTTCCGTCGGTAGTCCGTCACAAATCCGTCGGTGATTCGACGGTAATAGTGACGGAAAATTTCCGTCGCTAAATGGCCGTCGCTAAAGTACTGTAATTTGGTAGTGCAAACTTATTTCATTTTCCATGTATTTTTCTCTTACTTGTTGGTAGTGAATTGTCTCTGCCCAACAGATTGTATCAAGACAATTCATTCTCATTATATGATATCTTTTATTCTTATATTTTGTGGATGAGATTAGTTTGTTGTGGTTCTACTGCATTTTACAGCTTATGTATTCATACGAGATTTCCATATATTGGAGTGTACTTCATATATATGCAGCTAGCATGTCTACTTTCCTAGTCCTACGTATTTTGGGACTGGAGCGTTACATGTTTTTGTGGTAGCCCATGCAGGTCAAGATAAATTGTTTGGTTACTTACAGTACCAAGCAAGCCTGCGTATAGGATTAGAAGTCTAGGATCTCATCCACATACTTGACCTCTTTCCTTGATTTCATATTCGAACTACCGTTCGACTCATCGATTGCATCTTGCTTGATTCCTTCCATCGTAGTTATTATCTTTCCTTCATGTTTTTCTAGAGGTTAGACAGATGACCCCTACTAGTTAGACATTGTTCCAAAACACCATTTGTTTA
This sequence comes from Iris pallida, assembly GCA_029216955.1. NCBI lineage: Eukaryota > Viridiplantae > Streptophyta > Magnoliopsida > Asparagales > Iridaceae > Iris > Iris pallida. The sequence goes on from JANAVB010017254.1 coordinate 21,262, forward strand.
AATTTTAAGTTGGGTAGAATGCCTTGTGACCCAGCAATCCCTTTATACTTGTGACCTATATTCACAAGTTTACTTAGATTCTAGAATTTAGAGGGCCCTAACCCATCTAGTCAACCAAGAACTTTGACAAGCAGACTGTAGGACGACTGTATGGAGACCAACACAGGATATGACTTAGAATCGTTTGAACTAACTCTACTTTATTTCAATCTTAAATCTCACGTGCCTATATTTTTACTATCTGGACTAATTGTAGGTCCTAAAAATCAAGTTGCACCCATCAAAAAGGCAAAGAAAATCAACTTGTGCACCCTTCAAAATGAATTGCTCAGGAGACAGATTGCGCAACACCTCAACTGCGCAGACTGAACTGCGCACTCATCCAAGTGCGCAAGCTGACGTGGCAACGTTATCATTATCTGACAGAAAATCAGATCTTCTGACAGCTGACAGCCCGAAGAACGAGAAAATTGTTCGTTTATCGTGCCGCACAGCGCTCGAGGACAGCTACAGAGCCAGCACAATCTGCCAGACTCTCTGTTGCGCAGTCCAAGCCAGCGCAAACTGAAGAAAGTACAGTTCATGTGGCGCACTCCATCAAGATAACTGACAATTTATACGTGGCCTACATGGCCATCAATTACTCACCATGTGGCAACCGTCTGTACCGATCAAGCACATTTCAATCAAACAATGCCACGCGTCACATACAGGTGGTCCACGATCGAGTAACTGTCAGCGCAGTTCGTTGCTTGCGCAGTCCAGTGTCTGTACAATCCATCCTGTACAATTTATAATAACTAAAAGTTAGTTATTTCCAGAACTCTTCATTATCACACACACACAGAGGTCATCACCAGAGATCAGGAGTTCTTGCCAAAGTGCTGCTGCAATCTTCAGAGGCTACCGTCTTCAAAGTTCACATCGTCCAAGGGATAAAGCGATCGTCATTCAGATCGGATTCCTATAGTTGTACTTTCCCAGAATTCTTGTAATCTTCTTACAAAGTTTATAAAATAAAGAACAACTTTTGTTTTTGCAAACAAAATGGCGACTCTGCTGGGGACGACTTTTTCCTCCGACGAGGAAGTGACAACTCAATGTGACGTTGTGTCTATCGGAAAGACGCAAAAGATGCTGGTTATAAAGGTCAACCAGACGGCCTACGAGGCGATGATCAACTCCAGGACCACCCCTCGTACTGCAACAACTTCTGCCACGAGCAGAGTTCACCCAGTGTGGGTCCCCAAGACTGTTGCGCAGTCTACTGCCTCTGTTCCTAAGACTGCTGTCTCTGCTGCGCAGTCTGCTGCTACTGCCCATGTGCAGTAGGCTGCTCCCCTTGCCAGTGCACAAACTACTTTCTATGCTGCTCTGTCAAAGTGCAAGACTCTTCTTCGCCTGGAGCAGTTGGCTGCAACTCTGCCAGCGTAGTCCACCACTCCATCAACCAGGGTGCAACTCAAGCACTCTGGTATCAAGACTCCTGCTGCGTAAGCTGCTGTGACTGTGGCCAGAAGATCTTCTGTCAAAGCTCCTCATACGCAACCTGCCAGTGCGCCAACAACTACTCCAACCCCTGCGCAAACTGTGCCAGCACAGTCTAAGAGAGACAGCTCTTTGGCTAATCTCTTTCTTCTCACAGTAAGGGAAAAAACTCTGCTCCTTTTTCTAAGCATCATGTTGCTCCAGCGCAATTTACTGGGGGTAGTCTTTTGACTATTCCTCCTCCTCAGAACAAAGGAAAAGGCCCGTTGGTCTTTTCTCAAACTTTCTCGTCCCACGACTTGGAAGACAACAGAGGGAAACGCTCTTTAGCTAACCCTTCTTCACAAAACAAAGGAAAAGGCCCTTTGGTCTTTCTCAGTCTTCCTTGGTTTTTGCCGTAGAAGATCAATCTGAATGTGCCTCGGCACCAGTCAGTACAAGAACTCTCTCCAACAAGAGTTCTTCTTCCCTCCTTGCCAAAGGAAAGTGTACTGATCAAAGAGGTATTCTGCCTACTCCGGTAGCAGAATTCCATGATCTCCCAACTCTCTAGATATTCCATTCAAAACAGGAAAAATTGTTGGAGTCTCAGACAGAAACCCATGGGGGTGAGTTTGCTGATCTAAGAACTTATCTCAATAGGTCAACTTCGGCAAAACGCAACCAGCCAATGCCGAAGACCAACCAGTATCAGAGGCAAACTTCCAGGATCAAAAATCCTGACACCTATGCTAATGAAATGAGTACTTCCCTGTACACTCAAGGGACAAAATATTTGAAGAACCGAAACCATGTTCCGAATGTTGTCAAAGAACATATCCCTCGAACTTCTTCTCGTCCCGTCATTGTTCCCGATCTCCGAGAACACCTCAAGCAAAAATGGGATAACATTTCAACACCTCCAGTGCAACCACTTGGACACCATTGCAATCACAAGGTTATCATCAAGTGTTGCTGTCAGACAACAAAACGATCTGTCTTCGATCGTTTGAATTTTGTAACCTCTGAACCTATGTCAGAAGATGAAGATGAAGTTTTGTACGCTTCTGTCAACATAACTTTCCGAGACACTGGGGGTAGAAAGTGCTCCAAGCACGGCAACCCTCGCAACCCAAGCCAGCGGTATTGGATCTACTCCAAGAATCTTCTGATGGAGTATTCCAACATACCCGATCCCAAAGCCGAGATACAATCGGTCAAAGGAATCTTCAAGATCCTTCCGGTCATCTTTCTCATTCTCACTCAGGAGATGATTCTTTCTCCGACTATGATATATACAGCAAAAGTTCTGAACAGACAGTATCCTCCACTGTACCTAGAGAAGTGACAGCTTATGTTGTCACTGAAGACCCAGATGCTTCTAGTTCAGCAAGTCAAGAACAGCGAATAGCTGCACTAGAAGACAAGCTGAAGACTATGGCCGAAATGGTTACAAGTATACATTCTATTATTGTGGCCCAACATAGTACCACCGACTATACCTGTTGCAAATCCTGAGATCATAGCATCGTCGGTGCCTGTCAATGCAGGGCTGGGGGTAGCATCTCCTCAAATACCTCCTGTACAGATTCAACCTACACCCAGTCAGTCAGGTGCTGGGGGTAGTGCTTACCACGCTGTTCCTTCCCCTAACACTCTGATTCAGCCTGCTCCTTCTACATCATTGGAGGATGCTAATAAAGCTGTCAAACTCCTGCGCACTCAATTCGAGGCCTTCAAGGAGAAGGACAATTTGCAGAGGTTGGGGATCAAACAACCTTACCCAGTTGAATGAAAGAAAGTCCCATTTCTTCCAAAGTACAAAATCCCAACAATCTCGCTGTTTGATGGAAGCACTTCTCCCAGTCAGTTCATTAACCACTTCGAGGTAATGACTGTCCAACTTCATCCAAATGACGCTCTTCTTACCAGAGTATTCGTCGACTGTTTAGCCGGTGTTGCATACGATTGGTACAGGAGCTTGCCCGATGGTTGTATCACTTCCTTCTCAGGTCTAAAATAGATCTTCTTGGAATGATTTTATGAGGGGATCAATGACATGACCATGTCAGCCCTTAATAAAATCAAACAAAGACACAATAAAACTGCTGAGAGTTTCATTGAAAGGTTCCGCCGGGAAGCTTTAAAAATGCCTCCTGGAACTCCGACCGCTGTGACTATAGACACCTGTAAGGCAAATCTTTTGCCTATCATCAGCATGTGGACAGGGTCAACTCAGTTCCAAGACTGGCCATCCTTCATTGTCAACGCTAAAGCAGCTGAAGTTAGTGCTGACAAATTCAAGCAGCTAGGGGTACACATGTCTAACCCCGACCGGGATAAACATCAGACATCAGGTATCAACTTGAAGAACAAAGAATCTTTGGCGGTCAACGTAGCTCCACCTATGTCTACTTCTACTCCTTCAGCACCTCCAGCAAGGGAACCTCGTCCGAAAGTAGAATACTCCTTTGACGAGAATAACACCGTGAGCATCTTTGATTGCTTAATTAAAAGCAATAAGCTCCAGCTCCCAGATCCGAAGAAGCCTGATGAGGTCAACAAAACTGATCATCCTAAGTACCGTGTCTATCACAGGTTCATTGGGCATCCCACTCGAGCTTGTTATGTGCTCAAAGGCAAAATTTAGGAATTAGTCAACGCTGGTGTTGTCACTCTGCAACAAGACGAGATGGTTACCGCAAACATGGTCTCAGTTCAGTTCGGTGACTTCCCTCCGCAGATGGTACAACATGGTGTCATTCCTATCTCCAAAGCTACTCTCGAGATCGAGAATCTCCCTCCTCCACGAAGTGAAGGTCTTATCCCCTTGTCTCTTGACAATGGCAAGATTATGTGAATTCACCCTGATCTTGCTTCAGAATTCGAAGTTCCCTCTTCCTCCAAGAAGAAAGACCGCTCCAAAGCAAAACAAAGATCTGCAATATGGTGTCTTTTGACCCCATAGTTGACGAGGAAATCCTGCTGGGCACCAGATCAGGGAAAGCTTTTCTAAAGGATTATCCCGAAGCTCAGGAGAATCCTACTTCTTCTTCGGAGTCTGCTCCAGTGCAACCTGCTTCTACTGAGGATATTCCTACTGCATCCTCACTGGTTGTAGAGTCTACTCCTCCCAAGCCGACATTCGCTGACAAAGGCAAACAACAAGTCTGCTTTGATAAACCTTTGAAGAAGGCATCTCCTTCTGGACTTGAAAAGCCCTATAACTTTGATATCTTGGCTCAACTAGCTAATACACTGGCCCGGCTGTCAATTTTCGAGCTCTCGCGCCTCTCTAAAGAGACTCGAGAAACTCTGAGTGAGGCTCTCATGCAGGCAGAAACCTGTCTAGCCCTTCTGAAGAAGCCAAAAGCAGAGCCTGTCTCTTGTCTCCATTGTCATAGTGTGTTGGAGTTGATTCCAAACATTATCTTCATATAGGATGACATGCTGATGGAAGACAATAGGCACGATCGTCCTCTACACTATACAGGATATGTCGACTCGATAAAAGTCGATCGTATTCTGATAGATTCAGGGTCTGCCTTTAGCATCATGCCAAGACAATGTTAGATGCATTGAAGATCCCAGTGCACTCTCTCCAGTACAATCACCACCATCCTCGGGTTCAACCAGGGAAGGAGTGAGCCTCTGGGCAAGATTCGCCTAAAATTCCAAATAGGCAATCTCCGCACAAAGGTGACCTTCTACATCATTGACAACCATGGTTGTTCTTACAATGCTCTGTTGGAGAGCCCATTCTTACATGAACACAACATTGTTCCTTCGACTCTCCATCGATGTTTCAAATATGTCAATGATAATGGAGATGTTCAAAAGGAGGTTGCTGATCTCTATCCTTTTGGGATCTTAATGAAGCATGTCCAAAAGATGAATTTCTCTCCCAATCACGAACGTCATGATCGACAACACCTGTGGGTTCGAAAGAATATCTTTCATGGATGGATTCTCCGGATATAATCAGATTCGAATGATTCCTGAAGGTGAAAAACACTTCTTTCCGCACTCCTCGCGGAGTCTACTGCTATACTGTAATGCAATTTGGTCTCAAGAATGCTGGTGCAACTTACCAACGAGCCATGAGTACCATCTTTCGAGATCATCTGCACAAGACTGTCGAATGCTACGTTGATGATATTGCTGTCAAGAGTCGTCTGAAGGAAGATCACATCCAAGATTTGAGAACTATCTTCAATCTAATGCGCCAACATCAACTCAAAATGAATCCCACTAAGTCATTCTTGGGTGTCTCTAGTGGCAAATTTCTCGGCTTCGTCATAACCTCTAAGGGTATACACGTGGATCCCGAGAAGATCAAAGCCATTCAAGAGATGCGTCCTCCACGCAACCTAAAAGAGCTACGAGGATTCCAAGGTCGGCTTGCGTACATCAGGAGGTTCATTTCGAATCTGTTTGGACGCTGCAGACCATTTAATCAGCTAATAAAGAAGGGTGTATCTTTCATTTGGACCGAAGAATGTCAATGAGCATTTGATGACATAAAGCGATATCTCATGAACCCACCAGTCTTGGTGCCACCAATCTCAGGCATACCATTCTTAATGTATGTCCGTGCCATGGATCATTCATTGGGTGCTTTACTTGCCCAAATGAACAAAGAAGGTCATGAACAAGCCATCTATTACCTCAGTCGTTCTATGATTGGTGCCGAACACCGTTATAGTCCGGTCGAAAAAGAATGCCTAGCTCTTATGTTTGTTGTTCAAAAGACTCGGCATTACATCATTGGCCAAACTATTCATGTCATATCCCGAGTTAATCCTCTTCGGGTACTGATGAAGAAGCCTAGCACACTCAACTCTCGGCTGGCTACATGGGCCATTCTGCTAGCCCAATATGACATGATATATGTTCCTCAAAAGTCTGTCAAAGGTCAAGCACTAGCGGATTTCTTAGCAGCTCATCCTGTTCCGGAGACATCTAAACTCTATGATAAAATTCCAGACGAAACACTGGAATCAAATATGATCTCTGAGGAATTTCCTACTTGGCGTCTATTTTTTGACGGTGCATCCAGGATCGGACCCAATGGTACCATTGTCGCAGGAGTTGGAGTTGTCCTTGTTTCTCCAGACGGGTCAGCTAATCAAAGAGCCTACTCCTTAGTTGAACCTTGTTCCAACAACGTAGCAGAATACAATGCTCTACTCATTGGTCTTCAGTTAGCTAAACAACTGGATGTCGAATATCTTGAAGTTTATGGTGACTCTAAGCTGGTTGTTAACCAGGTTAGAGGAACCTATGAAGCTCGCCATCAAGATCTAGTACCTTACTATGAAGCGGCAATCAACTTGGTTACATCATTCAAAGCATTCTTTATTGAATATGTCCGACGAGTTTGCAATACCGAAGCCGATGCTTTGGCCAATCTTGCAGCAGTCTTAGCCATCCCTATCAAAAGACAGCAGGTGGTGGTTATCTCTAATCGGGAATTGTTATGCGTCGAAAACAATCGTAATATTGAGTTCATTAATCTTACTGAAACCAATGTTATCAATAAAGATTGGAGAACTCCTTTTATCGACTTCGTAGTTCATGATATACTTCCTGAAGATCCTACGGAAGCTACGAGTATTCGTCGACGATCTCTGCGATTCTACTACAATCAGACCACCAAAACTCTTTACCGGCAAACTTATGACGGCTTACACTTGTGCTGTCTTGCTGGTGAAAGCGAAACAAGTATTGCGTGAAGCTCATGATGGTGTCAGCGGAGCACATCAACCCGGTCCTAAGCTACAGGATCGTATCCGATGCATGGGTTACTACTGGCCCTCTATGGTATCTAGTGCCATCGATATGCAAGTAAATGTCGAGCTTGTCAATCCATGCAGATTTCATTCATCAACCATCGAAATTCCTTCATCCGACTGCTGCTTCCTGGCCTTTTGAAGCTTGGTATAACACCCAATTTTTCCAAATGAGGTAATTTTGAAATTTTGTATTTTAATTTATTAATTATGGTATTTAAAAGTTTCTATGATTTTTATTGATTTTTAATCATTTTAAAACTATTTTAAATCATGACTTATGATTTGGTGTCTTGCTATGTAACCCTAAGAGCCTAGCTATGTGATTAGGGTATTTCATTTATCATTTCTAAATTGAGGGATATTTTAGTCATTTTTGTAATTTTGGGAATTTTGGAATTATTATTTATTATTTAGATTTATTATAATTAATATGATTTCTAGTGATTTTTAGTATAATTGATTTTGGTGTTTTAGTGGACTTTGACTAGTGTTGACTAGAAGACTAACCTAGAGACTAACCTAGGTTATGGCCACTGGTTAGGTTAAGTAACCTTGGTTTGACCTAAGTTAGTAAGGTTTAACTCATTGAAACTTGTTTGGAGAGATTAGGACTTATTAGGCTAGAATGGCTTATGATTTCTAAGTCATGACTAATGACTTGAGACTTATAGCCCATAGGCCCACACCATGAACCAACCCTAACCCTAATCACTCATGGCCCACATTGATCCTTTCCCCCTATTTAATTCCTCCTAGAAATTAGGGCTAGCCTCCTTGGAATTTTTTGCTATTTTGGAAGAGGTGAGTCTCCTCTTTCTAAAATCATAGAAAATCTATTTTCAACTCCATTTTCCTCCAAACCAATTACAATAGGACTAATTTTAGTCTACTTGCTGTTGGTAATGAGTATTTGCAGAAAAGAAACAATTTGTGGATTTTGGTGGCTTGAGGAACCCTTTCCATTTGGGGATTTTGACCCTTTCCTCATCAATAGGTATATTTCATCTACTCCATGTAATTTCTGTTTAATTGCATTTCTAGATGTCTTAGCCCTAACCTAGCTGTAGGAATAGCTACCCCTAGAATTCGAGTCCATTTCGTGTCCGTATCGGACACGTATCAACCCATGTGTGTAGGTGTTTGGTGAAATGCCTCAAAGGGCATTTCGACCTAATTTTAGGATTGTGTTTGAATAGGAAATTAGGATTTGATCTCGCTTGTGCATTTTTTGTGTTCTGAACACGTTTTCATGTTATGTCGTGTCGGTTTTTTGACACTACACGCGTCGTGTACACGCGCGCAGCGGGCAGTGGCATGCCCTGCTACTCGGGCGGCACTGCTCTGTGCACACAGCGTTCGACCCACGAGATTCGACACACTGACGTGTCCACGACTGACACGGGGTTCCCCAAGTGGTTCGATCCCTCGTGTCGTGTCGGACTGATTGCCTGTGCACCTGTTATGCACTGTGTGCGTGTGACAGTGTAAGTTTGTTCCCTGTTTCATTTCGTTTTAATTAGTTTTAATGCACGTTTTAGTTTGATAAATTAATCCTAATTATGCTATATAATCAATGCTAGTTTAGGTTTTCACAATAGAATAAGTTTTTGTTGGAATATTTTGGTTCGAATGAGGTTTTGAATGGCATTTTCTGATACGAGCTGATACATGGTTTTTCCCAGTTAATTTCCTAATAATTTAATCCTTGTTTTAGTATATTTTTACTGATTTGATCCCCACATATTAGTTGTTTTGGGTTAATACAGTATTTACATTCGAATGTGGTTTTTGGGTTATAAATGAGAAATTAAACATTTGATTGGGTTTCAAGTAGCTGATACATGTGTTCCAATTCCCTAAATTCTTAATTTCCTTAGTGTGGTTCTTTACTGATTAAGGGTTTTTCCTCCTATTACTAGTTCATGTTTCAATGAGAATTAGGCTTTGGTTCAGAATGAATTATGCAATGGGTTGGTTTCGAAATACAAACTGTCAATACTTGAGTATGTTGAACTGAGATGTGTTCTAATAAAACCTGAGATTGGTTCTTAAATATCATCTTGAATTGATTTCCTTTTTACTGATTGTTTCCCTTAATTCCAGAGAATAGGAAACTGAGACAGGTTATCTAATAACCTGAGTTCATTCCCAAGATTCTAAATAACCTGAGAATCAATACACTGATTATCCTTTTCTTATCTGAACTGATTTTTCCTATGAGTATTAAATCTGAGTTTGGATGAATGGTTTACATTCACATTGACTTGCTTCCTATGTATATTTAAAACTAAGATATGAGTTAACTCACTGCTTGCCTTTTTTTCACTGTTAAATGCAATGTTGAACTGAATTGGTAGGTTCATGTCTCACTGTCAAGAGATTTGGTTAGCTGTTTAAATTCCAGATTTCTTTTACACTAATTTTTTCTGCTACATATGTGCAAATGTTCACTAATTTTCAGCTTAGTACACTCACTGTTTTCCAGGTTGCATTCCCTGTTTTTCCCAATTTCATTATAGTTAAGTACACTACTTGCATTATTTCATAATATCAACCTTTCACTGAATTCCTTTTGTTAATTGCCATTGTTTTCTCCTTTTTGCACTTCACTGATAATTGCACAGGTTTTCCATTGACTGATTTCAGGATTGTTCACACACAGTAAACACATGCCTCACCCACACATTGAACTCTCATGCCTCACTCATCACACACTCTCACTCATGACTAACACACACACACACACACACACAAGTTGCCATGCACATTGCCTTGTTAGCTCACTGAATTCCTGTAACATGCCACACTGTTTTCCTGTTCATTTTCACACACTCATCCATGCCACACTGTCCTCTTGACAGTTCACCCTCTTTCACTCATCACACACTTGAATATCATGTGTCCCTCTCTCTCCTTTCCTATGTGTATCTAGATTATATATTATATATATATATATATTATAAATTATATCTATATATATATAATAATATATTATATATATATATATATATATATATATAAGTTTCCTATAGATATGAGTGTGTGCTTTTATATATATTAGATATATATATGTATGGATGATACCATATGATATATGTATTATATATATGATAGTGTATGGGGATATTGTATGGTGGCTATAGGTAATGTATTTCTAAGATACATTATATAGCCTTGTCATATTGTATTTGTTTAGATATAGATAATATCTTGTGTAGATGTGTTATGGTTGTTAGGGCATGATATTGCCTAGTAAGCCTAGATTAGTCTTGTTAGAACCTAGAATGGCTTGTTGGACCTAGAATATACTAGTTGACTTAGGTTTGACTTGGTTGACCTAGTTTGACTTCTAGGGTTGACCAGAGTTGACCAAGAGTTGACTTTGGTCTAGATTGACCTAGATTCAGTAGAACGCATTGTAGTGCATTTATTCCATTCTGGACTTGTTGTGACTTGTGTTGCTCTAACTAGGAGCCAGGTAACCTCATCTCGGACAGTACATTTTCACAGCTATTTATATACCAGGCGAGTACACTTCTGACCGTTTCATACTTGTCTGGATTTACATTCTTGCTCTAGATTACTGTACTTGATGCTGACACGATCGTTACACAGATTGGTACTATGATATGGATCTTCTCTGAGATCTTATCTCCTTGTATTCACTAAATACATATTGTGATGTACGTTTCACTTACATATTGTATTTATTGAATACCCTTATCATTGTACACTCATTGTGCATATTGTACTCTCATTATCACATTGAGCCATTGTACAAGCCATTGTACAAGCTATTGTATAAGGTACGTAACTGAATTGGATCCTTGTGTAATGATTGGGAGGGAGAGTAGAAATGGTTATGTGATCAATCCTATTGTATCAGAAATTGTATATGTCATTGTACACCCACGTACAAAGGAGTCCTATTTATTGTATAACCTAACCCGTTTACATAACCATATTGTGCTCTAAATCACATGTTGCTTACAGTTCTTACTTATCATATATAGATATTTTCCATTATCAAATCTCTGCTGTTTTCATATACATTCTTCTTTCAGCGTTTCCTGTACCTTACTCTATTGCATGCTTTAAATTTCCTAACATGATATGAACTGCGTGAGATATTTTGTGCTCGCTCCCGTCCTGACTGGACCTGTTGAAAATTTTACAGAGGATAATGAGGAACCCTGCACCCCTTACTTGGAGCTTGCCTAGTTGACACTCGCGACCTGGACCCCAGAGAGGTTCAGGCAGCTGCCTGAGAGACGATACCTTGCATAGTGTAGATAGCTTAGACTGTTCTTTCTTTTCATGTTTTAGCTGTTGTCTTATTTTTAGAGTTGTATATTTTGAGATGTTGAGTCTGGTATTGTTGAGACTATGTTTTTCATTCTTCTGTACCTCAGTTGAGGATTTCTTATCTATTTCCATCGTGCTATATTCTACCTTAGATTGTGATTGAGTTGTACCTCTGTGTTGGCCTCCTTTTTGGAGAGTATATTCATGTTATAGTTCATGACCAAGGACAGCGTTTTATCGCCGACACTGCGGGCGTAGGCTAGGCGCTGTTACGTACTCGTACCCTCACGGTGGGTACGGTTGTGACACTTGGGGCATGGGACATTAATGTCCCATCAATCCTCCTTCTTCTAGAGGATATTGGTTCATGCTGGCAATAACCGATTACTTCTCCAAATGGGCTGAAGCTATACAATGGTTGAAGTTAAGACTAACAGTGTCATCAACTTCGTCAAACACCATGTCATTTATAGATTTGGTGTAACCTCGAATCATCCATACAATGGACCTCAGTTCATCAGTCAAAAGTTTACCAGGTTCTATGACGATCACCGGATTGACAATGTCTCTTCGACAGCTTATACTCCTGCTGCTAATGGCTTTGGCTGAAGCTTTCAACAAGACTATCATCAAGCTCCTCAAAAAGTTTGTATCTACTACAAACAAACTGGAGTAAAAGCTTAGAGAATGTCTATGGGCCTACCGTACTAACGGTCCGCAACCCTACAGGCTTATACCTTTCTCTTTGGTATACGACTATGAAGCAGTTCTACCCCTGGAACTTCAAATTCCGTCTTTGAGGATTGCTATCGCCAACGAGCTCACTACAGAGAACACGACCTTCTTCGACTCCAGAATTAGAAGCGCTCGACGAGAAGCGGCTATTGGCTCAACAGCATATTGAGTTATGCCAAGCCCGCATCTCGAAGACTTTCAATCGCAAAGTTAGGTCAGAGTCTTTCAGAAAAGAGCTCATTTTAACAGTCAGACGTCCTATGACTATGACTCACATGAGCAAAGGCAAGTTCGATGCAAAGTGGGAAGGTCCTTACATCATGAGCAAAGTCTTCTCAAATGGAGCCTATCACTTGTCACCCCCATTTTCTGTATTTCGTATTTGTACTCGTAATTTGATTTTGGCACATATTTTTATTTTCTCGACTTGCGGATTTTGGTTTCTCGTAAATGGGTTTGACCATGGCTTGGTTTTATTTTGTGGAGTTGGATTGATTTGGTTTGGTTCATCATGAGTGGAACCCTTAGCCTATTCTCCACCTCCATTCCATCACAACCACCCTCATTAAAAACCTACCAACCTTTTCTCTCTCCTCCATAAACTCCTTAATTTTCTTTCTACTTCTTCTTCCTTCTTCCACACAACTCCCCAACCTATAGCAAGTGCACCTTGCCATCAATAAGCACCACTTTTTTATTGTCCATTAACTAGATGAGCCAT
>JANAVB010017255.1:0-17500 GCA_029216955.1 Iris pallida
TCTTAGGGATGGATTGGTTGAGGAACCAGTATGCTAGGATAGACTGCCACATTGGCAGGGTTGTTTTTAGCATTCCAGGTGAGCCGGAGTTTTCCTTCTCTCGAGGCGAAGTTGAGTTATCTCCTCCGATATTGCGGATGACAGTAGCAGCAGTTCAGTTGCCCAGGATAGTGGATGAGTTTGTTTTCCCAGAAGAACTTCCAGGTATGCCTCCGGAGCGGGAGATCGAGTTCACTATAGACTTGATTCCCGGGACAGCCCCAGTGTCAGAGAGAGTCTACAGGATGGCGCCGTCAGAGTTGGAGATATTGTACAAGATGATGAAGAACTCAGAACCAAGGGATTCATTCGTGCTAGTGGATCGCCTTGGGGAGCCCCGATTCTTCTTGTGAAAAAGAAGGATGGTACGTCCAGGTTATGTGTTGATTATCGTACCTTGAACTCAGTGACAATCAAGAACATATACCCTCTTCCGAGGATAGATGACTTGTTTGATCAACTCAAGGGGGCTTCAGTATTCTCGAAGATTGATTTGCGCTCAGGTTATCATCAGATCAGAGTCAGAGAGCAGGACATCCCGAAGACAGCTTTTAGATCGAGATATGGGCATTGGGAGTTCCTTGTTATGCCTTTTGGAGCAACCAATGTGCCGGCAGTATTCATGGACCTCATGAATCGCATCTTCATGCCTTACTTGGATCAGTTTATGATTGTGTTCTTGGATGACATTCTGGTCTACAGTAAGAGTGAGGAGGAGCATGAGCAGCATCTCCGTATAGTTCTTCGGATCCTCAGAGAGCACCAGTTATATGCCAAGTTCAGTAAATGCGAGTTCTGGCTCGATCGCATTTCGTACTTGGGTCATATCATCACTCGAGGAGGAGTAGAAGTGGATCCTCAGAAGATTGTGGCTATTGAGTCATGGCCAGTGCCTAGCACGGTTACAGAAGTTCGTAGTTTCCTTGGATTGGTCGGCTACTACCGACGGTTTCACTACAACAAAATAGGTTTATAACGACACTTTTTTACGGCACTTTGTAAATAAGTGCCGTTAATTTGATGTACTGAGGACACTTTATTAAAAGGTGTCGTTGTAATTAAGTATTTATCATAGTCTACGACACCTTTTAAAAAATGTCGTAAATATAAATTAAACGACATATTTTAGGACACTTAATAATGTCGTAAATAATTATATATTAACTACAACACTTTTAAAAATGTTGTATATAATTATTTATAAAATACAACATTTTGAAAGTGTTGTCTAAACTTTTATTTCCTACAAAAAAAATTAACTTTGGCGCTGTAGCCAAAATATTGGCGGTATAGCCAAAATATTGGCGGTAGAGCCTACTAATATTGGCCATCTAAAATTTTCTTTCCATAGTTCCTTTCAGAGCTCTTTCCAAAATTTGTTAGGTCAGAAGAACTATTCGATAGCTCTCCATCGAAGAGGTCGGAGCGCCTCTCCATCGAAGCTCCTCTTCATCAAAGGGCTCGGAACTCCTCTCCATCGAAGAGGTCAGAATGTCTCTCCTTCCCTTCTCTTTTTTTCTTTGTTGTCTTCGATTCCTATGCTGTAACTGTTGCTTTTTTCTTTGCTGACTTCGATCCAGAACTCCTCTCCCGTCACCACCGTCGGCACCGTCATCTAGGTCACGCCGTCACTACCGTCGACGCCGTCGTCTAGGTATGATCCTTCATCTCCGCCCTTTATTTTTTATGAGTTTTATTTTTTTGATTTATGATAAAAACAATATGAATCATTATCAAAATAGAACGGATCATTATCTAGATTTTTCTTTCATTTCGATACTGGATTATTAGGGGTTTAGTGGAAGAAATTAGGGTTTTTGTAATATTAAGGGTTTAATAATTAGGGTTTTTGTAATTTGTAAGAATTTGTCTCTATTCCCACATTTGTAATATTTTTCTCTTAATCAAGCTTTAGTGGAAGAAATCAACATCTAGGGTTTCTCTTTTTGGAACAGTTCATATTCAAGTTTTGGTGCTTTTTATGCAATTTGAACTTGATTACGTTTTTTTCCAATGTCTAGAAGTCCGATTAGTGTTTATACACAATGATTTATTCTAAAATAGTTGAAGATGAAGGATTGGACCTAAAACCGTATATATTAAATGAGGGAAGGGAACTAAAATTAAAAAGACTATTCAGTTACATAGGTGGAATTCCAAAGAAGTTTTTTCCCATTTGTTTCAATTTTATGGAGGAAAGAGGCCTGTTAGTTTTCTCTAAAGAGAAAAAATGTGAAGAAGAAGAAGTCCATGCAAATAGCTATTTTTTAAAATGCAAGGTAAAGAAGGTAAATAATTATATTAGACATTTTTATGTCCATGATAGGTCATTTTTAAATAATTTTAAAGTGGTCAGCAGCTTATGTCACTACAACAAAAAATCCATTTTACAACGTTGGAAGGAAATGTAGTTTGTCATTTCCTGGGTGGGCACTGGAACGAGAGATGACAAACAGAACCGTAGTGAACTACAAATGTGTACAGTAAACTTGGAGAGTAACTCCTGGATTGAACTACATTTTTCATTGATGAAATTTAACCAATCCCTTCACTTTGTTTGATGAAGTTTGTCAAATTGGTCTACCCATAGAGCAGTAGTTTCCACATTCAAAATGGAGGAAATTATTTACCAAATGTTTTCTATTGTGAGCTCTGCCCAACCCTTTATGGCCTTTATCCTCATCATAAGTCTAGAGGCTCCTAAAGGCCACTTTAGCTCAATTTTTGCAAGGACACTATGGCTTCCTGTTTCCATGTTCTAGTCATACTTGCTTACAGAAACAAAGATTAGGGACTTAAGTAGTCAGAAGTGAAGTGCAGTCAAAAGAGTAGTTAGTGATTTGTAAAATCTGTAGCAGAAGTTTTTAATATGCATTATGTATTATATTACATAGTTGTTACTTAAAAGCACCCCACATTCCAGAGAAACGTATTCCGTTCTGAAGAAGCTTACTCAAATATACCACGTATTAGGATCCCCCTGTGTACTGCGATCCCGGTTTCGTTTGTCTCATGCTTAGGAGCGTTCCACATGCCAGGTAACCATATTTGAACCAAATGTTCAAAAACTACCACACATAATAGGATTCACAGTTCTAGAATTTTGGTAGTAAAAACAAAATAAGGACAATGGTTTCAACTTTTTCAAGTTTACAAAATAAAGAAGATCTTGAGAGAATGATACAAGAGTATATAAATATAAACATTCTTGATTTTGAATGGATTTATTGTGAAATTAGTTCCACTTGAGAGAGTCATATATCATAGAACTAAAACAACAAAGCTTTTCCCAAAATTGATTGGGGTCGACTGTTTAATCCTTTTCTTCCATTCGGCTCTGTTAAATGCCTTGTCGTTTGTAACAATGGTAGCAAATTATCTGTCTTTACCATGGTGTATGGATGAAACTACTAGGAATAGTTAGGATGAAGCTCCATGGTATATGATGTTTGCTAATGATATTGTTTTGGTTGATGAGAGTAGAAAAGGATTAGATTAAACAGAATTTTGTAGGGAAGCTCTCGAATCTAAGGATTTTAGAATTAGTAGGAAAGATCATAAGTCATGCGGCTTCGAGATTTCTAACCCATGGATATACTGACAAATTTGTTTTATACGTCAAAACTGTTAAATGAGATTCATTCAATCCGCGGAATAGAATTAGAAATCTCCAAACCACATGATTTTTATCCACGAGTAATAGAGAATCATAAATTGACGATCACGATGAACAGTGGATCAAAACTCGGATGGCTACTAATGGTTTTCTTATGGATATATCTTTGTATAAACAGGATTTACAAAAATTAAATAAAGTAGATATCCAAATGACTGAATAAAAGATAAGTACCTTAATATTATTTTGATCTTATAATTTATTAATTATTTAGATATGCTCCACATCTTAATTTAAACTCAGGGATGTCAGTTAGAAAGTCATATTAAGAGAAAGTGGAAATATTAAGATTTCTGTTCCTAGAGATCTTTTAAAATTGGAAGCACGTCTCAACTCCACAAAGATGTCAGTTGGAAAGTCCTAATTAACCCAACTAAAATAAACTGAAAATGAGGAGGCTGCAGCTTGGTGTTTGGCAAATCAAAATTGGCCAAACACAATAACACAAGGCTAACTTTGTGATCTAGTAGAGACTGGTGGGAGGGTATCCATTTTGTAGCAGGAAATGTTCCAACTGGACTGACAAACATACAATGTGAGCTACTGATTGGAAACAGTGCTGAATAATATTAAACAAAGATTGATCTTTACCAGTTTGCTAACATATAATACTAAACAATGCTGAATAATATCTCAATTCAAGCTAAAATAAATCATCTGCATATAAAATATGGTACAAGAATATAAATTTTAATACATGAAGAAGGTTTCAGTATATGCACTTGCCTGTCGTCCCGAGCTGTGAGTAATGATCAAGTGAAAAGTTGGGGTCCAAGTAACCTGTTTGCGAATTAAAATCAAATTAACACAATGAAATTGACTACAATAAGAATATTTCTACAGTCATTGTTAATTTCCCCCTTTTACCTATATTTAGAGTCTAACTAAACTAATATGCCACTCTTGAGAAAACAACTTTTGGTTATTGCCTAACTTGCCCTCTTAACCCCTCTCTTGACTTGTTCTAGGTCATCCCATACTTAGCAATACACCTTCAATTGGTCAGCCTCTAATATTTCTGTATGCAGTGACCTGCTAAGTGCAATAACCCACATCTTAGTCTCTTGGTGCTACAGATGGGTATCATTAGTGACTGGATACCAATAAGGGGGTCTCTTGTCCATCAGTTGGTCATCAAGGCAAAGTTACTTGTCAAGTAATTCGAATATTCATCTAACACACATGTTGGTATCCATGGGTTAATTCCTAATTTCAGGTATCTATACTTGGATGCAGCTACAGATGGGTATCATTAGTGACTGGATACCAATAAGTGGGTCTCTTGTCCATCAGTTGGTCATCAAGGCAAAGTTACTTGTCAAGTAATTCGAATATTCATCTAACACACATGTTGGTATCCATGGGTTAATTCCTAATTTCAGGTATCTATACTTGGATGCAGCTACCCCTAGCATGTATCTACGAGGAGATGGGGTCTATGCTTAGCTCTGTGGTTAACTGAATTTGATGCTAAAACAAAGAGACTAAAGGAAGGGACTGATCTGGAGAGCTAATCCCATTCTCCATCTCAATTTGAACTAAGGGTTGTGGGTTGGACCCTTAGTTGCCAAATGAAACCTGATCACCAAGCCTTCAAAGGCTGAACTCGAAAATAGGACAGCACAAGAGGGTAAGACTGCTATAACTGGGAATGTCATTAGTGTTGCCTACTGCCTAATGCGATCCTGATGTACAACAGAGTACACCAGCCACACAATCCCCTGATGGTAAATTCATAAGTTATTAGAGCAAGGCTCGGGTTTTCTCTTGTTGCATCAAACCTGTAAATTCCATATTTGGCTCTACCTGTTACCTTGTGGATAATTAGATGCATTTGCGTGTAGTCCTGATACAGAGTATATCTGGTACTAAATGCAACTGGGCAGGTGAACTGATACCAAGGGAGTTAACACAGAATGAACATAAATGCAGGTGTCACTGACAAATCAGCATGTCTGATACAACACGAAATTCGTATCTACCCAGGATCAGTCATACACACCATCACAACCCTATCCTCTTATATCTAATATCAATTCGAGCCCTCTCCCATGTTGTAGTCTACTGCTCTTCGTGTTCCTGTACTTGGTTTTATTTCTTAACTTGCCATCTATATCCTCATTGTTACCACAGCAGTAACTGTTAGATTACAATTGATAGAAACTATGGTAAGTTCAAGGATGAAATTTACTATCTAAACAATGTACTTCAAATTAGATTTCCTATGAACAATGTTCAGAAGTTTGTGCATTTCTTTTGCTCTCAGTTCCTGGTTCCTACATATACTAGAAACAAATACTCATTGCTCTCAAGTACTCAAGGATGTGTCTCAATTGAGATGAACACTACATGACCTGTAGTAGTCCACACATAGAGCTTCACAGATCAGACTTTATTTATGACTTGATTTCCACTTTATTTACCTTGTGCAGTCCACTGCCATCTACCTAATTTGACCCTCGAACTACACTTGACAATTTGTATAAATGGCAGTTTACATCCTCTGAAACAGAACACTTCTTCGTAACTCTGGACACACATTTTACTCAGTCGATTGTGAACTAACACTCTTCCCAACCAAATTTGATGTCCTCACTTTTTCCTGGAAACAGGAATAGCTCGGACTGTTATCTATTGTTTAGATTAGTACCTATCTTGTTAGGTTCCTGATACTTGCTATGGTCTGTACTCTAGGCAATCTCTGTATTTTCAACCATCTATGCTGTCCTAAACCTATCCCTTGATACACAGGTGAGGGCTTCTTACAGCCTCCCAACTTCCTGATGTCCACTTAGACCCTCTGCATTAACATGCTGCCACGAGACACCAATGTTATCTGCAGACATTACATTCCACAGTCTAATACATTTATGCCCATAGCTCACACCTACCTGGATGTATAGGTTTGCCTGTACTTGAGTGTTTTAACCATGTAACTCTCCTATTGATGCTATATACATGTAATAGCTACTGGTACAGATGTTTGTGTATTTTTAGTGCAATAATTATAACCTCCTATGAAATCAATATGTGTGAAATCAACGGATATCTCAAAGTACCCAACTGCTACTGCCCCTTACTAATATGTGGTCTCATGATAGGTGATCTAATGCAACTGAATATATATGGTAGAAAATTAGTGTGTCGGCTTATACTTATATTTATTCATCAGTTAACCTCTACATTACCCTCCCCCAACTGCATTTGTTATAAATTGGTGTAACTGTTACAAGGGGTATGCTTTGATACGAATGTCCAAACCGTTATCAGGTATTCAACCTGAATATCAGCTGTTGAATCCGATACCAAATACACAACCTGATACTAAGGGTTGAAATGGTACCAAGTACTAGTCTAATACCAAGAGTCATATATGATACCAAGTATACCAATGTGCCACCAAGCGGCTTCGACTCCCTACTGTCCCTATCTTCCTGATACTCAATAGTTCTTCCCAGTTTTCCTTACATTACTCTTTCCAGGCTCCTGGTCTGGACATTAGAACAAACACCCACCCCTCTCTCCTTAAGTTATTTTAATGACATCGAAAGCAGCCTATCAATGGATTAAATTAACAGATTCAAGACTATGAGGGTCAGAATATTTTCCTGTCGAGTAGATGGTTGCTTCCAAAAGACTTAGAAGAGTTCTTCGATTGTAGAACAGGGAACTAGACGGCAAGGCAAAAATTAGGGTTGGTGGGGAGGCGGATCAATCCTGATTATATACACATCCAGATTTGATAGGATTTTGACTTGGATTCGGATTTCCACCCCCAGAGGATCACATCCCTTCCTATTCAATCCGATTCGAATTTGAATTAGAAGCTCTGTTTTGAGTTTAAAACTAACCTTTATGCACTGAGCACCCTCTGGTTTGGGATATTAGAAGGGGATCAGCCCTTCAGTGGACGTTTGGTTTAAGAGTTTAAACTTGAGTGTTTTTGCACTACAACCCCTCCTTAATCCAGTAATTACAGAACCCTACATTCTTCTTATTACTAAAATTACTAATACATTCCTTTATATATATTAACATATACATTGGCTATACTTTTTCTTTTCTATGCATTTAAATAATTACTTAGCAAAATAATAAAAATAATTGGGGATTTCGGGACAAGGGCTCACACTTCTTGAGAGTCTTGTCTTCATCTAAATTTTTCTTCAGTAGTTCTAGAGGTTACCCCATCTTGAACACGGGAACCTATCAATCCACATCATTTGTTGCTTTCATCTTCTTCCACTCAAGATGACCGATGCAACAAACACCTAACAAATGCCACCGCGAACCTAAGGCTCCACAGTGAAGCATCATTATCCCATGCCGCTGAGATCAAAAAGCTGTCAATTCATGTCAATTCTATTGTTCAAAAGTCAAAACCTTATGAGAATAAAGGTAATACTTGCTAGCAAATATATCCAGACCTATCCTCCACTGCCAGTTCCAACAATTCCTCTCAACTTATTTACCTCATCAAACTCTTCAATAACAAACTCAATGTCTAGTCTCAAAAAAAAAAAAAAAATAGTGTCTTGTTTAACTGTCTATCTGGTAAACCCCCTGCTTTACCAACTTCTCCCCTCAAGGCTACCATTCCTTCTCCCTTACAATTGCTAATTAGAGTATCAGTAAGGTTAGGCTCATAGGTTAAAGATAGTGCTATGGTATCAGTTAGTGAATGTAGGTTAGGTGGCTAGATAGGTAGTGAAGTTTACTTACTGTTAGAGGGCAGGATTGCTTAGGCAGGGCACTTTGCAGCATGCCTTAGCACTTGGCTAGCATTGCAGCCTTACATTATTGCATTTGTTAAGCAGCAGTAGCAGGAAAATCATCCCTGCAGGTAGCAGGCTACTGCCCTGCACTGTGGCAACAATGTCATGCAGTAGGACACTTGACTTGTCCTTGCCATCCTTGTATTGCTGCAGCATGCAGCATGGCATTGACAGTGCACTTGCCTGCATTGCAGCAGTAATAGCATGGCCTGCAGCAGGGCAATGCACTGGCATTGCTTTGCAGCAACAGCTGCATTTGGCAGCAGTGGCTTAAATATCTTTAGGTAATGAGAGTTAGAACTTGGATTCTTGGAAGTTGTAATCTCAATTGGTAATACTCATTATCATAGCCGTAGTTACTAAGCAATTATCTCAGCTAGGTGTAAAGTTTGGTTACAAGAACCTTGTATATCAAAAATTTATTTCTGTAATTCAATGTGTTAGGCCTGCTAAGATTTGCTATTTCTATTTTTGGTTACTTACTATAGCTGTTGTTTTTCCTCCAATAGGAGAATGATAGTGAAGTCCCAACTAAGTCCCAACTGTTAACCCTTCCTTTATGATATCCTTCATAATAGCAAGATTTGCGGTATCAGTTTCGGAGAGTTTACTCAGAGGGGACCATCCTTCACAGAGTTGAATAGGAGAAACGGATTCAAATATCTGACCCCAAGACATTTGGGATAAGAGCTTTCTTGTTGTAATAGGGTTTATTCAATTTTAAAGATTATTCTGATTTGTTTTTTATAGAATACAATATTAATTCTGTCATTTAATAATGTATGACTATCAATACATCATCGTGTGTGTGCATTGTATGTGTGTTATTTTGCAGTCAGTTGATGGCTAAAACTGCTCGTGGTTGTGCGTGATGGCATTTGTTTTCGTTCTGTATGGAATAACTTGTTCTGTATGGATACCAAGCATCTATTCTTATATGCTACTATATGTAATTTTAACGGTAGCCCATATGCTATCTTCATATATGTATGTCTTATCTTCTATCACTAGCTTTATTAGAGCATCTTTATATTCTTTCTTATATGTTTGATAGCTGATTTAAATAATGTATAGCATTTTAATCTTCTGCTTTGGCAATTAGAAGAAGCACATAGAGTATTCTGGTTCAGGCTTCTACAACCTTTACTTGTACTTTTAGATTCCCTGCATTTGATGGTATATTATTTCATCGGCTCCATAAACTTCTTTAAGCAATGTTTGATGTATAGTTTTTATGTGTTTGATGTACTATTTTATTGTCATTTATGAATCTTGTGAAAAAAATTGTTGATGCTTGTATCTACTGCTTCATAATTTTGTTGGAGTTTGATCATGACCTTTTCACACCATTTAGGAGTTTTCATAATTTTGTTGGAGTTTGATCATGACCTTTTCACACCATTTAGGAGTTTTCTTAAGCGTCCATATCTCCTATATGTGGTCATAATTGAACATTTGCTCACACGGTTTTTAGAATTTGCAAAAATACTGCTTTTTTTTGGAAGAATTGTTGGATAAATTCTTTTGAGATAATTTTGCAGTCAGTTGATGACTATTCAATTTGGCTTATTGGAAACCATAGAGGTTTATGCTTCAGCCATGACTTTTGAACAGAGATGGTAGTGAATATGAACTTCACTTTGTCTGTTGAAAACATAATAGTGCGTTTAGATTACTGTTTTGATGAACAGATAATTGTGCTTGTTAATGCTTTGTCACCTTACATTTTGTTTTATTGCTAAGCTAGATGGAACATAGGACGCTTCCTCTTTTTTTGTTGTAGCAGGGAAATTGTTAAGCAGTTGTGATTTATACATGCATCAAGGTTTGTTTACCTTTTTTCTGGTGATCTGCGTACGTTTTTAAGGTTTCCCTGGGATGTTGTACCTGCTAAGTATTTTATCTTTAGCATTATATTGCTGCTTGCATTTAATTGAAACATATTGAAACTTCATATGAGCTAGAGTATCCTAGTTTTTTAACCATGATATTCCTTTTGTTTGGAATTTCCTATTTCACATTCAAATCCTGCTTACATGTTAGAATTAGAGGCTAACGCTTTCCTGCTTAAAAATATGGCAGATCAGCTTATAAGTGTCGTCATAGTTTTTTCTAGTGCAAACACCTATAGTTTGGTTTCATATTGTTTTCCATTAGCATTTGCATTGTCAGTTTGAAAGAAAAATATTAATTCTCATCTTTTTGTGTGCAGGTCGATTGATGAGTTCGGATTATGTTCGAGTTTGACGCTGGAAAGAGTTGGAGACTAAGTAGTACTAGTAGTAATATTATCTTTTGTGTAATAGACTTTGTTATGTAATAGACTTTGTTGTATTGAGAACAACATATTGGGACCTTGTATGGATTTGAGATTTTAATATATATTAATGTTGTTGCATTAAAATTTTATTATGTGTGAAATTGATTTTGGTTAATGTGATATCTACAAATGAAATGATTTATATTTCATAAATTTTAATGACATTTTAGAGGCAATTAAAATGTGTCGTTCAAGGGAGTTAGATGGCACATATAAAGTGTCATCATAAATGGATTACATGGCATTTCTTTAGTGTTGTTGAAAGCTAAAAAAAATTTATGACGACACTTATCAGTTGTCATTGAAATACATAAAGATGACACCGTCATCATGCCATAAAATGAACATTATATGACATTCAGAAAATGTCGTCATAAAGTTATTACATGGCATTTTTCGAGTGTTGTTGAAAGCTAAAAAAAATTATGACGACACTTATAAGCTGTCATTGAAACACATAAAGATGACACCAACATCATGCCATAAAATGAACATTATATGACATTCAAAAAGTGTCATCATAAATGGATTACTTGGCACTTTCGAAGTGCCGTTGAAAGAAAAATACTTTCTATGACACCCCTCTACATGACACTTGAAAAGTGCCATGGAAACTAAATAACGACACTTTTTGAGTGTCGTTAAAACCCTTTTTCTGTAGTGTTTGTTTCAGACTTTACTCAAATTTCAGCGCCATTGACCCAGTTGACCCGCAAGGATGCGCAGTTTGCTTGGACAGCAGAGTGTCAGAGTTCTTTTGAGAAGTTGAAGCAAGGCTTGATGACAGCTCCCATTCTTGCGCTTCCAGATGGGACTGGAGGATTCTCAGTGTACTGTGATGCTTCAGGCAGAGGTTTAGGATGTGTTCTGATACAGCATGGAAAGGTAATAGCTTATGCGTCATGACAACTTCGTGATCATGAGAGGAATTACCCAACCCATGACTTGGAGCTGGGCAGCAGTGGTGTTTGGACTTAAGTTGTGGAGACACTACCTGTATGGAGATAGGGTGGAGATTTTCACGACCACAGGCCTGAAGTATGTTTTCACACCAGAAGGATCTTAACATGCGTCAGAGAAGGTGGCTGGAGCTTCTTGTGGATTATGATGTCAACCTGCAGTATCATCCTGGGAAGGCCAATGTTGCTGCGGATGCATTGAGCAGGAGAGCTGGAATTTATTTCCTAACAGTACAACCAGAGCTGTTAGCAGATCTTCAGAAGGGTATTGAAGTTGTTCTCCCTTCCAGTGTAGCATTGATGGCCAGTATGCAAGTTCAGTCCACTATAGTCGAGAGGATCCGGATGGCACAGTCGGCAGATTCCAAGCTTCAGCGACTCAGCAGAGTGTGAGGCAGGACGAAGACCAGAGTTATGCATTCATGAGGATGGTACACTTCGACATGGTAAGCGTCTTTGTATACCCAGCGGAGATATCAGACAGAAGATCATGTCAGAGCGCACGCACGTTTGCAGTATTTCCATCCCGGCAGTACGAAGATGTACGTGATATCCGGCAGCATTTTGGTGGAATGGCATGATCGGGAGATAGCTCGATTTGTCTCTCGGTGTTTGGTTTACCAACAAGTTAAAGCTGAACATCAGAGACCTGCTGGACTTCTTCAGCCTTGCCGATTCCAAAATGGAAGTGGGAGCATGTGACCATGGATTTTGTGACTGGATTACCTAGATCCCCGGCTGGCAGGGATGCTATCTGGGTTATAGTTGATCGGCTCAAGAAAGTGGCTCACTTTCTTCCATTCAGAATTGGTCAGTCGACGCTCAGCTAGCAGAGATGTACCTCAGACAGATTGTCAGGTTGCACGGAGTGCCAGTCAGTATCACCTCGGACCGAGATTCAAGATTTACGTCGTACTTTTGGCGTAGCCTGCAGGAGAGTTTGGGAACTCGTCTCCAGTTCAGTTCAGCATATCACCCGTAAATAGATGGCCAGTCGGAGCGCACGATCCAGACTCTTGAAGACATGTTGCGGTCTTACACACTTGACTTCGGTGGTTCATGGGAAGATCACTTGCACCTGGTGGAATTCTCATACAACAACAGTTTCCAGGCCAGTATCCAGATGGCACCATTCGGGTACTGTAGGTAGGAAGTACAGATCCCCGTTAGCCTGGGATGGTCGGAGAGGCAGATGCTCGGTCCGAAAATGATCGCTCAGACAGTTGAAGTGGTCAGGCAAGTCAGAGATCATCTTCGAGTTGCCCAAGATCGCCAGCGCCATTGGGCCGATTCTCATCGGCGCCCTCTCGAGTTTTCGGTCGGCGATCATGTTTCCTGAGGATTTTGCCAACCGTGGTGTCATTCGTTTTGGCGTACGGGAAAGCTTAGGCCTAGGTAATAGGACCGTTCGACATTCTGGAGCGAGTAGAAGATGTATCCTATCGTCTCGCTCTTTCGTCATCGCTAAGCGAGGTGCATGACGTGTTCCATGTATCCCAATTACGACGGTATATCCCGGACCCGAGCCACATCCTGGATCATTCGGAATTGGTTGTTGGTACCAACCTTCGTATGAGGAGAGGCCCGTGTCTATATTGGACCGGAGAGAGGATCCTCAGAACAAGACTATCAAGTTAGTCCGAGTTGCTTGGGGTCATCACTCTTTGGGGGAGTCAACGTGGGAGCGTGAGTATGATATCCAATCGCGATATCCTGATTTATTTGACTCGTGAGGTATAATATCTTTCTTATGCCTCATACCTTCGATTCTTTGCTTGAATGAGTGTGTCTGCCTAGTTATAGCTTGCATGTGTAATGTAGCTTGTCATTGCCCTCTAGCCTCTTGATTAAATTTCGAGGACGGAATTCTTTTAGGTGGGTAGAGTTGTAATGCCTGTGGTTCGTATTACGTATTTGGAATACGGTACGTTTTTATCTTGTTTGTTTAATTCCTGGCTTAGCTTTTCCTTCTTGGCTTGATTTATTCTTGGTCCGGGTTGGCTTGGTTCGGTTTGGGATTTGCTATTGGTTCATGATGAACCCATGGATGAACCCCCTACCTACCACCACTATTCATTTTATTACCCCTTCTCCTTTCTCTCTCTCTTCATTTTCCTCTTCTTCTTCCCCATTTATTCTTACCTACCAGAGAGAGAAGAGAGAGGTCTAGGCAAGTGCAACTTGCTTAATAGAGGAACTCTATTTTATTACTTTATTCTTTCCTTACTACATTCTAAAGCACTTTAGAACTTGGCATTTTCACTTTCCATGGCTAGATTCTTGTAGATCTATTCTTGGGTTTTGATCTACTTAATCTTGTTATTTCTTAGTTTTGATGGTTCCATGTTGTAGAGAATTTCGTTCTACCCTATTTTGACCTATGGAAGTTTGGATTTGGGCTCCGGATGATGGAGTTATGGAGCTTGAGAACTTGGCTCTCATGGTGTTCTTCCTCTCAGAAATTTGGAGAAGATGAACTGTGCTTAGACTTGACTTGACCGCATGATAATTTATGCGGTAAGTGATTCGGCCGTATGGGACTCTCAGCCGCATAGGCTGGATCTCACTTCCTGAGCCGCATGGGCTCATTCCCCATCGGCCGCATATGCGCCCATCTTCTCGAGCCGCATGAACTCTAGCACTTGCGGACCGCATAGGCCCTGATCCTCGAGCCGCATGAGAACCCAGATCTAGCCGCATGGACTTCTCTCCTAACTGAATTGAGCCGCATAAACCCCCTGCTCCTTCTCAGCCGCATGGACCCGTGTCTTCTTGGCCGTATAGGTTCCTGCCCTTCAGCCGCATGTGCACCTGTTCCTCGCCAGCCGCATATGGTTCCCTTTCCCCGCAGCCGCATGGGTCGCTTCTTCTCGAGCCGCATGAACTCCACACTTTCGCTGGCCGCGTGAGGCCCAACGTCTTGGAGCCGCATGCGCCCTTGCACTTCCAGCCGTATGCGCCCCCTTGTCTTGGCCGCATGGGATTTAGTGACCCTGGCCGCATGCGCTCTCCTAATTGGGCCGCATAAGTCTTACCCTTTCCTGACCGCATATGCCTTAGCCGCATGGTTCTTCTATAGCCCTGTATATTGATATTTTATTAGATATTTTACGTCCATTTTATATCCTTACGCCTTTTTTTATGAACTTGAAAATCATGGATTTATTTAATATGTTTAATGATACCTGAGCATGACACGACAGTGACCCGTAGTGGTGCACTCTTGACAAGTAAACCTGACATGACCTGATAGTGGCCCGTCGTGGCGCACTCCTGACTAGTACACTTAACATGATAACCTGACATGATTATCTCGAATAGCTGTTGTGACGGCTACCTGACATGACATGACCTGTATAATGATCTGGACACTGTGGGCGATTGTGCTTGTACAAATAATCCAGTCCTGTCTTGCATCATGTCTAGGAGGGGACTCCTGAGTACCACGGTCAGGAGTACCTGCTGAAATGGACTAAGGCTAATAACTAGATTAATATATTAGTCATGAAGAGATCTCCCAGCTACATGCAATCCCGTTACCTGGGCACGCCTTGGGGTCTGTAGCCTGCCGTCGAGTAGGGCACATTTCCAGCACACTGTCATGTGTTGCACCCTTCAAGCTACCTAAGGGTACATTCGTTTCCTGGACGATGTACCCACCTGAATTCAACTCTAATTCTTTTAACCCGGGTAACCTGGATGGTCTGCAGGGCTTGTGGCTGTGGATGATTCTCACTGCATCTTGTTAGTAACTAGGCATGTGATAACCCTAGTTAGTTAAAGTATCAAGCCATAATTCTTGTTTGGCCGTGAAATGATTGGATGAAGTCTAACATGTCTAGTCTTGTCCTGATTTTGTCCCAGATTACTGCATGACCAGAATGCCTGTATTTATTTTACCGATAAATGGTGAGAATTCCAAGTTCTGTTCAGACAAAGGGTTACAACCCCGGTCCTTATTTGGTTTACGGGTTGTAACCTGGTTATCTGAATAGTTCCATGGTTATCTCGTCGTATATCATCCTGATGTATTTTCTTTATTTTTAGTTCTTACTATATTTATACTCTCATGCTGATTGCTGGTTTTAGTTCCTAAGTGAAGCTTCCTTTTTGGCACTTACTCTTTCTGGGATCTGACCCAGCTGGTTTTGTGTGGCCAGATTTCAGAGCAGCTCCAGAGGATCTACCGACCTTCCAGCCAGATGGTGGCCACTAGACGGAACCCTGGCAACGAGTGGGTTATTTTTGGCTCTTCCACTCTATTGTAAAATATTCTTTTGAGGCGTTTAGCCGACGACACCTGTTTAGCTCGATTGCATTTACTTACTGTCTGCCTACGCTGTAACATGATTGACAGATCCTAGGGTTGATCATGTATGACTAAACTCTTGCTAGTCCTAACATTTTGTAACGACTAGCTTCATGATCAGCTGAATATGTAATGTTTGGGACGCCTTACTATTGTATATTTAATGATCATACTTCTTGTAACCTTTTACTTACTTGCTTGTGATTGAGACACTAGGCTTGTTCATGACCGTAAGAGGCTTTGGTTTAGATAAACCCTCATGTATCTAAACAGCCGTGACCGTATAGCGAGATGGATTCTATTTCATATACGTAGCTGGCTATGTCTGCCCCCGCTCTCCAGTATTCTGGTTCTGGGGCGTGACAAGTAGCTCAGAGTGGTTCGTTGAAGTAGCCACTAAGGTCTGTTTGCGAGACCTCCAAGAAATCGTCGTGTTTCCAATGGTAAAGACATAACCAGATTGGGAACGCCCCTTGTGCGGATCAGATAAGTATCCCGCATTGGCGTAGCCAACAAGGGTCACGTTGCTTCGAGTGCCAAGAGCGTTGGACTCACTCAAAATTGCGTAGGGATAGAACAAGCCCAAGTCCGTAGTACCCTTAAGGTAGCGAAAAATGTCTTTTATGCCATTCCAATGGCGGCGTGTTGGTGCGGTGCTGTGTCAAGCTAGACAATTCACAGCAAATGAGATGTCCGGTCTAGTACATTGGGCCAAGTACAATAAAGCGCCTATTGCACCCAGATAAGAGCACTCAGGACTCAATATCTCTTCGTCGTCCTCCTTTGGACGGAATGGGTCCTTAGTAATGTCTAGAGAGCGGACGATCATGGGAGTAGCGGACGGCTTAACATCAAAATGACTAAAGCCTCTCAACACCTTTTGGGTGTAGTTCGCTTGATGGACAAGAATTCCATCTTTACGGTGCTCGATCTGCAGGCCGAGGCAAAACCGTGTCTTCCCAAGATCCTTCATCTCGAATTCCCTCTTCAGGATATCAGCAGTTTCTGACAAGTCTTTTTCGGTTCCTATGAGATTCATGTCATCTACATAGACTGCGATGATTGCGTATCCTGAAGTGGATTTCTTTATGAACACGCATGGGCAAAGTTCGTTATTAATGTATCCCAAACCGATCAAGTATTCGCTTAGGCGGTTATACCACATTTGCCCAGATTATTTTAATCCATATAGCGAACGTCTCAGTCTAATCGAGAACGCGTTTCGTGGTCGGGAACTACTTGATTCAGGCATCTTTAGTCCTTCAGGGACTTTCATATATATCTCTGTGTCTAGATCCCCGTAGAGATAGGCTGTGACCACATCCATGAGCTGCATATTCAGTTTTTCGGATACTACTAAACTGATTAAGTAGCGGAACGTTATGATGTCCATTACGGGAGAATACGTCTCCTCGTAATCAA
>JANAVB010017255.1:22500-55150 GCA_029216955.1 Iris pallida
TCATGTACCCCCTTACACTATGTTGACACTATTACACTTAACACTTTGACACTCTTTGATATGTATACACTATGTATGCCCATTTAACCCTCACTTGCCCCTTTGCCATGTTCACATACACACACATAGCCTCTTAAATAAGTATTTATGAATATAGTTAACTTAGCTATATATGTATATTATATATATGTTAGCATATTGTGTTGTAATATATAAGTTTATATAACCATTTGAAATGCCATGATTATAGACCTAATGTTGAATACTAATATATGCATGTGTATATATGTGTAGACATATATAGCTTAAAGTAATAGATTACCTAGTGTATATTCAATGTGAATTCTTGCCTATTTGAGTATTGAATAATTGTATGCTATATAGAGTTGGGTGTATATTGGCTTGTATAGCCTTGTATTGATGTGTGCTTGCTAGGATAGTCTTGGTTAGGCCTAGTAAGACTTGCTGGGTTAGGACATGACTTAGTTTGACCTAGTTTGACTAGTGCAGTTGACCAGAGTTGACAAAGGGTTGACTTTGGCCTAGTTTGACCTAGATTTATGTAGAATGCATTATAGTGCTTTATGTTACCCTTCTGGACATGTTGTGACTTGTGCTGTTTTAATTAGGAGCCAGACACCTCTCCTCGGACAGTATCTTTACCTTGGACATTCAGATATCAGGCGAGTACATTCTCTGATCTTTTCATACTTACCTGGATTATTTTCTTGCTCTACTTGATGCTGACACGTATCTTCACAGATTAGTACTATATGGATCCTTTCCTGAGATGTTATCCCACTACGGGTGCATCGGGTATTTCATGTTCATGTACTTTATCATGTACATCAGGTACTCCTTGTACTCGTACTAGTTCATGTTTTTTCATGTTCTCATGTGCTTCATGTGCTTCATGTGCTTTCATGTGCTTTCATGTGCTTATCATGTGCCTCATGTACTACTCATTACATGAATTCACGTATCTTAGCTGTATTCATGTGCTTATAACATAACTTGAACGGATCCTTATGTATTGATTGGGGCGGGGTGAGTAGAATTGGTTATGTGATCACTATCCCCAGTAGCTGTATTCATGTGCCTCCTTATTTGTATTCATGTGCCCCCAAGCCGTTTACATAACCATTGTACTCTAAATCACGTAGCCACTTACAGTCTCTACTATCATGTATTTACTTTCAGTTACAAAATATCTCCTGTTTACTCGTACTTCCTATTCAGCACTTCATGTATTTTACTCTATTGCATGATTTATACTCCTAACCTGCTATGAACTGTTTTAGAGATATGTGCTCGTTTCCGTCCTGACTGGACCTGTTGATAAATTTTACAGATAGCTTGGAGGTTGCCTGCTAGCCTAGAGGAGACACATTAGAGGTTGTTTAGATAGTTATTTCAATTATCTGGAGTTGTATTTACTTTATGGATTACTGTATCTGAGTTTGGAGATTTGAGATGTATTTCTGGATTTGTGTATCTTAGACACTTAGATTTCTCTCTGTTGTATCTCTTTTGGATTTCATGTTTTATCTATCCTTATCATGCTCTACCTTAGATGTGATTGAGTCTGTACCTGCTATGTCAGCCCCATTCGGGGAGTATAAACTGTTTAGCCTTATACTGTTAGATGCATGAGACCTAGGACAGCGTTCTACCGTCGACACTGCGGCGTAGGCTGGACGTACCCACTTTTCGTGCCCTAACTCTAGGGTGCGGGTCGTGACAATCCATTTTCTCGAATATCCTTAAAACTTAGTAAGGTACGACTGGACCTTGGAGAATATAAGGCCTCTGATACTTCAACGGGAGTACCATTGGACAACGAAAACTGGGCTTTGCCAAAACCTTGAACAAGGGTTGAGGGTCCCGAAATGGTTGTCACTGAGGTTACTTTAGGCGTATATGAGATAAAGTATGATTTATCTCTCAAGATAGTGTGAGTCGTTCCACTATCAACCAGATAATCTACTGTCCCCGTGGTCCATGCCTATAAGTAAAGAAAATTAAAGTTTGTCATACGTTTGAGGAAAGTGCTCGAAATAGAACTTTAATTTATCGAGAAAACAGAAAATACAAACCACCAAAAGTTACATGACTTAAATCAAACATAGAGAGATAATGGAGATTCATTCTTCTATTTCTGCTACAAAATCGGGGGTCTCAAGATTTAGATTTTCGTACTCGTTGACCAGATTTGCTTCGGCCCGATCGCCCCTTGTGATAGTTATTAACTTCTTGGGGGGTCGCCCTGCAAGTCCTGTTGTATATGACCACTAAGCACCACATTTGTAGCAGAGAGTAGGTGCTTGGCCTTCCACTCTCGCTTTAGGATGACTGGCCCGTTGGTTCTTACCATGAGACTGCCTAGGAGTCAAAGGTCCTTAGGTTCTTGTTAGAATCCTCACTTTGGGTGGCGAGACTTAAACTCGTCTCTGTTCCTTGGCTGGGACGACTGGACCTTGTCTCGTTTCCACCGTAGATTTAGGTCCACGGAGAGCGTTTGCATCAGGCATTAGAATTGCCTTTGTTTCAGCAGGACGAGAATTGTTGTTTCTCATTAAAATGAGACTGTTCTTCTCGTCTAGTAAAAGCTGGGTGATGAGCTCGGGAAACTTGGTGAACTTAGACTGACGGTATTGCTTTTGGAGCAAGTTGTCAGTTGAAGGAAATGTGGTGTATGTTTTCTCCAATAGATCACTGTCGGTTAATATCTCACCGCAGTATTGGAGAAGTGATCGAATCCTGCAGACTTCATTGTTGTAATCAGTTACACTCTTGAAGTCTTGGAAGCGCAGGTTCAACCAGTCATGGCGTGCTTCAGGTAGCCATATGGTCTTCTGGTGGTCGAAGCGCTCTTTCAGAGAGTCCCATAGCGTCTTCGGCGAGGAGATTTCAATGAACTCCGACTTCATGGCGTCAGATAAATGCCTGCGGAATAGAATCATCGCTTTGGCGTTCATTGAGCGAGTGACTTCCACTTCACGCTCTTCCTCGTTATATATGACGTCCAAGAGGCCCTGCGCATCTAGATGGTTCTGGATGTCTCGCGTCCAGTCCAAGTAGTTCTTGCCAGAGGCTTCAAGGATGGAAAAATCAATCTTGATCGACATTTTTCTACAACAATGAGAAAAAATCTTGATCAGTCAACATATAAAACAACAGGTTTATATGGATTTGGTTTGTATAAGCAACAACAAACAATCGTAAATAAAAAACAACGGTTTTGAAAAAAACGATTTTTGTTTAAAAATTATCTTATATCGATCGACGGGTCGATATAGAGAGGTCAATAAGTTTCTTACAAAAATACATAATTATAAATACAATTTGAGCAAAAAATAATATTCGGTCAACCCCTTTCAGTAGCTCTACGTGAATATGACCAGGCGAGGAAAATGAAGGGAGGAGGGTCACCGGGGACCTCTTAAGAACCAAGCCCCAAGTTCTTTCTGACATAATATCCAAAGTAGGTGAGCCTATTCGGAGAGACTTCGTAAAAAAAATTTCAAATGTAAGAATAAATAAGATTTTTCAAGAAATTCACGCTATTTGCGAACTGTGCAAAATAGGTGACAATTTAGTGCGTGCTTCAAAATGAGCGTTGCCTTTGAAAAATTATTAACTAAAAAGGTTATTTTTGGGAGGCCCAAATTTGGCGGTGCCAGAATTTGTTTATGTAGCCAAGACAATTTTTCAATTTTCACGCCATTACGCTAAAAAAAACGTACAACATAAGTAGGCAACAACACACAAAAGAATTGGTGCCTAAGCAAGCGGCACCAAAAAAATATCAACTATTTTTCCGACGTCTAATGAAGCGACGCCAAAAAAATAGCGAGTAAAAAATACAATTTTTACTACCCATCTGTTACAATAATTCACTGAGTAACATAAAGAAATTGCTACTGAGGCGCTCGTCGGGACGCAGATTCCACGGAGACGCTCATATCCATCATTACCAAAAAAATGTTAGCACTCCAAATCCCAGACAACAAGAAGGAAGGAGCAATAATGTGACAATAACTAAAATGGGGAAGTTGGTCTAAAGGGCTAGTTTAAGGTTCTGGTCCGATAGGTCCTGGGTTCAAAACCCACTTGAGACAAAATATGTATATATATATATATATATATATATATATATATATATATATATATAAATATATATATATATATATATATATATATATATATATATATATATATATATATATATATATATTTCAAATAGTCTGCTATATGCATTAGAATCAAATGTGTATGACGAAAGGCATATGCCATTGAAAACACAACACAACTATTTTAGAAAAGAAGAAAGAGGAAATCTGCTACTGCTAAAAAAAGTTATATGAATTCTAATTAACAAAACCCACTTACCATATGATTTATATTTTTATAGACTATTCATGTATGTGACCTCTATTTTCTATTATATGAAAATATGTACTTTTTAATTATATACTTTAAGCCACGAAATCTTTTATTTTCAATTGTTCTAAATATGCAAATGAATTGGATGCTCTGCTCTGCATATTGGCCTTCAAGTATAATAGATCCACTGAGAGCTAGTGGTATATGAATGCTAATACAACCTTAGCTTACAGAAGAGGATAAGTAAAAGCAAACATCTTGCTCGATTGATACACACTAAGCCCCTATGATGCTTAACTCTATTCGAAGATAAGAAGAAATTACCTTTCTTACCGTACGGTGGAAGGAGATAAAAAACGAACGGTACGTCGGGTCTCCGGCGTTGCACGAGCAAAGTGCTGATAACGGGTTATGGACAATTAGCTCAACCTCTCAATGTATATCAATATATGTTTTTCAATCTATATACAAGCTATCCCAACCTCTCTTTATATAGAAAGAGAGAAGTTGGGAGTTACATAATGAAAGGTCACTTAGGAGTTACAAAGTGAAGAGTCATGAGTTACAAAATGAAGAGTCACCATGATTCACCATGATGAGATGAGTTACAATAATATCAAGTTAAAAAAAAAACTGAAATAGTTGAAGGAATCAAGTTGAAATTTAGCCTAACAGCCTATCAAATCATCAAGGGATAGTCCAATACAGGAATAAGCATTTCGTCTAAATTTTTTTTCTTTTGAAATAGTACTTAGCTTGAAATAAAACCATAATACATAATCTCAAAATCCAAGGGCGGATCCAGGTAACACATGGGGTAGGCTGGAGCCCACCCCAAAAAAAAATTCCTCTTTTTTTTCCATAAATTTTTTTTATAGATTTTTTTGTGAAGTTCACCTACATCTAGCCCACCCCAACTCAATCTAACCCACCCTAGTATACATTTCTGGATCCGCCCCTGTCAAAATCGTGCTTGACCAATCTGTATTAATAATTCGATTAATACGATACTAATTGCAAACTGAATAAATTTTTTTTAAAAAATACTATAAGTTAATTCAGGACTTAAAGACAAAACATACTACTAATAAAAGTCCATTGTCATAAAAGGAAGGCTTACACGTCATAGAAATTGTAAGAAATATAATTGTATTTAGGGTTCTAAGTATATATATTTTTATTTTATTATATATATATATATATATATATATATATATATATATATATATATATATATAAAGCACAGTGGGTTTTTGGTTCGACCCATGTGTTTTGGTTCAACGATGATGAAAGAACTAAATTGTCCCTCTCTTTATAAGAGAGGAGGAGGTCCCATGTTGGGTGCGGAGCAACCGGTTGTTCCAACGACACCCCCGCCTCCAGCTCCACTTTCACCGCCCCTTCCTCCGCTGCCCCCGCTCCATCCTCGCCCACGCCGTCGTCGCCGGCCTCTTTCGCAACCCCTTTGTCGTAAGCAGCCTCCTCCATCACGCCACCGACGCCGATCCTTCCTTCGCCGCCTCCCCCTTCTCCGCCATGACCAACCACAACCTTTCTCCTTCAACACCGCCATCGCCATCTCCGTCAACCCACTCTCCATCTACTCCCAAATGCTCCGCCGCCGCATCCCTCCCGACTCACACACCTTCTCTTCCTTGCTCAACACCACCACCGCCGCCGCCGCCACTAGGTCGCTCCACGCACACACCCCCCTCCTCGGATTCTGGCCTGCCTCCTTCCTGCAGACCGTCTTGCTCACTGCCTACTCCCGACGTGGTTCCGCCGACTACTTCCTGCGGGTGTTCGACGGAATGCCGCACATGGACGTCATCTCCTGGACCGCTGCCGTCTCGGGCCTCGCCGTCCTCGGACGCCCCGCGACGATCTTGTACGTCTTTGCTTCCATGAGGCCCCACGCCGTCCCGAACGCCGCCACCGTGGTCTTTGCCGTGTCTGCCTCCGCCAGACTCGAGTCCCTGGCGCTGGCCCGGTGCCTGCACGCCTACGTCGAGAAGGCCGGGTTCGGAGGCCGCATCTCCGTCCGGAACTCCCTGGCGCTGACCCGGTGCCTGCACGCCTACGTCGAGTAGGCCGGATTCGTGTTCGTGCCATTATGGCTGTAGTGCCCCGTCCCGCAAAGTCAATCGGAGGAATCGAAATGTCGACGGCGTTCGGACTTAGCCTTGCAACGGCTGCTCGAAGGCTCGCTCGGTCGAGGCGACTCCTCGCTCAGGTGGGGTAGTTTCGGTGAACTTGCCTCATCTTAGCCTTCACATAATAACTCGCAATATTTTAAACTTGCACAAGTAGGCTAATATAAAAGCTACGAACACACATAGCTAAGGAAATAATCCCGACCCGTCGGAATGTCTTAGAACATGGAAAATGGTCCCACGGTCTTCATAGAAGTCGGCTCAGCGTGCTTTCAAATGACACTCGATCCTTCTTTCCCGTGGCTTGGGAGAAGGAAGTTGGCTTAAGTTGCTAAGTTGTCCCGAGACTTGAAATAGCCTAAGTCATAGGCGTCGCCGTATTAATGCTTAATAAAGCATGCACGATCCTGTTCCGCAAGGCTTTGCATAGCCTTCGCACGTCCCGCAAGTTATGTTATCTTGCACGGCTTGTTGGCTTAAGTCTAGGCACCCGAGAACTTGGTTGTTCAAGTCGACCCCGTGCAAAGCACGTTCCCTCGATGCGTAGCTCGGCGTAGCCTTTGCTCGTCGAGTCGTTGCCCGAATAAGTTAGACAAGTTTTGTGCTGGGCTATCGAAGCCATATCTAGCACTGTCCCGCTCTAACTGCGGTTGTCAAGTCGCGTAGTCCTGTAGCTCCCCTTCCCGAAAAATTTTGAGATATTTTTTTAATTTATTTATTTGATTTAAATGGGGATTTTACGATTTTTATAAATAATTAATTAGTTAATTATTACGGTAGATAATTTTAATCATGATTAAATTTGGAGTACAAGGTGACTAGGAATCATGGCACGGATAGTGCAGTAGCGTGCTTTGACTAGTGTTTAGCCATGGTAGGAAAATGTCGAGCCATAGGAGTGTCCTAATTAGGAAAACCAGGCCAAGTTATAGCATGACCATTATAAATAAGTTTAAATTAATTATTAATAGATTTATTGACTTTGCAGGAACCTGGTTGAACCAAGTTAGTCCGAACTGGGCCGAACCAAATCCAAGCCCATATAGGCATGTAGTGGACCAAATACGGCCTTGTAGTCATGTTTGGTAAATGCAAATATTCTTGAATATATTTTTAGGAATTGACAATTATTTTCTAAATATTTGTTATAGGTGGATTATAAGTATTATCATTATTTTAATAGCGTTTATAATATTTATATGACCTCCTGGAGCCATATAAGTAGGGTGCATGTTACTTCCATCATAAACGAGTTTTGGGCTATTTTAATTGTTATTAGGATTTTTATTTTAATGTTACTTTGGTTTTATTAATGATAATAATTTATATTTATTAAATCATTTACTTTATAAATGATATGTATAAATATGTGTACGTGTATATAAATAAATATTAAGTAGGTGTACGAATATATAAAGATATATTATATAGGTATATATGTGCATGTATATATATAAATATATATATAGGCGTATATGTGTGTATATAGAAATATAAATATATATGTGTATATACGTGCCTATGTGTATATATATATGTATATATATATATATATATATATATACATGAATATATATATATATATATATATATATATATATATATATATATATATATATATATATATATATATATATATATATATATATATATATATATATATATATAAGTATTAATTGCAAATAGAAAATAGAATTGTAAATAGAAAAAAAAGGAGAAAAGAATAATACTAAGCAGTAGCAACCCAAGCCCAGGGCCCAAGCCGACCTGGCCCACCCGAAGCCCAGCTAAATCCACATTAGGCTAAAGCCTAACCCCATTAGTTGCCAATACCCGAGCCCTTCACAGCCTAATATACGATAGTATATAAATACAGAGATAAGAGTTCGAGAAAACGAACCGAGAGATCGAAAGAAAACCCTAACGCCAACTCCTCAACACAGAGCCCCGACCTGGCGACCCTGCCCAGCCCCGCGCGCCACCGTCGGTCGGCAGACGCGCGGCCGAGCACCCCAAATCAGGAGAGCAATCAACAGCAGCAACCATTGCAGCAGGTACCCCCACTTTCGAACCAAGAATCTACCTCAATATTAGACCATTTTTGATTTTGTAACTTATTCTGGAAACCCTGTGTGACCCCCTAGGAGATCCAGTAATCAGGATTACATGGGGTTGCATAATAGACCCAAGAAATCGACACAAAGTCGAACCAAAATCCTGTTCAAAAACAGGGCATTAGATAGTTGAAGTATTCATGTTTACGAACGAATCATCGTTAACCCAATAACCTTTTCAAAAAACTATTTAAAGACAGTCCTAGACACTATATAGGGCTTCACCACCCTTTTTGTGGATTTGAAAATCATCGACTACGCGTCGAGAAATCGAATCCCAAAGTTTCCCAAAAATCTGTTTTCAAAACTAGAAAATTGTCCGATACCACGTCCGTCCCGCCATTTTGGGCGATGTAGTCACGAACCGAAAGCATTGAAAGGTGCGTAACGGCTTCGTGATCGTGTGGGCTTTGACAGAATTCAAATTGGTCGCGTGTGCGCGACGAATTTGATGCGTATCCGTCGAAATTCACCGTATCGGCCTCTGTGCAAATTCTCCAATTACTTTGTGCACGCTCGTCAGATCGAGACAAAACTTACACCAGCAGTACCGTATCGTTTTTCTGGTCCTATATGCCAAGTTTGGTCCAATTCTGAGACAGTTGAATCGTACGTCATTTTACGGGCCCCACGGTCCCACTCAACGGGCAATTTTATGCACGGCCCGCCAAAATCTAACTTTGGACATACGGTTGGGTTTGTATCAAAAAACTGGATCCGTAGACATATAGTTTGACGACTTTAGAGACCGTTGACTCTGGCACAATTTTCGGTGCAAAGCGGATCCAACGACGGACACCGTTTTTGCCCGAAATTACCGTTTTGCCCCTGTGTCCAGAATTGGACTTAAGGACAGGCAATCCTAGCTAATTTGACTATTCTAAGAATGTTGGTAACGTTTATTTCAGCTTTCGGAGACAGTTGTGATGAATTGGACTTTCTGACTTGTTGATTGGCGATACATTGTTGGTTCTCCGTGCAACCTCCAGGCAAGTATACCTTGCAGAACATATACAGTATTTACATGGTTTCTCTTTCCTTATTGTAGTCTTTTTTATATTGTCGTATGATTCCATATTGTGATTGATTCGTCCTTGATTGCTTTACTTGTTCTAGAATACGTGCACGTATAGAATGTTTGACATTGCTAGAATATTGGTCTCTTTGTGTTACCCTTTTCTCGTGATTGAGTTGTCAGTTTCTATATCTGTCCTTGACCATTCTCGGCTGGGAGTATCTTGCATTGTATTACAGTTGGGACATACTATAGCTTGGGAGTATCTTACATTGTACTACTATCTATAGCTGATTCTTTATCTTGATTGACTTGAGACATGCCATGGATTGGGAGTATCTTACATCCTACTACGACCTATAGCATATATTGATTGATTGATTGACTTGACTTGCGATACTATAAATTGGGAGTATCTTGTATTGTACTACGATTTATAGGAGTCTACTTGACTTTGTATCCTTTAGGAGAGGAGATCGATATTAGAATTGGCTAATCTTGACTGGGATTATCTTGCATTGTATTACAGTCAAAATCTACTATAGATTGGGAGTATCTTGCATTGTACTACAAGCTATAGAGGTTGATAGATTGATTGGTAGCCAAGTCTAGTATTATATTTCCTCACGACTCGTCGTCCTTAGATATTCTTCTTGCAGTGTTATTATCCTCCACACATGTTATTTACTGTCATATTAGTAGGCATATTTTATGTATCTTGCTAGTCCTCTGAGGACCTGATGATCTCTTCAGGTAGCTGATTGCACGGAGTTAGTTAGCTGAGCATGTAGTAGTTGACTTGATCTGTATAATTCAGGTATTTTGTTAGTGATATTGAGTTACTATCTTTCTCGTGCTTTTATGATATATCCTGCTTATCATCTTAGTTGTATAGACTCATATTATTCTTAGAGTCTAATCGACAATATGCTAATTGGCTGCAGACCATGACCCATACTTGTTCATTCTTGCTTTATATGATTCTTGTGGATTGAGATATAGTTTAGATTAGACATGATACCATGACCTTGACAGCTTATACGTACTCGAGTCGGGCTGGAGTCCGTTCGATACGTAGCTGGCTTGCTCACAAGCTTGCGTCCGAAAAGCGGGTACGGGTCGTGACAAGTTTTTATGGTAGCCCATGCAGGTCAGAGCATATCGTATCGGCTCCGTAACTGTACTGATACGAGCCTGCGAACTTGACTAAACCCTTAGAAATCTCAATCCACTCTGCCTTAAAAATTCTCCTAGAAATTCTCCATGTCCTTGAAAACTCTATATTTGCTCTCAATTATACTTCCTTGCTTCCTGTGCTATTGATTCTCGTCCCTTTTATTTCGGGGTGACGAATGATCGTGCTATATAAGATTTATCAGAAATTCTTAATTTATAGTATAGTATTGCTTGACTATTAAATATTGGTTGTTTATATATATATATGAGGGATTATAGGTACCATATGTCCTAGATAGTCTTGGTAGAATTTTTAGTCACTAGTTAGAAGATTATATGATTTTAGTGACCTGTGTTTCAAGGGAATAGTGTGACCAAAGGTGGGTAGAAGCCCTCGAGATTTCGTAAATACCAATGACTAGAGAAGGTCATTGAAATATTTTTGAGAAATTAAATTTGAGAAGATTAAGGTAATAGTAGACTTTGATATTTTAAGGAATAGTCATGAATTAAAATTTCGAGGACGAAATTATTTTTAAGGTGGGTAGATTTGTAGCTCCCCTTCCCGAAAAATTTTAAGATATTTTTTTAATTTATTTATTTGATTTAAATGGGGATTTTATGATTTTTTATAAATAATTAATTAGTTAATTATTACAGTAGATGATTTTAATCATGATTAAATTTGGAGTACAAGGTGACTAGGAATCATGGCACGGATAGTGCAGTAGCGTGCTTTGACTAGTGTTTAGCCATGGTAGGGGAATGCCGAGCCATAGGAGTGTCCTAACTAGGAAAACCAGGCCAAGTTATAGCATGGCCATTATAAATAAGTTTAAATTAATTATTATTAGATTTATTGACTTTTCAGGAACCTGGTTGAACCAAGTTAGTCCGAACTGGGTCAAACCAAATCCAAGCCCATATAGGCATGTAGTGGACCAAATACGGCCTTGTAGTCATGTTTGGTAAATGCAAATATTCTTGGATTTATTTTTAGGAATTGACAATTATTTTCTAAATATTTGTTATAGGTAGATTATAAGTATTATCATTATTTTAATAGCGTTTACAATATTTGTATGACCTCCTGGAGCCATATAAGTAGGGTGCATGTTACATCCATCAGAAACGAGTTTTGGGCTATTTTAATTGTTATTAGGATTTTTATTTTAATGTTACTTTGTTTTTATTAATGATAATGATTTATATTTATTAAATCATTTACTTTATAAATGATATGTATAAATATGTGTACGTGTATATAAATAAATATTAAGTAGGTGTACGAATATATAAAGATATATTATATAGGTATATATGTGCATGTATATATATAAATATATATATAGGCGTATTTGTGTGTATATAGAAATATAAATATATATGTGTATATACGTGCCTATGTGTATATATATATGTATATATATATATATATATATATATATATATACATGAAAAAAAAAATATATATATATATATATACATGAATATATATATATATATATATATATATATATAAGTATTAATTGCAAATAGAAAATAGAATTGTAAATAGAAAAAGAAAAAGGAGAAAAGAATAATACTAAGCAGTAGCAACCCAAGCCCAGGGCCCAAGCCGGCCTAGCCCACCCGAAGCCCAGCTAAATCTACATTAGGCTAAAGCCTAACCCCATTAGTTGCCAATACCCGAGCCCTTCACAGCCTAATATATGATAGTATATAAATACAGAGATAAAAGTTCGAGAAAACGAACCGAGAGATCGAAAGAAACCTCACAAATCCTAACGCCAACTCTTCAACACAGAGCCCCGACCTGGCGACCCTGCCCAGCCCCGTGCGCCACCGTGAGCCGTCGCCTGCCGGCAGACGCGCGACCAAGCACCCCAAATCAGGGGAGCAATCAACGGTAGCAACCATTGCAGCAGGTACCCCCACTTTCGAACCAAGAATCTACCTCAATATTAGACCATTTTCGATTTCGTAACTTATTCTGGAAACCCTGTGTGACCCCCTAGGAGATCCAGTAATCAGGATTACATGGGGTTGCATAATAGACCCAAGAAATCGACACAAAGTCGAACCAAAATCCTGTTCAAAAATAGGGCATTAGATAGTTGAAGTATTCATGTTTACGAACGAATCATCGTTAACCCAATAACCTTTTCAGAAAACTATTTAAAGACAGTCCTAGACACCATATAGGGCTTCACCACCCTTTTTGCGGATTTGGAAATCATCGACTACGCGTCGAGAAATCGAATCCCAAAGTTTCCCAAAAATCTGTTTTCAAAACTAAAAAATTGTCCGATACCACGTCCGTTCCGCCATTCCGGGCGACGTGGTCGCGAACCGAAAGCATCGAAAGGTGCGTAACAGCTTCGTGGTCATGTGGGCTTTGACGGAATTCAAATTGGTCGCGTGTGAGCGACAAATTTGATGCGTATCCATCGAAATTCACCGTATCGGCCTCTGTGCAAATTCTCCAATTACTTTGTGCACGCTCGTCAGATCGAGACGAAACTTGCGCCAGCAGTACCGTATCGTTTTTCTGGTCCTGTCTGCCAAGTTTGGTCCAATTCTGAGACAATTGAATCGTACGTCGTTTTGCGGTCCCTACGGTCCCACTCAATGGGCGATTTTGTGCACGGCCCGCCAAAATCTAACTTTGGACTTACGGTTGGGTTCATATCAAAAAACTGGATCCGTAGACATGTAGTTTGATGACTTTAGAGACCGTTGACTCTGGCACAATTTTCGGTGCAAAGCGGGTCCAACGACGGACATCGTTTTTGCCCAAAATTACCGTTTTGCCCCTGTGTCCAGAATTAGACTTAAGGACAGGCAATCCTAACTAATTTGACTATTCTAAGAATGTTGGTAACATTTATTTCAGCTTTCGAAGACAGTTGTGATGAATTGGACTTTCTGACTTGTTGATTGGCGATACATTGTTGGTTCTCCGTGCAACCTCCATGCAAGTATACCTTGCCGAACATATACAGTATTTACATGGTTTCTATTTCCTTATTGTAGTCCTTTTTATATTGTCACATGATTCCATATTGTGATTGATTTGTCCTTGATTGCTTTACTTGTTCTAGAATACGTGCACGTATAGAATGTTTGACATTGCTAGAATATTGGTCTCTTTGTGCTACCCTTTTCTCGTGATTGAGTTGTCAGTTTCTATATCTGTCCTTGACCATTCTCGGCTGGAAGTATCTTGTATTGTACTACAGTTGGGACATACTATAGCTTGGGAGTATCTTATATTGTACTACGATCTATAGCTGATTCTTTAT
This sequence comes from Iris pallida, assembly GCA_029216955.1. NCBI lineage: Eukaryota > Viridiplantae > Streptophyta > Magnoliopsida > Asparagales > Iridaceae > Iris > Iris pallida. The sequence continues at coordinate 36,650 of JANAVB010017255.1, forward strand.
CTTGATTGACTTGACTTTAGACATGCCATGGATTAGGAGTATCTTACATTGTACTACGACCTATAGCATATATTGATTGATTGATTGACTTGACTTGCGACACTATAAATTGGGAGTATCTTGCATTGTACTACGATTTATAGGAGTCTACTTGACTTTATATCCTTTAGGAGAGGAGATCGATATTAGAATTGGCTAATCTTGACTGAGATTATCTTGCATTGTATTACAGTCAAAATCTACTATAGATTGGGAGTATCTTGCATTGTACTACAAGCTATAGAGGTTGATCGATTGATTGGTAGCCAAGTCTAGTATTACATTTCCTCACGACTCGTCGTCCTTAGATGTTCTTCTTGCAGTGTTCTTATCCTCCACACCTGTTATTTACTGTCATATTAGTAGGCATATTTTATGTATCTTGCTAGTCCTCTGAGGACCTGATGATCTCTTCAGGTAGCTGATTGTACGGAGTTAGTTAGCTGAGCATGTGGTAGTTGACTTCATTTGTATAATTCAGGTATTTTGTTAGTGATATTGAGTTACTATCTTTCTCGTGCTTTTATGATATATCCTGCTTATCATCTTAGTTGTATATACTCATATTATTCTTAGAGTCTAATCGAACAATATGCTAATGGGCTGCAGACCATGACCCATACTTGTTCATTCTTGCTTTATATGATTCTTGTGGATTGAGATATAGTTTAGATTAGACATGATACCATGACCTTGACAGCTTATACGTACTCGAGTCGGGCTGGAGTCCGCTCGATACGTACCTGGCTTGCTCACAAGCTCGCGTCCGAAAAACGGGTGCAGGTCGTGACAAGTCCCTTGAGAACAAGGCTCGTCGTGTGAAGAATATGACTTGAGCGATAGCGTCGCCTATAGAACCAGGTCTGTCTAAGGCACGAGCTACGATAGATCTAGTAAAGAGTATGCCAAGATCAAAGGAAGTCCACGCAACTTGTTGTCGCCGAGATCGGTTCCGCTACTTGGGAGTCTCGCTAAGTCTTGATACGTCCCGCACACGAGATCGATCCCGCTACTTGGGAGTCTCGCTAAGTCTTGATATGTCCCGCACACGAGATCGGTCCCGCGACTTGGGAGTCTCGCTAAGTCTTGATAAGTCCCACACACGAGATCGGTCCCACGGCTTGGGAGTCTCGTTAAGTCTTGATAGAAAGAAGGAAAGCATGGTCATGTTAAGGAAGGATTTGATAGATCGAGTTGAGTATGCATGGTCATTGGACAACTTGTCGACAAGGTGTAGTCTTCTCGAATAATTGCCGGGGCGCCGGGATCATTCGCCCGGGGGAAGCGCGTTGCGGCTCAAAGCAGGATGCCGGATAACCGCATGGGAGTATCGGCGCTTCCGTGGCTAGCTACCCATTGGAAGGGCGGCCCGATACCCCCGCCGAGCCGTATCTAAGATAGCTTGACATTGCTAGTGACCACTCATGTAGATGTGTCGGCAAGAGCGGCAATTCGCATGTTTGCCTTTGGATAGCGTCGAGTACTAGCACAGCTGTAGAAGCATAGAAAATATCAGAACGATGCTCTATGCGGCTCGGAACAAGAGAACCCCATGCGGCTCATACAGGAGCAGTCCCATGCGGTTCAGAGAGACTCTCAGTCTCATGCGGCTCGGGGCAGGAGAGTCCATACGGCTTACATAGGGACAGTCCCATGCGGTTCAAAGAGTCCCCCAGCCGCATGCGGCTCAGAAGTACATACGGCTCATATACGACCAACAGAGATATGCGGCTCGATCAACGCCACGTGTCCCCATGGGATCCCCTCACACAGCTGGCCATCGAGTAATGGCCTTATTCAATGCTCTGCCATGATTTGACAGCTGACGGCTCTGACATGAAGTATCATGATGGTCCTGTCATAATGACAGACTCTTCGGGAACGGAAGAAAATCTCTGATACGATCCAAGATTGCCACGTGGCTACTCCCATGCGGCTCAATTGAAGAATAGTTTTATGCGGCTAGCAAGATTCATCTTCCTGCGGCTCACCAAGAAGCCATCCCATGCGGCTCGTAAGTACTATACCTATGCGGATCATTGAGATGCTGTCTCATGCGGTTCATAGATATCATACGGCTCTGGCAGAGTCCACTATTAAGACACGTGGCAGAGATTCAATTGCCCCCATAACTTGACAGCTAGTAGCAAGGATGATTATGGAATGCAGATTAATCAGAGATTTATCAGATCCCAATGACCGTATTTAACATTATCCTCATAATTAATAAGATCAGGTCATATCATTCATGATCAAGCCAATGGGACACGTCGTGAGAGGTCCAAGCTTGACACAACCAATCATGAAGATTTAAAGCAATCACCATTAATCATTCACAGGATTTAATACTATCCTCATTTATGGCCCAGATCCTTTACGCTTAAAACTAATGGTCCAGATTGATTAAGCATCAGGCCGCCGCTACTTTGAGAATGGGTAATCATCCAAACCCTAATGATGCCCCCACTATTATAAATAGCAAGGTGCCATTCCCTTGTAAAATATATACGGTCAGAGAGAGATAGATATACAGAGAGACTCCCCCAATAATCAGAGAGAAAATACACAGAGGGAGAGAGAAGCCAGAAGAGTAATAGAGGGAGAACAAGAAGAGCATTTCTTCATCAACACCAACCATCTCTTCACAGGAGCCAAGGCTGCATACCGATCGTCCAATGAGTAAGGCAGGGCTGCCATCGCCTTCCCGAGCCTCTATCGTCACCCCCAGAATCTAAAATAAATAATTGTACTTAGACTGATGTACCTAGGTTTTCGTTCCTAGGCTTTCTTTGTACAAGCGAGTTTGTAACGTGAAGTAAAAGTCCGGTCCTCCGATAATTGTTCTGTTCTTTTATATTTCATGGCAAACACGATGGCGACTCTGCTGGGGATAAACTTCTCCACGGCTGAGGAGTTGGTGACGCAATCGGATGCAGCCAAACTTGGCTCCATGCAAGAAAAGATGGTCGTCCGCTTCGACCAACAGGCGTTTGAAGAGATGCTCTCCGAAGGAAGCGCTGGCCCAGTCCAGAAGCGCACCCGCGGGACGAAGGCTCGCAAAGAGTGGAGGCCAAAATCGTTGGCTCCTCTCCAAGCCCTCGATGGGATACCCTCTGTCGCTCAAGACGGCGAAAAAGACTCTCATGCGGCCCTACTTCAGACCGTAGACAACTCTGCTGTCCCCAAGTCCGGCAGAAGAAAATACTATGATGCTGGACTTGCAGGGGCAAAGAGGAACTCTATGCGATCCGAGCCGCATAAGGGTATTAGCCGCAGGAAGAAAGCTCATGCGGCTACATCCGCCAACCGTATGAAGAAAACTCATGCAGCCACATCTGTCAGCCGCATAGCTTATGCGGCTACAGCTGCCAACCACATGGATGAAACTCATGCGGCTAAGAAAGTCAATCGCTTGCAGAAAACCCATGCGGCCACAATTACCAACCGCATGCGGCCAGCCTGCACGGTCGTGACTCCTAGCCGCATAAAAATAACTCATCCGACAGCAGAAGACAACCGCATGCAGACAGCCTGTACGGTACCCAATTTTAGTCGCATAGCGTCCGTTCCACGCTTCTCTCGATCAGTCTTCGACCGTGTCTCATGCGGTCCTGACCCTGATGGTTCTCTGGATGATGAGCCAAACTCTGTAGTATTCAACTTGGACTCCTCCTATTACGCACCCGCAAGTGCTAAAAGGAGGAAGTCTAGGGCAACGCGGGCTCACCAAGCCCAGTCAGCTGCCCCAACCTCTGACCACCAGGGCGTCCCGCTGATTATCACGCGGGCCTCTGATGGAAAGTTGTACAGAACTACTCGAATCCAGCCCCCGGCGGCAAACGGACAGAGTGGTTCCTCTGACCTGCGTGAGGCTATCCTCCACAAGCGTAAGGAAAGAGAAGGGGCTTCGGTGTGCAAAGAGTCCTCGCTTGGACGTTACTGCACCCAAATCATCGTCAACTGCTGTTGCAACAACCCGACAGTGACAGGAGACCGGCCGTCCGTCTTCCAAAGACTACAGCATCCGAGCTCAGAAGACGAGGCACCTCCTGTTGTCTCTTGCAATTCTACTCAGAAAGTCCCCGCCGAGGGGAGAAGGAAGAAGACAAGCATCTCCAGCCCTAAAATATCAACCACTACAGCTAAGAAACTGTCGTCTAAACGGCTGTCCTCCACCGGAATATTCCAACACACCCATTCAAAGACAAAAACTGCTGCAATGAGAAATTCATCACCTACATCGCTGGGGGTCGTGGGAACTGGGGGTAGCACTCCTCCGAACATCCACAACAATCTGATGTTTCAAGGAGCCGAGCCCAGGGAAACAACTCTCCCATCAGGTACAACAGACTCTGATGTCCCTAAGGACATCCACGACTCTCAAGACGAAGCAAGCTCTGAGGCTGGGGATACCGTTCCCTCCGAGACTGAGCCCGAAGAGAACATTCCCACCTACCCCAATGACTTCTCGGTGTATGGGTATGACTTGGAGGGCACATCCTCCACCGTTCCTTCCATCACTCCTCATGTAAAGACGGTGTTCATGACGGACAGCAATCAAGGTGGTTCCAGCGATCGTCAATGCATCGACACTTTGGAGGCTATACTGCAGGCCTTGGTCAAGTCTGTAGATGAAATCAAAGCCGCTCTTCCAACTCTGCAAGGAGGAACGCCTGGCCAAACAAGCACGGGTCCTGCGGTCAATGCGGACTCGAACTCAGCGGCACCAAACCCGGGCAATAATCCTCCCAAAATAACAGCCCTTACCGCAACAGATGAGGCCCGAGAGGTAAGAAGAGAGGTCCAGGAGCTCCGAGCCATGTTCCATGCCCGAGAAAACGCTCAAGACCTCAGAATGCGGCAACCATACCCTGCCGAATGGAGGGATGTTCCATTCCCACCAAAATATAAGCCGTTCAATATCAACCCGTATGATGGCAAGACCTCAGCAAGTCCGTACATCACTTACTTCGAGGTCACCACCGACCATCTGCCCTATGATGATGCTATCCTCACGCGATTATTTATTGGGGTATTGGAAGGAGTCGCTTTCGACTGGTATCGCAATCTGCCGGACAACTGCATCCACTCCTTCGTCGGCTTCATGCGCCTATTTTTGGAGAGATTCTACGAAGTAGGGCAGGACGTCACCATGTCCACTCTCATGGACGTCGTCCAAGGGGAGAAGGAGTTGACAAGGAACTACATTGAGCGGTTCCGCCAAACTGCCATGAAGCTGCCCTCCGGAAATCCAGATTCCTCTTTAATTGAAATTTGCCAAAAGAGACTGCTTCCAACGATCAGTCTCTGGATGGGCGAAAGTCAATTCAAAGATTGGAAGACGTTCATCATCAGCGCCACAAGCACCGAAGAACGACTGAAGAAGGCTCGCCACTGGGATTGCACATCTCGAAAGGAGAAAACAAGGGCAAGCGTCCCAACAACGATAATGGGGGTAGCCCCTCCAACAATCGGGACAGCAAGGGAAAGCAGGCTATGGTGGCCGATACAGCACAAAAACTTGAGCCGAAGCCAGCAGACAAACAATGGCCGCAAATCACTTACTCCTTCGAAGACGGTCACGTCAAGCCCATCTTGGACATGCTCATACAAGGGGACAGAATTCAGCTTCCTCCACCAAGACGGGAACCGCGGCCGGCAGAGATGGAGAATCCAAAGTACTGCCATTATCTTTGCTATGTCCATCATGCTACACATGATTGCTACCAGCTGAAACGATACATCTAGAACCTCATCGATTCGAACGCTATGGCTATCGATTTCGAAGAGGTAACCGTGGCGACCAATATGGTGTCCGTACAATTCGGCAGCTTCCCTCCGACGGAGACTCAAGACGGGGTGGTCCCCGTCCCTCTAGCGACAATGGAGATTACCAATCTTCCACCTCCCCGAGATCAGGCTGCCGGTCTAGTACCCCTTACCACATCACGAGGGGAGGTCATGTGGATCCATCCAGACTTAGTGTCGAAGTGACTCGGCCCACACCATCTTCCACCGACAAAAAGAAAAGTGGAAAAGTCAGGACTTGCCATATAATCTCGGCAGACAATGAGGAAGCTACAGCCGTCGTCACGCTGTCCGGAGCACAATCCCAACCTGTGGTTGACAATCCAGCTGAAAATTATCAACCCACTACAACTGATGCTCTGGGACCGGCTCAGCCTTCGACGACCGACAAGCCTAGGCCGAGGGAGACTCGCTTCGACAAATCCCTCCGAAAGAAGGCAGCCCAAGGGCTAGAGAGGCCCTACAACTTTGACATCTTAACACAATTGGCTAACACACCGGCCAAGTTGTCACTATACGAACTCCTAAGACTCTCCAAGGACGTTCGTATTGCATTAAGCGAAGCACTCCAAAATGCCGATGTCTATCTGGCTCAATCCAACCTCACCGGGGAGGACTCACCCGTGGATCTCTAAGACAGTGCCTATACGGGAGCAATGTCCAACATTGTCTTCACTCCGCAGGACATGCTCATTAAAACCAACCTACACGATCGCCCGCTATACTACACAGGATACATCGGCGACGTGAAGGTAGATCGGATGCACATAGATCCTGGCTCTTCCATAAGCATCATCCCGAAGGGTCTGCTACATCATCTCCGCATCCCAATGTATCGCCTGACACCTACAAGCACCGCCATCAGCGGTTTCAATTCGGGCATGAGCTACCTTATTGGGAAGATTCGTCTGAAGTGTCAAATTGACGACCTCCAATCCGAAGTCACCTGCTACGTTATAGATACAGACACTTCTTACAACATCCTCTTGGGGCGCCCATGGATACACGATTACATGATCGTGCCTTCCACGCTACACCAGTGCTTCAAATATGTCGACAAACACGGCTTTGTGAAGACGGAATTTGCTGACATCGATCCCTTCAAAGGGGTCGAATCATACTACTCGAACTCCTGCCTATACGAAAAATCGAAGAGGCACCTTGATGAAGGAAATGAACAAGCTGGTACCGAAACCGCCACGGGATCAGAAGGACCTCTGATGATCCACCTCCAAGCTCGCAAACCGGGCAAGTTCGCACCCCTTACTGCCACTCTGCGGAAGGACACGATCAGCCTCTCGACACAGGAAGAGCAGATGATAATCTGGCTGCCAAGGTCCGGCCAAATGCCGAGACCCACAACGGAGCCGCTGACAATCAGACTGCCGAGAGTCGGTCAACCCCAAATGGAGAAGCTCAATCCCTCCGATAGGCCGCTGACGATACGCCTTCCCAAGAAGGGTCGCCACCCCGGTGTAAGGTCTGACACTTTTAGCGAACCAGCCACTCCTCGCTCCACATCAAGTGCCAAACTGGGGGTCGCTAGTCTGCCAACAACTCCACGCTCTGCTCCATCAACTGAACCACTGACAATCAAGCTTCCCAGGACGTCCTCCCAGTCTTCATTCACACAGGGGGTAGCCGAAGAGGAACCAGAGTTAGCCAAGTATGTGGCTGCCCACACTGATGTTCCTTCCGCTGATGATGTAATCCTCCTAGAAAAGATACCTTACTTCATCAATAAAGGGTTATCTTTGAACTACACCGAGCTCAATAAGCTATCTACAATGTATGGTGTGGAACACGGTATAGGCACTCACCTACACACACAAGTGACAAATGTGTACACCGTGATCCAGCTTACTCCAGTAGAAGATGCTTACCGAATAATCGAGGGAGGGGATCACCCGATCATCTTCGGCCAGACGAACAACCCGCATCCCTTCACCATAGAGGAAGCCGACCTCGGGTCAGATGCCGGAAGACTGCCTCTGTATCTTTATAGCCCCCAATCCAAATATCTCATGCAGAAACAGGGGTATGACTGGAGACGACGCCAGGTTTGAACTACGGCACTGGGCGACGATTACCTTTGAAGCCGCCAGTCCCGGCGGGCAAACCACGGGACTACTATAATAAAAATCGATGCGGGTTAGGATATGTAACGCCTACCATGACCCCTGAGAGTTCAGATAAAGAATGTGACTGGCAGTCACATTCAACCGGGTCACCAACTTCTGACTCGGATACCAGCATCGAAGATGTGTTCAGACAAGTCATGACAGTCAACATGGCATTCGCCGACGCTTACGAAGAAGATGAAGACATCCCCGAAATCCTCGAGCTAGAACCGTGGGCCCAACAATTGGACGTACAATGGGAAAAGCGGTTCGAACAAAGAGAACCTCCTACTGAAGATGAAGTCATACAAGTTGACCTCGACAGCGAATCTTCTCCAAAACCAATTTTCGTCAGTAAAAGCCTAGCAGACGAAGAACGGGAGTCGCTGCTGGAACTTGTCAGAGAATACATTGATGTGTTCGCCTGGAGCTATGAAGACATGCCAGGGTTAAATCCCGACATTGCTCTTCACAAACTCAACATTCGCCCAGATGCGAAGCCAGTCAAGCAACAACAGCGACGCTTCCGCCCAGGCATCATGGACGCGATCGAAGTCGAAGTCAACAAACTGATAGCCAGCGGCTTCATTCGTGAGGAGCAACATCCCGATTGGGTCGCCAATATAGTACCCGTCCTCAAGAAGAATGGAAAGATTCGAATCTGCATCGACTTTCGCAATCTGAACGAGGCGTGCCCCAAAGATAAATTCCCCCTTCCTATCACAGACATCATGATCGACAATACCTGTGGCTTCGAACGTATGTCATTCATGGATGGCTTCTCGGGGTACAACCAAATCAAAATGTCTCCTGATGACGAAAAGCATACATAATTCCGAACGCCAATTGGCACATACTGCTATACAGTCATGCCTTTCGGTTTGAAGAATGCTGGCGCCACCTATCAAAGAGCCATGAGCATCATCTTCAGAGACCACTTGCGCAAGACAGTAGAGTGCTATGTTGACGATATAGCCGTTAAGAGTCGCTGCAAGGAAGACCATCTGCAGGATCTAAGGACGGTATTCGACCTAATGCGAGCGCACAATTTGAAGATGAACCCTACGAAGTCCTTTCTGGGCGTATCTAGCGGAAAGTTTTTGGGCTTCATCATCACGGCACAAGGTATCCATGTAGACCCTGAGAAAATAAAAGCAATCATGGAGATGGGTTCCCCGAGAAATCTCCTCGAACTCAGAGGCCTCCAAGGGAGGCTAGCTTACATCAGGAGGTTCATTTCCAACCTCTCCGGGCGATGTCGACCATTCACCCATCTCATGAAGAAAGGAGTCTCATTCGTATGGGACGAGGAATGTCAGCGTGCCTTCGACAGCATCAAAGAATATTTGTCAAATCCTCCTGTCTTGGTGGCCCCGGTTCCTGGAAAACCATTCCTACTCTATGTACGAGCAATGGAACACTCCCTCGGGGCTCTGCTGGCACAAAACAACGATGCAGGCCATGAGCAGGCCATATATTACCTCAGCCGAATGATGATTGGGCCAGAGCACCGATACACCACTGTGGAGAAGGAATACCTTGCCCTGGTGTTCGCCATTCAGAAAACGCGACATTATGTCATCGGACAAACGATACATGTGATCTCACGAATCAACCCTCTCAGGGTCCTCATGACTAAACCAGGGGCACTCAGCTCTCGACTCGCTACATGGGCAATATTGTTGTCCCCTTATCATATGATCTTCGTCCCATAAAAGGCAGTCAAAGGTCAAGCCCTGGCAGACTTCTTGGCAGCCCACCCAGGCTCGGAGTCCTCCAGAATATATGAAGAGATCCCAGATGAGGTTGCCGACTCGCATGCAACCTCTCACGATAATATATGGCGAATATTCTTCGACGGTGCTTCGAGGACCGGACCTAAAGGCAATATAGTCGTCGGAGTCAGGGTAGTGCTGATCTCTCCTTCCGGATTGGTGATTAATCGCGCTTATTCTCTCACCGAGCCCTGCTCTAACAATGTGGCCGAGTACAACGCTCTGGTCATTGGCCTCCAACTCGCAAGAGAGCTGGGGGTAGAATACCTTGAAGCATACGGCGATTCCCAACTAATTGTCAATCAGATAAGGGGCTCATATGAGGTCCGCCATGAAGATATGATCCCTTATCACCAAATAGCGATTGACATCATCTCGTCGTTCGAGGGGTTCTTCATCGAACATGTTCCCAGACTCCGAAATATCAAAGCTGATGCCTTAGCTGGTCTGGCCGCTTCACTAGCAGTTCTGAATTATGATCGCCAATCAGTAGATGTGATAGGCTACGAGCTGGTCTGTTCCAAGAACAATGTGCAATTCATGGCGAGTTATTCCGCACAGACGATTGATGATGCCCCAGATTGGAGACAACCATTCATCGACATCGTCGTCTACGACATCCTGCCCGAGAACCCAAAGGAAGCCACCTCCATCAGACAACGTTCTCTTAGATTCTTCTACAATACAGAGACAAAAATGCTGTATCGCCGCTCCTACGACGGATTACTGCTTCGATGTCTGTCAAATGCAGAAGCCAAAGAAGCCGTACGAGAAGCTCATGACGATATCTGCGGGGCCCACCAGCCCGGCCCAAAACTGTAAGACCGCCTTCGCCGAATGGGCTACTATTGGCCCACGATGGTGGCAGATGCGATAGATTATGCTAGAAAATGCAAAGCCTACCAAGTCCACGCGGACTTCATTCACCAACCATCCGAGTTTCTACATCCGACAATGGCGTCCTAGCCATTCGAAGCATGGAGAATGGATATCATCGGTCCAATCACCCCACCTTCCTCCCGAGGACATCGCTTCATACTTGCGATCACTGATTACTTCTCCAAATGGACGGAAGCTGTCCCACTCGCAGAAGTCAAGACTTCAAACGTAATCAGCTTCCTTAAGCATCACGTTATCTACCGCTTTGGACTGCCCCGAAGGATCATCCATGATAATGGTCCGCAGTTTGCAAGCCACGCATTCTATCGGTTTTGCGATAAGCACCGTATTTAGAATGTCGCTTCGACACCGTACAACCCGGCAGCGAACGGGTTGGCAGAGGCATTCAACAAAACAATCATCAAACTCCTCAAAAAGTTTGTCTCCTCCAACAAATACGACTGGAACGAGAAGCTCGACGAATGCTTATGGGCTTATCGTACCACAGTTCGAACAGCCACCGGGAATACACTATTCTCCCTCGTGTACGGAAGTGAGACAGTCCTCCCATTGGAGACTCAGATCCCCTTACTACGCGTCGCCCTCACACATCAATTGACGACAGACGAAAACCACCATCGCCGACTACAGGAATTGGAGGCACTAGATGAAAAGCGCCTCTTGGCTCAGCAACGAATTGAGCTATACCAAGCGCGCATCTCTGGAGCCTTCAACAAGAAGGTCAAAATCAGAACATTCCAAGTGGACGATCTCGTTCTGGCAGTCCGGAGGCCGATGGTCATGACTCACAAGACCGCCGGCAAATTCCAGCCAAAGTAGGAAGGCCCATTTATCATTGAGGCAGTATTCTCCAACGATGCTTACCGCCTCGCAAAACAAAACGGAGACTTGCTCATGTTGTCCGTCAACGACAAGTTCCTGAAGAAATATTATGTCTAAACAACATTCTCTCCAGATCATCGAGTCAGGTACCCGCTAGTACCGCTGAACTCACATCCACAATATTTTAGATTATCGAGTCATGTACCCACTGGTGCCGCTGAACTCACCTCCACATTCTCTTCAGATTATCGAGTCATGTACCCGCTGGTGCCGCTGAACTCACACTTTCTCAATATTCTAAATTACCGAGTTATGTACCCACTGGTGCCTCTGAACTCACATTCCGGTCACTCTTTCAGATAGTAAGTCACGTATGATTATACCTCTGAACTTTCTCCCTGGAAGAGATCCTCCCTCATGATCCACTACCCGCGCTCCCAATGCACAAAAAGGGTAATCGATCCACAAATTTCCGAAACGGCCATGTCCTCATTACCTCTGAGTCGTTTTTACTTCCACCAAAAACAAACCGCCCCCTCGTATAGAACTTCCACGTTCTCCTACCTCTGAGTCGTTCTATGTACCCCCTCTTCATTGAGCCCACTCCTGCCATATCCTCATTACCTCTGAGTGGGAAGGCTCCGTCGAAGAAACCTTCATGCTTGCCATGTCCCATTACCTCTGAGTAAGTATATCGGTTCCCTTTCAACCTATTATCTGTACCCACAACCGGAGTACGACAAGGATAATAGGTCCACAAATGTCCTCTGTTGACCACAAATGTCCTCTATTGACCACAAATGTCCTCTGTTGACCACAAATATCCTCTATTGACCATAAATGTCCTCTGTTGACCACAAACGTCCTCTGTTGACTACAAATGTCCGCTGTTGACCACGAATATCTTCCGTGAAGTCTCCCCCTGCCATGTCCTCATTACCTCTGAGCAGGAAGATTCCACGGTAAAAACCCTCATGCTTGCCATGTCCTCATAACCTCTGAGCAAACATGTTGGTTTCCTTTCATCCAATTATCCGTATCCTGAACCAGGGTACGCCAAGGATAATAGGTCCACAAATATCTCTTGCTAAGCTTCTTAGCATAAATCCACCATCTCATTATGCCCCGGGAGCCCAGCTGCTCTACGGCATCCTTTTTCCTAATACCGAGAGCACCCATGACCACTTTGCCATGGCTGTTCCGGATATCCTGACCAAACTTGTTATCCGTACCTAAAACCAAGGTACGCCTAGGGTAAAAGGTCCACAAATAATCCCCCAGCAAGTTCAGTTCCACGAACACCGCAAGTACAAGAAAGAGAAGATGAGTTGAAACATGCTCATTCATTTAAAATTCAAAGTGCTACATCATTTTAGGATCACATCCTTTACAAAATCAAAACAAAAAGACGAAAAAAGAAAAACAAAAAAAAAAAAACAGAAAGCTGATCACTGCTCCGGGGCACATAACGCCCTGAGACGGTCCGTCAACAAGGCAACTGACCGCTCAAACCTCTGGGTAGCTCGACGTTCCGCCTCCCGAGTCAGCACCGCCTTCCGAGTCAGCACCGCCTCGTCCTCCAGCTGAGCATGGGCTTGCCAGTTATCCTCGAATCTCTTAAAGGCCCGCTCCAGGTTGACAGAAGATCGGGAAACCCTCTCGGCCTCCCGAGCAATCGACTCCTGTTCCGCACGAGCAGCCTCCAGCTCTGACTCTAAGAAGGTCAACTCCCTCTGAAGTGCGAGAATTTGCTCCTTCGTGTCAGCAATCCCACGAGAAGCAGACTCTTTCCGAGCCCGACAAGCCTGACTTCGACGACCCAGACGGTCATACGAAGTGGAGAACTTGTCAAGGTCTTCCTGCACAACTGGCCCGGCAGTATCTCGAGCGAGCTTGATCCTATCCCGAGCAGCGATGAGGAAGCCCCGCTCCCGCTCAATCGCAGCAGGCAAACCCGCCTGCCGTATCGCCAGCAATTGGGTCACAAGCTGATCAGCCTCTGCCAACTTAGGCTCCAGGAGTGCAGCCAACCCCACCCCGCCAGGAAGGGACTTCAAAGTTGGAACCTGACCCCGACCGCACCGCAGAGATAGAGAAAAAGGGGTCCCCCGTTCTACAGCAGCATCTACGCCCCTCTTTAAATGACGATAGAAGCTGTCGACCACATCCTGCGTCACCTCGTCCAGAGCCTCCGAGGAAGCCGGTGTCAACGGAAGTGTAGCCGGCAACGCTGAAGAAGACACAACAGAATCTGCTGCTCCTGCCACAAGAAAAACAAACTCCGCACGAAAGGACACATGAACAGCGGCCAACTCCTCTTCAGCGGCCTGCAGAACTTAAATGCTTGGCAGGGAGGTCAATCTCTGGAGCCGTATAATCAGCAAAGGATGAGGTGGAGACCATCGCCAGCTCAATTCCCATCTACCCGGGGCTGGCGGGAGCCCCTCGACGTGAGACGGCGAAGGAGAGGAAACGCTCCTTTTTCCCAGATCGCGACAGGCCGAGCCTTCCCCAAGAACATCCGCGGTAGGAAGTAAAGGGTCAGGACCTGTAGGGCCAAGGCAACCATGAATCGATTTGACCCGGAGGATATGTTGATAGAGCAAATAAGCCCCCTCACTAGTCAATATTTGGCTTATCTTACCAGTGGAGGAGTGTGGAGGCTGAGGTTCGCCTACAGCCACCGCAGCCTCTTCACCAGCAGTCTCCGAGCCAGGTATAATAGATTCCTCCGCCCCTGCACCCTCGGGAGGGGATGCGACGAGATCGGTGTCACCTTGCGAAAATTCAGCAACCTCGGAGACAGGCCCGAGGGAACCTTCGTCATCCCGGACTGAGGCCTCAGCAACCTGGGAGCTCCCAGCCGCCGCTGAGAGAGCCCCTGTAGAAAGGACCGCGGCACACATGTCACTAATCATAGCAGCAAGGGCCGGATCAACTCCAGGGGCGGTAAACGGTTCAGGAGAGCCTGGTTCGTCAGACGCCTATAAAGAAAAAAAATGGTCAGGTCATATCTCTAAGAGAAAAGAAAACCACAACAAAGAGATGGCTCCGACTTGGTCTTACCTCCGGAACATCGTCATCATCCTCACCCCCTCCGTAATAAGCCTACGAGGTCCGACCGCCGCTCTCTTCACAGAAAAGGCTACTCCTCTGCCAGTAGACTCACGCCTGCCTCGCTTACGCGAGGGACCAGGCACGATAGGCGGTAGTTCTACCCGCACCACCGCCGATACAGGTGGCAACTGATCTACCGCCTCATCTAATACGACCGACGGTTGATCCGTCATCATCTCATCTGCCATGATGGGCGGTTGACCCGCCTCTGCTTCGCCACCAGAAGAGAGAGAGTCCTCGTCGTCCAGCTCGTTGTCTTCCTCAATTGTGTTAAAGGACTCGGAATCGGGCGTAGGAACTCTATTCGCCCCTTTCTTCTTTGCCCTCGACACCGTAGCCTTCTCCGCCAGACGAGTGCCCACGATGAAGCTAGTCCTCGGGTCAAAATTAAGAGAAGGCTGATTTGCCGTAACATGATATAGGGTCGCCATATGCAAAATTTCCCTATCATATTTGCTACAGGAACCGATAAGCTAGTTCGAGTATGACAAGTGTCATAGTAGCTCCATGCTCTAATACCATCGAGAATGCTACCCTCGAATCCCAAGCAGGAACTGGGATGCGCAAGGAATAGTTGGCTGTACCCGAACTGGCGGGCAAACCTGCTAGGCAAGTAGGGCTCCAGGTACACGGTATTGCGATTGCAATAAACTAAATACGCCGGGCGAATGTTGCACAACCAGAAATGCATCTTCTCAGGTAAGAAATGAGGAGATCCAACGCCATCAACATGGACATTCCTTACTTCCTGGTCGGTGAAACAGGGAACGGACACGAAAAAATCATATCCGTCCGCCCTCGCCAGCATCCTCCGATACACCGGCATGGTACTATATTCCCAAGGCTGATGACGGTGTCTGAAAAGAAAAGCGTCATCGTCTGTAACGCCGTCTCCCGTCCCAGGTCTCATCAAAGACCGATAATGTAATAACAGCCATCCCAACAAGTAATGATAAGGCAGCTCTATATGTTCAAAGTCCATCGCTACGTCACGAGCGATGACCTTAGACGAGAAGGCACGGAGACCATGCTGAATGCTGCACACCATAGCGGGAAGAAGAGCCAGCCTGACCCCGAAGGCCAACTTCACGGCGAAAAGAATGAAGTGACGGCCGATCCTCTCAATAGAACCTGCCCCTCCCGAGACTACGTAGTTTCGTAGCCATATCATTAAAAATCCAGCCAGGAGTGCCATCTCTGACATCTGCGTGGTGCCGTAGCAAAAATAGCTAAGAGAGTCAGTTTGACTCCCGGATATGTCACTTTTGGACCGCGACTTCTTGACGCTCGACATCAGTCCTTTATCTCTCCCTGGGTTCGAGGGGTTCGAGGAGTAACTTCGCCAGAAGGGTCAACTTTAAAAAGATAATTGACCCTGGATGTGTGTGGGGAGCGTCCCTTCTGAGCTATCCACCTTTTTTATAGCCATCTGGTGACAAGCACTATGATGGCACAGCAACTCCTGATACACCGCAACAAAACCTGGGAGCCGTCGGTTCAAGTCTTCGAACTCCTCATTCGACGGGGTATACACCTCGAAAGGCTCGTTCCCCCACGAAGTTTGGAGACGGTATACATCTCATGGAGAGCAAGCCCCAACTCCCCTCTGGGTGCAAAGAACGTCCCCGTTTGCCGGTTATACATCTCCAAGAGCGCCACGAACAATGGTTTATTGATAGGAAGCCCGTAACAAGTGCCCCGAATGGCATGATAAAGTCCCACCTTCCGCAGGAATATTCCGTAGGTCTGCAGAACCCAAGTGGTCAACTGGGCCCACGTAAAAGTGGGGTTTATCCAGTTCAGCAATGCAGTCTGCCAACGGAATAAGATTTCTTGCGAGCGAGCCGATTCAGGAATGTATCAGCTTGAGTGAGTGTGAAGTTGGGACCATATATTCATGAAAGAGCCTGGGGCTAGACCCATCTGTACCGGAGGACGGAATCCTTACCCGCGTACGCTGACCGTATGTTCGGGTTATAATGGATGTTGCCCATCAACATCCCTGATTGGGTAGGAGTTAAGTTACACACCATCTTCCTGTCCAACAGCACCATATTGAACCACGATAGAGGATAAAACGTTCCATAAGAGGAATATGGATCGCTATCCCATCCAAAGAAAAATCCCAGTTCTCAGAAATCTCTAATACTTGGGGATTCTTTATGATTAAAGCATCTCCAAAGAGGAATGAAGGCTTCAGGTATAATCCATCCAACTTCCAGTTGTCATCATGGCAGAGATAATGGAGGGTCTGATTCTCGATGGCGTTCAACCTCTCCGAAGGCTCATTAGCAGGAAATTGATTCAGCACATGCTTAATTAAGTCATAAAGACGCACGCCCAAGGCGAATGATTTAAGCCCACTATAAGTTCTCCCGCAGGATTTACTGGCAGATTCACTGAAGAAAGACAAAAGAAATAAGGTCAAAAAGATAGCCGAAACACAAACTACTTGATGTTATGCGGCTTAGCTCAGCATAGCCTCATGCGGCTCAGTTTGAAAGAGCTCATGCAGTTCAGTTCGAATGAGCTTATGCGGTTCGGTTCGAAATGAGCATATGCGGTTCAGATCAGATGAGCTTATACGATCAAGTTCGAATAAGCTTATATGGTTCGGCTCGAAATTGGCTTATGCGGTTCAGTGCGGATGAGCTTATGCGGTCTAGTTCAAATAATCTTATGCGGTCCAGTTCGAAATAGGCTTATGCGGCTCAGTTTGAAAGAGCTCATGCGGTCCAAGTCCAGATGCGCATATGCGGCCCTGATGATGAAGTAGTTATGCGGCTGCAAGCAACAACTTTCATGCGGCTCAGGCCTGGGTCATATCCCATGCGGCTCGAACATGAGTCGGACACGCAGCATACTTGGAAATATAGGCTCGCGCATAAGATATGCGGTGTAGCCATGACAGTTCATGTTGAGGGTCCTACCAGCAATAGACGGGTGAACATTGGGGTGAAAAATAGACACGTCAGCCGAGGAGCCGCCACGTTCGCCGCCGCAGTCGATGAAGACGCGGCCTTCTTGCCCTTCGCTGCCGCAGAAGACGACGCGGCCTTCTTGCCCGTAGCAGCGGTAGTCTTCTTGGGAGCCATTGCCGATCGTCGATGGGAGAAGACGAAGAGGAGGTCAGCAACAAGGAGTTCGAGCAAAGAGAGAAGGTAAAGAAACCCTCAAAGAATAAATTACTCCTATTTATAGGGGAAAGAGGCTCGTGAATCAACAAACGCCTCGATCTACGTGCCGCCTAAAAGAATAAAGACAAAACGCTTCGGTCAAAGCAAAACTGACCCTTGGGATCCTCCCCCAAAAAGGCGGCATTAATTCAAAAATGAATCAAGGCCATTTAATGCAGAAGATTTGTACACGTGGTTGGAACACGTGGAAAAAAAATCTATGCGGCCTAAATAGCTCATGCGGCCAGATAATCCATGCGGCTAAACCATCTATACGGTTAGCAAAGACCATACTTTTTATTCAAAGTATTTCAATTTTGTAAATTGAAAACTTTGAAGGGGGTCATGTAGAAGCATAGAAATATCAGAACGATGCTCTATGCGGCTCGGAACAAGAGAACCCCATGCGGCTCATACAGGAGCAGTCCCATGCGGTTCAAGAGACTCTCAGTCTCATGCGGCTCGGGACAGGAGAGTCCATGCGGCTTACATAGGGACAGTCCTATGCGGTTCAAAGAGTCCTCCAGCCACATGCGGCTCAGAAGTACATGCGGCTCTCATACGACCAACAGAGATATACGGCTCGATCAATGCCATATGTCCCTATGGGATCCCCTCACACAGCTGGCCATCGAGTAATGGCCTTATTTAATGCTCTGCCATGATTTGACAGCTGACGGCTCTGACAAGAAGTGTCATGATGGTCCTGTCATAATGACAGACTCTTCGGGAATGGAAGAAAAC
>JANAVB010017256.1:0-52959 GCA_029216955.1 Iris pallida
CCTTCTGGCTAAGTTGTGTCGCGTGTCGCGCACCTCGACTTTTGGGTGCAATCGGCTTGCGAGCGATATCAAGTATCGCTCGATCGAGAACGGAGATGCACTTTGAGTGTCTATCGATAGGAACGCTATCGAGTTAACGCTTAGTCGTACCCAAAAGATTGGCTTGGATTTTGAGGATTAGTGCGAACGACTTAGTACGTCGAGGCGACGTGAGCGATTACGCTAGAAACTCATCAAACGAATCTGAAGGATGTCTTAGCGCATGACGCGAACGTGATTGAGGACTAGATCGTATGGCTTGAATCCGAGTGGTGTATGTGATAGGTTCGAAGAAGAATAAAAAAATTGAGTGTCGACGACTAGTCGAGTGGCTCGAACCCTGAGTGGTGTATGGACGCCATAGAAATTGTTCGAGCGAGGCTAAAGGAGTTACGGATCGTACGAGTATGTCGGCATGCGATGCGATCGTACAAAGCCTTAGAATGTGTCACGCTTAGTTGGTCGTTACTTCAAAAGTCCCGAACGAGATGTCGCTGGACAACTTGTCAATGGGCAACGCGAGTTAGAAAATGGTTCAGAACGATGAATGAAAATGAATGGTCTTGATCGAGGAAACTTAAAGGATCGCGCGTACGATTTCGGATTGATTCAAATGAATTGTGACTTGAGTTTGAACAACGATCTTGAAACTAGCTTGAGGAATAGCAGTTGAACTTGATCTTGAATATTAAATGAAATTGTGGAATATCCAACTCGGACAACGGCATCAACGTACGACTCGAAATCGGTTACAAAGGAAGATCGTCAGGTTACGCATATCGTCGATGGTATTGAGGCGTATCAAAGATCGATATGCGATAACTCGGGGGTACTCTGACTCGGCAAATGATGATCGTGCAAATGTTATTGTTCCGTTGGATGATATACTTGGGATGTTAAAAATGTGTCGAAGAAAAGATAGACTTGGCTCGATGATTTTCTAGTTGAACGTATGACGGTCAGACTGTCAAAATTGATTTGGCTTTGATGAAAATGAGAATGCTTGGATTTGCTTCGTTGACAACCACAACGTTGACGTTCTTGTCTTATGCGAGCGCAACTCCAGCCTCGCACATGCGTCGCGCCGGATTAGGACGATCACTCCGCGTGAGCGCTGATATGGTGATTCATACAGCGGAAGTGATTGAACTTGGATGGCGTGGCAATTTGATTGCTTCGACTTGTGGTTTGATGCGAAGGTAAACTTGAGAAAGACTTGGTGTGCTTGATGATTAAACTTGAGGATTAAGTAGGTCCAATCCGCGTATCGAGAATAAGTTAGTCTAAACTCAAATAAGAGTTACGCCCCGATGAGAATGATTATTCCATGGGAGCGTTGCATGGTGATTCATGAACCACCGTGGATAATCGGACTCGTGTGAGATTGGGACGCAATGTATTGTCGAGCTGGATGACCTCGTGATCGAATACATGAATTGGTTAGAATGGATATGTAAAGTATGTCGATTGGGTGATTTGAATGGATTCGAATATGCACAACCAATACGTTGATGCGAATAGGTGATCGTGCTCGATGTTTAGATCGAAATCTGAGTGACGCGAGCTTGGGTAGAAAAACCCCCGTACTACCGACTTTGGGTTGACCCTAGGATTGGGGTCAGTGTTGGCATTATTGTTGGGGAACTATGATTCCAATCCTGACATTGACTTAGCCTCGAAAAGAAATAGCCTAGCGGTTAGGCGAGACACCCTGTTGAAATTGTTAGCACTCGAAAGATTGATATTGAGGATTGGCATAGATGGATAGCATGAATCACGAATATAAGAAACCCTGCTCACGAGACTCGGCTGACATACATATATTTCAGGGACGCTTGAGTATGTGCACGATGCGACTCAAGTGAGAATGACAAATTTCTAGATCATGCGGCTTGGCTGAATACATGTATTTTGGGGACACTTGGAATACGAGCACGATCCAGCCAAGTGATACATTGAGTTCAAGCAAGACTTGAGGAATGGAAGAGTGTCAAAGATCTTGAAATTGCGTTAAGTAAGGGATCGATACTAGTACGAGCGTGGCTCGGAATCGAAGAAACGTGTGAGCGGAGTGTGCGTGAACGAAAACGAGATTGGCCCTAAACAAGTGAATGATATAGAATCGATATCGTGCAAGTAAAAGTTGGAATAACGAATTGAACCATTAATAGGAAGATATGCTCGACGATAGTGCAATACTTAGTCTTGAATTGGACGAAAATTACTTAGACCTGGTCGACCCCGCTAAGAAAAATCATACTGATTTCGTGGACAAGAACGCTTGAGAAGCGAATCGGGTCATTTCAATGACCGAGATAAACGAAAGTAAGTTTGCCTCAGCCCACGACCCGCGCATTTGACGAATTACAACGTGCCTCGTGCGAATATTTCAGTCCCATGACACGAAGAAATAGCAACCAAGACGAAGAAACACTTGAATTGAATAAGTACTATCAACTCTAACATGAGTAAAAACGTCATAAATTTACCAAACACATGCGACATAAAACTTGGAAGGATAACCGAGCGTGGTTCGATGCCATCGAACGATAGAGCCGTTCGTTAGAATTGTCTAAGAAACACGACGACACGGGTTAAGGAATGGTAGGATGACCTGCACTCAGGAAGTCTCGAGGACGAGACTTATTTTGAGTGGTGTATTATGTAATGACCCGCTCCGCCCTAGCGGAACGCCGATTCAAACGGCAAGTGCAACGACTCAAACGAGCCGTCGACCCGAAGAGTTGGCATCGACCTGATGAAGAATCGATGCAAGGCTTACATTGGCCCATCAAGATGAATCCAGACTTAGACTTTCAAAGGCGCGCTCGGAGTATCGCTCGGCCGATGCGAACATCGCTAAGGTGGGTGGCTCCGATGAACCCGTCTTTGCTTAGCCTAGACACATAATAATGCGGACACTATCACGAAAATTGCT
This sequence comes from Iris pallida, assembly GCA_029216955.1. Taxonomy (NCBI): domain Eukaryota; kingdom Viridiplantae; phylum Streptophyta; class Magnoliopsida; order Asparagales; family Iridaceae; genus Iris; species Iris pallida. Next base: position 2,978 of record JANAVB010017256.1, read on the forward strand.
AGGCGATAACCCCATGCATGCTAATAAATTGACTCAACGTACCTAGCTAAGGGAATAATCCCATCTTGTATGCTTGTATAGAATATGGAAAGAAATATAGAAAATATGAGAACTCTCGTAACGCGCTCCACGCTCGTGCTACGGCACAAGCTTACGTTCAAGTTCCCTATGCGTTCAACAATCAAACAATAAATGGGTTACAACAATGAAACGGGAAGACTATCGACATAGTCGTTCCGAGTAGAGTTAGCAACATTGAAAGACTATGGGACCGATGGGTCGCCAAGGCGACTCCCGCACGAGGAGTTACAAAATGTATGAATGAATGAATGAACGAATAAGTGAATGAATGAATCAACGAATGAAAGAATGAATACGTGAATGAATCGATGAACAAACAGACAAGTGAAAGAAAGAAAATAATGAATGAATGAAAGATAAGAAAAGAAAGAATGGTTAGCGACAGTTGTGACGGGCACGTGCAACGGGGCTCGCTACCCGCGCTGCACGGACGCCAACCTGGTCGATAACGCATTATGGCTAAGGGTTAGCCTACGGCTCGGAGATAGCCGTTAAGTTAAATGACAAGATAATACGAAATGGTCGTGGACAAACGGCACGGGCGTTGTGTGGAGTATACCGTGGCCGTGGTAGTGGAAGGATTCTGCGGTACGGGCATTGTGTGGAGTATACCGTGGCCGGCCTAGGCGGAATCAAAAGTCGGGGCTTACGGGCTGCCTGGTGCGGGCTTGGGCACCGGGAGACGTAAGTGCAGGGTATTTCAAGAGACTTAACGGGGTGTACCAGCCATCACCCTACGCTAAGTTAAGAAATACCAAGGGAAAATGTCCAAAATGGCTTGTCATGCCAGCGACCGGTACATATAGATTAAGTGGACTTTGCTGGTGGCTATCCACGTGCAAGTCCTTGCATTGAAATCAAAGTAGTCTAAGTTAAATGAACAAGCGCCTACCGAACGGCTGGAAATGTATCACACCAAACAACAAAGAGTGCTTCATGCAAACGAGTTAAAAGAACACACGCCTACGATGCGCTAGAACCCGAGGCAGGGACACGCTCTTGATATTGAAAGTTTACATGAGACACGTGAAGTTATTCCTTATGAATTGTTGACTAACTTGGTTTACTTTAGACAGGGAAGGCCGGATGGTAAGTATGGGTAAGTCATGCATGTATTTTCATACGACACTTGAATTCGGCAACACGAGATAGGTTATGGAATATGCCATGAAACTGATCCTAAGGCAAGATTAGAAAGACAATGAATGATAGACGGGCACAAAAGTAAATATAACGTGTTTGGTAATGATAGCAATGTGGGCGAGCTAGCCTCCCCACCAGTGCATAACAATGTACTGATAACCCCACAGTCTGCTTGCAGGAAGCAGGAAACATCAACGGGTGCGGAGCTTCCCTCGAACGTGCTAAGGCGCGGAGCTATCTCTCGAGCCTTGGAGCGTTGCAAGGAGCTGGAGCACCATATACAGGACATAATGTATTGGAACATCGCCATGAATCATTCCATCTTGTAAGCCACTTGGCACGCCTTTTATGTTTCAGAGAGAGAGCTTGAGCGACTTGTAAACTCGGCCTAGCGCCGCTTGTAAACTTCTTGAATATCAATAAAGAGTTTGAATTCACTTCAATTTGTGTTCATTTACTTTCCGCTGCAAATGGGGACACTCTGTGCGACTCTGTGGCCTAGCTCAAATCGGCCGTTTCTGGACTTGGCCTTGCACGGGCGCAACCTAGGCCCGTGCGGCATCACGCCTTAGCGAAGACGATCGCTCCTACGGGAGCGGGGCGTGACATTGGAGCACTTCTTTCATCCAAGGATGAAGGTGGAGAATCTTTTCGAGATGGTATTGATGTCACGAGCGGAGTAGCAGACTCTTGTACTTCACGTGTTTGTACTTTATCGTCTTCTTCTATGAGAGAAACCGAGTCATAACTTGATTCTTGGACATCTGGTTGTGGCGAGCTTTCTTCATTGGACACAATGTCTCCACTAGTATCAATTTCTTGAATGATTTCTTCTTCACTCTTTTTTCCTTTCACTGGTGTTTCTAGATCATCTTCAAAAGTGATATAATTATCAAAGAACTCATCAAGATCCATAAAGATGTTTACGCTTCCACACATATGGTTGTTTTCCATCATGTGAAGATACTATGTGTTTATATCTTCTTCTTCTTCTTTGTGTGCAAACAATAGAGTTGAGTTCTCTTGTATTTTTTTTTCAACATATTGAGCTTTTTTCTCAACATATCCAGTTGTGTTTCTGCATTCTGATGCATAATGTCCAAGCTTATGACAATTATAGCATTCAACTTGTGATTTATCATACCTTTGAGTTCCATATCTTCTTGTGAAGCTTCATCTTCCATGTCCTCTTGTATGATAGTTTTTGCCTCTTTCTCCATTGATGAATGTCTTGTAATGAGTTCTTTCCTCTCTTCCACGATCTCGGCCATAACTTCTTTGATTGGTGAAGCTTTCTTCTTTCTCCTTGAAAGTGAGCTTTGTTTGAAGGACTTGCTCCAATGTATCTTGTTTTTTGCTTTTTCCTTTCTTCATAGGCTTGTAATGAGCCCTTAAGTTGCTCAATAGTCATGGTCTCCAAGTCTTTAGTTTCTTCAATAGTTACTACGATATGCTCAAATTGTGGAAGCAAAGAGCGGAGAATTTTCTCCATCACTCGAGTGTTGGTCATGCTTTCACCATTTTTTTTCATTTGATTAACAATGGCTAAAACTCTAGAAAAGTAGTCCGGAATCACTACAATAAAAAGACCTATTAATAACGCTTGATAAGTGGATTTCATGACGGCTGATAAAGAAGCGACATCAAAGTTCGAAATACCTTTTTTCTATGATGGTTTTGGCTAATTTTGGGCTTTTTATAACGTTTATAAAATAAAGCGTTATTAATATTTTAGAGCGGTGGCAAACTTGTAATTAAGTTTTTTGTAAAATTCTTTCCACCAACGCGATATTTGGAGGCTCAAGCCTCCGCCCCCTTCTCATCCCCTCTCCAAATCCCTTCTCCTTCCCTCTCAGCTCCACTCCCCTTCTCATCCTCTTCCCACCTCTCACCAAACCCTAAACTTCTCCTCCTCATTCTTTCAATCGTCCACATCGTCGTCCTCCGCTTAGTTTCCTCCTCCGCTTCTCGATCTGGAACCCTAAATTTCCCCCTATCCCCACCAAACCCTAGATTCTCCCCCAACCCGATCTGCTGAACCTCGGGCACAGGGCAGGCGAAGCTATGTACGGCCGCCGCCGCCACACCCACCAGCCGACCCCCTCCCCATCCTCCGCCCACCGGACCCCTTCCTGCCACACCCCAGACCCCCATAACCCCCGCCACTCCCACCACCCCCATGTCCTTCTCCTCCGATGCCGACGGTCCCGACCCCTCCACCGACGACTCTGTCCCCGTCTTCGTCTGGGGCACCAACATCAGCGTCCAGGACGTCAACGTCGCGATCCTCCGCCACTTCCGCGACTCCCCCGACCAGCCCGACTCCAAGTACATGCGCACCGTCCACCGCATCATGGAGCTCGACGGGGGCGAGTCCCTTGACGTCGATAGAGGTATAACACTATTTCTACAATTGCAATATATTTTTTATTCACAGATGCAAATGTGGCATGGCAATGTGGGCATGGCACCAATTTTGTGTAATTTTGGAGTCTGTGTTGTCTTTGATACATGTGCGATGAAGAACAAATTTTGACAAATTTTATACCAGTATCACTATTCTGTTAGATTACCTTCTTAGTTCCTTATCCTTGTATGTGAGTGTTGTTATGCTTGAGCTTGTTTGTATGATTTAAAGAATACTCCTAATTGCTTTAGGACTTCTCGAATGTTTTCCATAAGCTGAATTATCGTCAAATATCTCCAAATTTCACTCTCTTTCCAGATAAATAATCCGTGTTTTTTCAAACCAAGAACACATTCAACTTTTTGCCTTTTTTGCAGATAAATTTTGGAGTCACGTTTCTGTAAATTGGAGACTTGGAGTTTTTTCTTCAAGGAGATCAGAGAAACCATTTTACTTCAATCAATAATGCTGACTGAACAGTTTGTATACATAAGTATGCTAACATCTGTTCATACTGTAAGTTACTTCACTTCTAAACTTTTGAAGCATCACTTTCAATTTTTATAATGACATTACAATAAACTTGTAACTATTTTTTGTTGTTCAACAGTTGATACATCGAGTGAAATAGAGGGTCTAATTAAAAAAAAATCGGTAAGAATAAAGTAAGCTGTAGCAATTTCTTTTTTATTGTGGTTCACAATTGTTAATGTTCTATCCTGTAGGAAAAAGACACAAAATTGCATCGAGTAATTGTTGGTATTTTACAATGATAAATCTGGCAACAAATGGCTCATACATGCGAGGAGGTAATTAAGCTCAGTAGTTATAGACGAATACTGATCTATCTGTATTCATGTCTTACTCTTAGTTATTTCATTTCGAAGTCGGATGGTTCTAGAAATTCTTTAATACTTATTATTTAAAATTATATAAGATATACATCTATCCATTATCTTTTTCGTCGACTTTTGGTTATTGTCAATCTTCTCTGTGACCTACTCTTAGATGCCTCTAATTCTGAAAAAAGTAGTGGCGACCACGTTATAACAGGTTAAGTCCCATCTTTTTATGTTTTATATGACTCACTGCACTAATTTGGGAAGAGATATGTTGCTTTAGAAGAATGTGTTTTTTCAAACCAAGAACACATTCAACTTTTCTCGCCACAATCTCTACAGAAGGGAGGTTTAGATGTTAGGTATGACTGCATGACAGTAAGAATGAGTAACTTGAATTCAGAATTTGGTGCCCTAAAATGGTTATTTTCTGCAGAACATCTGGAAATTTGTGCCTTTCCTTCTCTCTCTCAACATGTAATGATGCTGATCTCCCTTCAATTGAAACGCTACAGTTCACAGTCGTTAACATGAAGAGGCCTTCTGGATACAAGCACAGAGCTATACTAGCTGCTGCAGTTGGAGTGATTAGCTCAGGATCGAATGGGGACCTCCACAAGGACATTGACAAGTCATCATTGGCTATCCAAAGATGGACTGATTTTCTTGTAAGGCCTCTCCTCCGCCCATGGTTGTTTATGGTGTTATGATAGTCTATTTATAGGGTTATATATCTCAGCGTTAGCTTGCCACAGTCAAGCAATTTCTAAGACCTTTTCATAATTTGACATTCTCCATAAGAAATAAATTCCTATAATCTCGAGGCATAGAAAGATTACAATGTTTCCTATCGATAAGAGGATAATGTTGCATGAGCAAGATTACAATATTTGCATAATGAAGTGCCTGGTTGATAACCGATTAATCCTTTTTGTAGAACACTTCACATGTTATATATCAATTCTTATAAATATATATATATATATATATATATATATATATATATATATATATATATATATATATATATATATATATATCAATTCTTATAGGATCATGAAGCCACATCAGAAAGATAGGCTAACGTAGTATCAGTTTTCGAAATCGTTGATAACCTAACACTTCACATGTTACAATTTCTTGCTTTCGGGGTGATGTCTTTGATAGCCTATACAACTAAATCTTACTTCTTCGCGTTGGCCTACTTTTGAGAAGGTGGTTCACATGGAGGTTGGATGGTTTGATGATCCTGAGAACTCGAGTGGAGCCGTTGGGGAAAGAACACATAGAAGACATTTGTTTTGAAAAATCTTATATAGGTAGATAGGCAAATCTGCACTTGCATATTTCAATCTTATATAGGTAGACTAGTCTTTCTTCAATTTCGACTTGATTCTTTGTGCATCTTTAATTCTTTATGACCTATATTGTATCAGTTTGTTGTTTTTCTTTTGAGAATTATGATGCAATTTATGTGTTTGACAATAAACTGTAATTTTTTGCTCAACATATTTTAGAAAGATTGGAGAAATGAGGCTCAACTTTGTAAGGTAAAATGTGATATTCAAAATAAGAATACGAGTACATTTTGTAGTAATCTTTAGTTGCCTGCTCTGGAGTAACTCTCCTTTATCCAATTGTGAGGTGATATTTTTGTGTTCTTGACCGGTCTGGATGGCTTATTGGTTGGGGAGTTTCCTAGGTACTGTTATCCCTAACTATAAGTTACATGTTGGTGCTGTTTGAGAAGTTTGATGCTGGCTGCTCAGCTTCTTTTTTTCTCTTGTAGAGTTTGATTGCTTGATCTGTTTGGAAGGCCAAGTAAGGTTTCAAGGTAATTTTACTCCGGCCAAGTGAAGTTGTTGAGTCGGGTACTTATGTAGTATATTGTCCTGTTGATTTAAGAGAATGTACTGTCAAGTTTATTCATGCTTCCAATGTAATCTTTTTTTTATTTTTTTCAGCTTTCCTTCTTTCATATGTGGACCAATCAATTGCAAGAGACATTAAATTCAAACAAACGAGGATACTGCTTTTTTCCATAAAGATTTTAACAGTTGGAGGACCTTTAGTCCCTGGTAGTCCAACAGAGCTCTGGGTGCAGGTTTTTTGGTAGTTGTAAATGTATATATGTATTTGTAAATGTATATATGTATTTAGATATTCTATTTTGAGAATGTAATGAAGATGTTGATATGTACTCTATTTTGAGAAATGTAATAAAGATGGTGATATATAATGTTAATTTGATTTTTAGGCCTGACAATTATATGGACTGATTTGGATATGCTAATTTGAATAGTATAAAGTGTTATAAATGTGCTGCATTGAGCCTATACATGTTATCTATTCATGACGTTTTAAAATTGTTCTGAATTGTGCACTATATATTAACTATTCATAACGCTTTTATAGAAACTATTCATGACGGTTATTTTATGACGCTTTTAAAAAACATTTATAACACCCGTTTTCATAACGGTTGCTGTGAAAAAAAAAGCGTCATGGTTCGTCATTAATGACGCTTTTTAGCCGTCATTAAAAGGATTTTTTTGTTGTAGTGAATAGTTTCAGACTCTTTCATATGTAAAGCTTCAAATTCATCTCTTAAAGTTTGGAGGCGTACCTTCATCACTTTCTCCTCTCCTTTGCAAGAAATTTGAAGTTTTTTCCATGCTTCTTTGAAGGTTGTTGCACTTGAAATCAAGTCGAATGCATCATCATCCATGGCTTGGTAGATGAGAAAGAGAGATTTCTTGTCCCTCTTTCTTGAAGATTTCAACAACTCCTTTTGAGCTTGCGATAATGAAGCCTCATCTTGTGGCTTATTATAACCCTTTTCGATGACCTCCCATGCATCTTGTGCTCCTAGCAAAGCTTTCATCTTGATGCTCCAATTAGCATAGTTGCTCTTGTTGAGGACGGGAACTTGGAAGGGAGTCATCTCGCTTGCCATCTTCGACCTTGAACCGCCTCGCTCTGATACCACTTTGTTGGAATTGTGGTGGACCAACTAGTTAGGAGGAGCTAATTTGGAGTGGAAGAAAATTATATAGAGAAGATTTAGTGGAAGAGAAGAATGGAAGAGAAGAAATTTTATAATAGTACTAAGCTTCTTAATTTTTGTTGTGTACAAAATGAGGGGAGAGCACCCATTTTTATAGGGCACTTGGAAGAGTCTACACACTTATTAAATATAATATGGAATCATTCTAGACTCTTTTACAATTAATATTAAGATATCTCTAGAACATAGATATTTTTCATGAACATAGATATTTTTCATGAACTTTCTAGGTAAAGAAGTTCCTATAACATGGACTAAACTCAAAACTAAAATGGGCCTAATGGACAAAGTCCAATGGTAGTGGATTAATTTGTTGGGCTCAAAATATTATCGCAAAATCAAGTTTATTTCCAACGGTTCGAGCCTCAGTGGAGGCGAGTTCGCCACAAATACCCATTGCTGGCCATGGCAAATAGCTAGAGCACTCATATTAACACTCGGATCATATTGGGAGTCTGGTGGTCTTGAAGGTGGATTGACATGATAACACATGCATATTGTTTCTAGGATACACTGGAACGAGATGTTGACTAGATACCATCTAATTTTTTTTTTATTATCTATGAAAAATTGTAAGAAGTTGAACAAAAATGTATTGTATAATATTGCAACTGGTATTTTCGGTTGTTATTTTATTTATTACAAAGCATTAGCAATTTACCATCTCAAAAACTTTCGCGCAATGTTTCTAGGTACTTTGATTTGTCGTATTTGTGGTTGATAATTTTTAGCTGAAAGCTCAGGCTCAAAAGAGCTACCAATTTTTTTAATAATTTGTTTATCCATTTGTAATGGTAAAAACCATTGGGAATAAGACATGTAATAGTAAAAAAAAATGCTAGGAATGGAATTTTTCTAACAGTAAAAAAATGTTAGGAATGTAATTTTACTAACGGTATAAAACAGTTGGAAATAAAAAAAATTCTAATGATAAAAGATTGTTACAAATCTCTCATCCCCAACAGTTTTTCATTCATTCCCAACGATTTTTTTTGCTGTTGGGAAATTTAATTTAATTTTTCGACGTTAAAACACAGATATTTTTTTCCACGTCCAACTACCAACGGTAAAAAAAAGCGTTAAATTTTTTTTTTCTAGCACTTATGTCGTTAGGGAACGACTGTTTTTGTGTAGTATTTTCACATCCAGTACCGTTGTTCAAGATCAACAATTGCACGCAAAGTAGAATAATGAAGAGAAGATAGAAATAGGGTTTATGAAGGCTTGTTCACTTTGTGGTTTAAACTCAGGTTGTTAAAAATCGAGCTTACAATGAGCTTACTTGACGACAATCTCGTGCATGAGATAAAATAAGCTTAAATTTGTATTTAGCTTCGCATGACTGCTCATTTTTTAGTACATATTTATTAGAAAAGAAGTATCCCAAAAAATATCTTACATCAATAAATATTTTCAATTTGGTCAGAAGTATGTAAAGATAAAGAGTTAGAATTGTTTTTGCCTCCAGCGCCTTATTGGAATTAGCTCATAAGCAAGCTTTTTAATTTGGTCTTAAGCTTGAGCTACTCTTCCCTAGAAAGGACCATCCAGAGCTTTGTTAGCAATTCGGCAAATGAAAAAAAATTCGGGACGACGAAAGTACGAGTACAAATTGGCACAATGCAAGTAAAATACGTTAAAAAGTAGTCAAATATTCGTCAAATGAAAATATGGAGATTAGAAACTTCACTTGCTTAAACATGTTGCCAATTTGGTTAATTAAACAGGTTCCTACTATGTTTTACCAAAATTTTCAACAATTTATATGGAACACATATAAAATTTCACTTGCTTAAAATTCACATACCAATTCGAATCTTTCAAAAATACGTAAGTATTATAAGTTTATGAAAGACACAAAAATTCAAGTAGAATACGAATTTTATTTGGGTGATTGCTAACAAGGATCCATATACTCCTGTCCTAGTTAGGGTTGCAAATAAATAGTGCAGCTCAATTGACGATTCATCTTCATTAGTAAGATGAGGAAGCCTAGCTCCAACATCGAGCAAGTTTGAACATGTGATTCTCAGTTTGTTAGCTTGAAAACAAACTCGAACACATGCAGATCCACGAAATTTTAGTTGCAGTCAACTTTCAAGCAACTCTGGTGAAGATCAAACACATTTCTACTAGTCTTATCTTTGCAGCCAAAGAGAGAAACCATCTGATATTAACTCAGATGGAAGGGTAAAAAAATCCCATAAATTGAGCCTAGATGACATAGCTGATTGAAATCATGAGGTAGACCATCTAAAATATGCAACTTGTCAAAAATTCAAATGTCAATCCTCACTGTTTGACATGACACATCACGAGCTATATATATTACAGAACATATTACTATCACAAATTTGAAGCTAGCATCATAAATGCACATGTTATATTTCTCGCCGGTATAAGCATGCAGTAGATGCAACTCACATATACAGTGTTTTTGCATGTTTGTTGCATAAAGATAATATGATTATAAAGTCTCAATTAGGACAATTCGTCCAAGTGCTATAATTGAAATAAAGATAATTTGACATCAAAAGTAATTATAAAGTCTCAAGTAGGACAACTCAATAATTCGTAGAAGTGCTATAACTGAAAACCCAAAGTCAAACTCTATAATAAATCAAATCTCTCCACGCCCTCTGAGGAGTAATGGCGTCCATCAACTGCACCATCTTCATGTTGCTTGATTCTCTTCCTCCATCTCTGGATTCACTCCCTTAACCTTAATTGCTTTCTCTTCCCTTATCATCTCCCTCCATTATCCACTCTAATGACCGCACCCCTTCTCTCCATTGAATCCTCAGTATGACTACATCTCCCTCCTCCTACGAAGAATCCATATTCAAACTCACCTCTCTGTTAGCCCTATCAAACATTGATTCTGATCATTCTTCAAACACGCCTTCACAAAATCCTCAAGCGGATTGGTTTCATTATCTGTTTTTCAAAATCCTAAGTTCGAAATGTTATCCTCCTCACATCATCTCATCGACTATACCGAAAATTTGGAAATGCAAAGCACCAGTGAAGATATCGGAGTACTATGATGGTTCCTTCTCCGCAAGATTCACCAAGCTGGAGGACCTAGAATATGTTGTTGCTAATGGGCCATGGAAGATCAATCACCACTTGCTGATAATAGAGAGATGCTATCCCAACAAACTACCGATCGAGTACAAGTTTGCTGACAGTGAATTCTGGGTACAATTGCATGGACTTCCAGTAAATCTTCTCACAACCGACTTTGTTTCCTCAGTGGCTGCACGAGTGGGTAAGATGTTAGTCCCGGGGCTTGATCAAAGATGAAAAAACAGATGCAATCGAGATCTGAGATGTCGTCCCACAAAACTTTGCAGAGAGCAAACTCAAGATCTACGATGGTATAAAAAATCAAAAAGCCAAATTACAATCTGAAGGAGGGAAAAAGAGAAGAGAAGATCTCTCGTTCTTCCTTGCAAAACGTGTTGCAATTGGGACAGAACGAGTTACAATAAAACTAGAGAGAGATAAGAAGAAGAACAATGCTGGGGTGTCAAAACACCGTTGCTCAAAGCAAGATTCGCCCCACACGATCTGCTTCCAGGAACCAGCAAGTTGAATAACTTGTGGAACACTCGATGTCACCTCTGTTCTGACTCCTCGGATGGAATTGCAATGGCGGCAGCAGCTCTCTCTCTTTCTCCTTTTCTGACTTGTATTTTCGTGGTAGTCACAAAGGAGGCCAGAAGAGAGTATTTATAGAGAGAGGGTGGAAACCCTAGCCGCCTCTTCAGTTATGGAAAGATTGAATCAAATCACAAAAAGATAGCAACGAATTAATTCTAATCCCACAAAGATAGGAACTGAATTAATTCAAATCCCATAAATATAGTAACGAAATTAATTCAAATCCCACAAAGATAGGATCTGAATTAATCGCATTGATTCACCCTTTCCATAACCGATTTGAAATCTGCACAGTCAGCGTAGCCCTCCATGCGGCAGCAGCAGCAGCAGCCTGGCCGCATGGACCGCTTGGGCCGCATGGACCGTATGTGCCGCATGAGCCGCATGGACCGCATGAACCGCATGAGCTGCATGGACCGCATGAGCCGCATGAGCCGTATGGACCGCATGGACCGTATGAGCCGCATGAGCCGCATGGACCGCATGAGCCGCATGGCCGCATGAACCGTATGGCCGCATGAGCCGCATGAGGCCGCATGAACCGCATGGCCGCATGAGCCGCATGAGGCCGCATATGAGCCGCATGCCGCATAAGACCGCATGGCCGCATATGAGCCGCATAAAGACCGCATGACTGCTGACGTGCTAAGTACAAAGTACGCCAACAAAACGCCACATTACGCCTCATGAGCCCATGAGCCCGAGTCCGAGTCCGAGTCCGAGTCGCTAAGCCCCTTTGGGGCTTAGCTCCAAGTGGAATTAATCCAAGAGAATGACAAAAGCATTAATGCTTAATCCTTGGAGCCTTATTCTTACCTCCTAGTAAAATCACCCACATGGTTCCCTCCTTAGGGTCACCACCCCATGTGCATCTCTCAACAACACACCCAAGTATATATGTTGAGATAACTCATGGTACTTTTCCAATGTGGGACTAAAATTTTACAAGGCATGTTGAGAGTAAGCTCTCTCCATGTAAACAAAGCACCAACAATCCCCCACATATCACAACATATATATGTGTCCAGGGTTGAGCGTTCCCCACAGTAACTGTCCATTTTGCATTAGGATAGATGTCTGACGACTTGAATCTTCCCGCATGGGTTAAATAACAATGTGATACAAGAATGGACTACGCCTTGAATTCTGCACCACGATTGTAATTCTTCCCACTCACAAAGTGTAGTTACGTGTGCTTCTGGCTGCACATTAAAGGCCCTGTGCCAGCCTGGTTTCAGTGTATAATTTTGGGCGTCTACAAGTTTACCCTCAAGAGATGGCCTGATATCACTTTTCATACACTATAGGTGAGTTCTTTATTAAAGAGATATGGCATGAAGCCTTGCGCTTCCTTGCGGTGCTACGCTGCTATGACATGGCCTGAAGCCGAGGCATTACCCCTACCTGGGAACCTCATCGTAGTGTCATACTACTGTAGCATGAGGTCACAAGCCTCTTTGTAGTGCCAAACTACCCAGCATGAAGCCTAAGGCTTCCTTGCGGTGTTACGCCGCAACGACATGGCTTACAATGCCGAGGCTTTACCCCTACCTGGGTACCTCATCGTGGTGTCGTGCCACTGTAACATGGGGCCATCCTCCCCTTTGTAGTGCTGTCTACAACTCTTTAATTACGTCATACAGCATTAGGCTACCTGCCTATTTGCGGTGCTACGCCGCTGTGACTTGGCTTGCAAAGCCGAGGCATTACCCCTACCTGGGAACCTCATGGTGGAGTCACCCCACTGTAACATGGAGTTTCACTCCTTGTAGTGCTGTTCTACCGTGCTTCCTGTAAAGCACACCAGGCATTCACTCTGCCTGAGAACTCATTAAGGCGTTTAAGCCAACCTTCCACAGGATCAGTTTTTTCTGCAAAAAAAAAAAAAACATAGTAGACAACAGTGGTTATGGGTCCGTATCCCTTCCATGTTCCAGAGAACAAGTACCCACTGCTACCTGATAGTTTCCCAGTCAGTGATCCTCCTTTGAACCAAAAGTTAGATGCCTAGTAGATTTCTCTTTGAACTAATAGCATAAAACTTTATGGTAGGATTACAAAGACACACTATCAGAATGCCTTCAAGCCCATTTTACAAGCTGTGTCATCGACCAACTGGCGCTTGAGGCCTTTCGTGAACGGATCTGCCAGGTTCTCCTGACTCCGAACATCAATCACTGCAATTATACCTCTTTTGATAAGATCGTGTACTGCCCTGTGCTTCAACCGCACAGTCCTTTTCTTCCCGTTGAAGAGGTCATTTGATGCCACTGCCGCAGTCGCCTGGTTGTCACAGTATATCGGTATCGTCGGTATCTGAGCCCCAACCACTGGAAGATCATACATGAGCTCCCGAAGCCATTCTGCTTCATCTGCTGCAGTTTCAAGTGCATAGAATTCAGATTCCATGGAGGAACGAGAGAGTATAGTCTGCTTCTTCGACTTCCACGATATAGCAGCTCCACCCAAGGAAAAGACATATCCACCTGTGGATCTCTTGCTTTCCACCTCTGAACACCAGTTAGCATCACTGAAGCCTTCCACTACTGTCGGATACCCGTTGTAGTGCAGTGCATATGTCTGAGTTTTCTTGAGATATCTCATCATCCGCTTCACAGCTTTCCAGTGCTCAACCCCTGGGTTGCTTGTGAACCGACTCAGCATTCCCACGGTGAAAGCTATGTCAGGCCTTGTGGCAGTGGTTGCATACATCAAACTTCCGATAACGCTAGAATACTCCAGCTGCCTGACGCTTTCCCTTGAATTTGGCTTCAGCTTCTGATCACACCTGTATGGCGTATCGATCCCTGGAAGATCCTTATACCCATAGCGCGTGAGCATCTTCTCAATGTAGTGAGATTGTGACAGTGCTACTCCAGTGTCTGTCCGGATGATCTTAATGTCCAAGATGACATCTGCATCCCCCAAGTCCTTCATACTGAACTTGGTTGAGAGGAACTTCTTTGTCTCTGTGACACAGCCTATATCCGTACCTAGGATTAGCATGTCGTCCACGTACAGACAAACGATGACTCCTCTTCCATCAGCAAACTTTGTGTAAACACATTTGTCTGTCTCGCTGACTCTGTAGCCGTTTGACCTAATAACTTTGTCAAACTTCTCATGCCACATCTTGGGAGCTTGCTTCAAACCATACAATGATTTCACCAACTTGCAGACTTTGTCTTCAAGACCTTTGACGACAAATCCATCTGGCTGTTGCATGTAAATCTCTTCGGTCAGCTCCCCATTCAGGAATGCGGTCTTTACATCCATCTGATGTATCACCAACTTATGTATAGCTGCTAGAGCGATTAACATCCTGATGATGGTCATCCGGGCTACTGGAGCGTACGTGTCAAAGTAGTCTATCCCCTGTTTCTGAGAAAATCCCTTGGCTACCAGCCTGGCCTTGAACTTGTCAATAGTTCCATCTGCCTTCATCTTCTTCTTGAAGATCCATTTACATCCGATGGACTTTTCTCCTTCAGGTAGATCTACCAACACCCATGTGTTATTGGAGATGATAGAGTCAAACTCGTCATTCACTGCCTCCTTCCAGAAGATAGCATCTCTGGTCTTTATCGCCTCATCATAGGTAAGCAGATCTGCTTCTACATGATAGGTGACAAAGTAATCTCCGAAATCTTTCGGTCTTCTCGCTCGCTTAGCTGACGGCTCGGCGAGTTCTGGTGCAAGAGTTGTTTCATCAACAACAGCTTCTTCTTGGACTACTGGCTCGTATGAGATTTCAGTCTCATTAGTACCTACATCATTTTCCGGAATGTCCGAAAGAACAATGTTTTTGTCTTTTGCGAACTTGTCTTCAAAGTATTCAGCATCGCGAGATTCGATAATATGATTTGATTCAATATCAAGAAATCTCCGAGCATCACTCTTCTCGGCATACCCCAAGAAGATAGCCTTCGTAGTCCTTGTCCCCAGCTTCTGAATCTTCAGATCTGGAAGCTTCACATACGCCAGACACCCCCACACTCGAATGACATTCAAGTTGGGTCTGACTTTGAACCAGAGTTCATGAGGAGTTACGTCCGAAGTTGCATATGGCACTCTATTCAGAATGAAAGTGGCCGTTAATGCAGCTTCTCCCCAGTAGCATTTTGGAAGACCTGCAGTGAGCAGCATGGAATTCATTATTTCTGTTAATGTCCGGTTCTTCCTCTCTGCTACTCCGTTGGATTTGAGGAGAATATGGAGCAGTAGTCTCGCATATGATTCCATGTTCTTTGCAGAACGATGCAAATTCATGAGACCTGTACTCCCTACCTCGATCACTTCTCAGCCCTTGAGTTGTTGTCCAGTCTGCCGTTCAGCCTCGGCCCTGAACTCTCTGAACTTCTCGAAAGCTTCGTCTTTGGACTTGAGCAAGTAGACGAACGCGTATTTTGAGAAGTCGTCGATGAAGGTTATGAAATACTTCATCCCGGCCTTCGTGGAGAAATGTTTGAAGTCACAGATATCGGAGTGCACCAACTCCAGAAGATCTGTGCTTCGATTGACCCGATGAAAGGGTTTCCTTGTGATCTTCGTCTGAGCACACACTTCACACTTCTCCACCTTACCCCCACATTTGGAGATAAGTCCTAGACTAGACATTTTGTTGATTCTTTTACTATGAACATGTCCTAGTCTATTATGCCACAACTCAAGAGAATAATCAGAAAATACAACTGCATTAATGTCATCAAACTGGTTGACAAGCTGAATTTTAAACATTCCTTCGGTTTGATAAGCCTTTCCGAAGTATGTTCCTTTCTTGGACATAACCATCTGACCAGCGTTGATGTCCATCCTCAAGCCTGCGTTGCAGAGCAGGCTCCCAAAGATTAGGTTCTTGGCAATCGCAGGAACATGCTTCACTCCTTAAAGCGTCAGAGTGTTCCCAGAAGTGAGTTTCAGCTCCACAGTCCCAATCTCCAGTACTTCAGCTTGGGCCTGGTTCGTCATGACAACTTTCTCAGATGTCGGCTGGTATGTGACGAACCATTCCTTGTCAGAACAGACATAGCAAGTCGCACCAGTGTCTATCCACCAGTCAGAGTCAACCCCCACAGTTGTGACCTGTCCGATCATAGCAACAATGTTAAAAACCAATGAAACCTTATTAGGCTCACCTTTCTCTGATTGTTTAGGCTTAGATCTGCATTCACTCTTGTAGTGGCCTTTTTTGCCACAATTGTAACAAGTCACGTGGGACTTAGTCTTCTGTTGCTTGAATGAAGGACCCTTCACTTTCAGATTAGTGAAGTCCTTCTTCTTGGGATGAGAAGCTGCCTGCTTCCCCTTGGAATCTCTCGTCTGTACAAGATTGGCTTTAGCCAACTGTTTGGACAGAGTGTCCACCTTCTGTTGAGAACGCATCTCGTCCTCAACATGGATCTCTTGAAGTAGATCTCCCAAGCTAATGTCTAGCTTCTTTCTGTGCATCCTTGCATAGAAGGTACTCCATCCAGCAGGAAGTTTTGAGACGATCCCTCCGACGACAAACTTGTCGAAAAGGGGCATCTATTCGTCTTCCAGTTTCTGACGCAGCTTCAGAAATTCCTTCACCTGTGGCAGCATGGACTTTTCGTCCTCAAAGAGCAATTTGTGATATTTTTCAACCACAAATATTTTGCTCCTGTTCTTATCTTCTTCATACAGATTTTCCACAGACTCCCATATGTCTCTGGCAAGTTCCTTCTGTGAGTAGGATTCTGCCAGAGAGTCCTCCATCGCATTCAGAATGAGAAGCCTGCAGATGCTATTTTCCCTTCTCCACTTGGCCTGGAGTTTGGTAGCCGCGTTGATGGCGGCAGTAGATCCAGTGTCTGGAACAGAGGGTTCTTCCTCCAACAGAACATGATCAACGTCTTTCAGTTGAAGAGTTAGGTACACCTTTCTCTTCCAGACTTGATAGTGCTCTCCATCGAACTTTTCCAACTTGCAGAAGTCCGATTGGAGGAGCGAAGCATTAATGTTTTCCATTTATACGGATCTTGCTTTGAGATTGTTAGTCCCGGGGCTTGATCAAAGATGAAAAAACAGATGCAATCGAGATCTGAGATGTCCCACAAAACTTTGCAGAGAGCAAACTCAAGATCTACGATGGTATAAAAAATCAAAAAGTCAAATTACAATCTGAAGGAGGAAAAAAGAGAAGAGAAGATCTCTCGTTCTTCCTTGCAAAACGTGTTGCAATTGGGACAGAACGAGTTACAATAAAACTAGAGAGAGATGAGAAGAAGAACAATGCTGGGGTGTCAAAATACCGTTGCTCAAAGCAAGATTCGCCCCACACGATCTGCTTCCAGGAACCAGCAAGTTGAATAACTTGTGGAACGCTCGATGTCACCTCTGTTCTGACTCCTCGGATGGACTTGCAATGGCGGCAGCAGCTCTCTCTCTCTCTTTCTCCTTTTCTGACTTGTATTTTCGTGGTAGTCACAAAGGAGGCCAGAAGAGAGTATTTGCATGACTGCTGACGTGCTAAGTGCAAAGTGCGCCAACAAAATGCCACATTACGCCTCATGAGCCCGAGTCCGAGTCCGAGTCCGAGTCGCTAAGCCCCTTTGGGGCTTAGCTCCAAGTGGAATTAATCCAAGAGAATGACAAAAGCATTAATGCTTAATCCTTGGAGCCTTATTCTTACCTCCTAGTAAAATTACCCACATGGTTCCCTCCTTAGGGTCACCACCCCATGTCCATCTCTCAACAACACACCCAAGTATATATGTTGAGATAACTCATGGTGCTTTTCCAATGTGGGACTAAAATTTTACAAGGCATGTTGAGAGCAAGCTCTCTCCATGTAAATAAAGCACCAACATAAGATTACGCCACCCTCTGTTCATGATGCATTAAAATGGATTGTTTTTGCTAGAATCAGGATCAAATTGGACATTACCAAGCCATTGATACGAGTTCTTAAAGTGGCAATGGGAAATAGCTTGGGCTGTACTGTTACATTGAAATATGAGAGATTGCCTAAGTATTGTCAATTCTGTGGGTGCTTGGGACACAATATTAAGAAGTGCAGTACACATAGAGAATTCGAAATGATGTTTAATGAAGATTGGTCTGCCGATCAAAAAGCTCAGTTTCAAAGTCTTCTGGATAAGCGTCTTGATCTATCCATCTGTGTCAATCATTCTGACAGATTCAGAAATAAAGTTCCATCAAAGGGTGGCAGAAGTAAAAATTATGTTTCATCATCAAGCCTGCAAAGTGAAGAGCTCAGCCACCAACAAGGCCAAATCACTGCCCAAATTACATCTCCCTCAAGCAATCAGGTTACATCTATGTCGATTGATATTCCTTCATTACACCCCCCTACTCAACACAGAGATATTATTTCCCCACCGTCTATAATTCATGATCCTGCTACCAAACTTCATCCTACACCACCTACTTCCGATGACTCACTGCCGGAAACGGTGACAGTTACGGCAACAACTTCTTCGCATTTGCCTCATCCCACGTCTCCCTATTTCTCGGATAATGACCCCACTACTCACAAATTCCAGATACTCTTATTTCCACTCCTGATTTTCTGAATTTATCTACCGACCCACTACCAAAATCAGTTTTACCAGAAATATCCTCTATATTATCGGGTTCTAATCCATCACTCCATCAATTAACTTCTTTCATCAACAACCTTCCTACATTACCGGATACTCTCACTCAACCTTACTCTGCTATAAGTACCTATATTCCAACATTACTGGTTACTCCTAACACTTCCTTGTCTACTACATCAGCTCCTAATACCATTCCAAACATCGAGAACATTATTACTCCCCCTGTTCAAACTCTACATAGCTGTCCTAATTCACATACCCCTTTCTCCATTGTTCAGACTGCAGCCACAACACCATCAACACACTTACTCACATCCAATAACCACTCCATCCCTCAATCTTCCACGAACTCCCTTTTAAGTTATTCATCTCTTACCAGCATTGCTTCTAGTAAAATAATCATAAGCCCTACTCTTCCTTCATCTACCTCTTCAGGACCCACATTCACCTCTCTTCTACACTCTGTTAGTTCCATATCTCATCCACAACCACTAAACACCACATCCCCATCTGTCTCTCGACAAACAACAAACAACCTTACAAATCCTTCATCCTCTTCCATCATTACATCCACTAAAACCTTCATAAAAACTACTACATCATCCTGTATCCCTACATCATCCACATTCTACTCTCTCTTGAATGCCCTTAAACCAAACATCTCTACTTCAACCAAGACTAATGTTTCGTCTGACATCAGTCATTCCTCCATCAATCCTACAACTATAAAACACAAAAGGAATAGATCATTGGATACTTCTGAGGACTTGAATATGCACCAAACAAGACCACATAAAAGACTTATGGGCTCTACTCTTAATGATATAGGCGCGGCTGGCCTCCAACAGCCTTCAAATCCATGATTCTATCTTGGAATTGTAGGGGTTTGAGAAATGACCCTACAATTCGTACAGTTAAATCATTTCTCCGGGCATCTAAACCAAATATCCTTTTCCTTTCTGAAACTAGATGCTCGTCAATGGTTGCTTCAAAAATTGCTCTGCAATTGGGTTATGATAATCACTGTTCGATTTCCTCCACTGGTTCTTCAGGAGGAATGTTGTTATGTTGGGATCCATCTATACATTTCACCATTATTTCCACATCGTCAAATTGCATCCATTCTTCCATCCAATATCCTGGGACATCTCATCCATGGCACCTGTTTTGCATCTATGGTCCCCCTATGCTACAAGATCGAAGAGGCTTCTGGGAACAATTAGGAATTACTATCTCTGATATCTCAGACCCGTGGATTTGTATTGGTGATTTCAATGGCATTCTTTCAGCTGATGAGAAAAGGGGAGGCAATAGTTTCAATTACAATCATTACAAGAGTTTCATTGAATGGTACAACAGTGTGGCAGCTATGGACATTGGCTTCACTGGACCTGCTTTTACGTGGAGTAATCGTCGTAGACCACATCATTATATTGCGGAGAGATTGGACCGAGCCATGGTTGATGTACAATGGCGCATCCCAATGCAGGTTTGCTTCATCTCCTTTGTATTAACAGTGATCACAATCCCATTCTCTTGCTATTGAACATTGCCTATCGGAAAAGGAAGAGTTTGCCGAAGTTCGAAGCTGCTTGGTTGCTTGAAACAAAATTTCCTCAAATCCTAACTGAGACATGGAACAAGCTTTCCAGTGCTGATACTCAGGGGAAGCTTAGAGATTTATTATCCCGTTTACATCGATGGGGCAAATCTAAACTGGGTAGTATGGATCAAGAAATCAGACTCCTAGAGGGACACTTATTACAACTTCAATCTCGAATCCATCAGATGCAAATTATCTGGATGAACGTAGGGTTCAAATTCTTCTGAACAAGCTGCACCTCCAAAAAGAAATGTACTGGAAACAACGTTCAAACATAACTTGGCTTAAGGAAGGAGATCGCAATACTCGTTTCTTTCATCTCACAGCTACTATGCGAAGACAATGCAATGTTATTCAAAGTATACTTAATCAAGACGGCCTTCAGGTGTATGACCATGATGCAATATCTGATACCTTCATTGATCACTTCCGGTCTCTTTTCCAAGCTGTGGAAACTCACCCTATTCCAGATCATATCCTGATGGACCTTCCTACCATTTTCCGTGCAGAGAATGACTCTCTCTGTTCTGTTCCTCTTGAAGACGAAATTTTGGCTACTATAAAGAGTATGAGCCCTCACAAATCACCTGGCCCAGATGGGTTGCCTGCTATATTCTATCAAAAATGTTGGGACAAGGTTGGACTTGAGGTATCTTTACTCATCAAAATTTTTTTTACCACTGGTATCATGCCATCAAATCTTAATCACACTCATATAGTTCTCATCCCCAAGTTTCAATCCCCCACGAAACCAGTAGATTTCAGACCCATCACCCTTTGCAATGTTCTTTACAAGATTATATCAAAAATTTTGACTTCTCGTCTTCGGCCATTCATGCATACTTTGATTAGTTCTTCACAAAACGCTTTCGTTTCGGAGCGCAATATTGGTAATAACATTGTAATTGCTCAAGAAATCATCCATTCCATATCTAAATTCCAACCACAAACTAGTGCTTTTGCTTTCAAAGTCGATATGTCCAAAGCATATGATCGACTTAGTTGGGGTACTATCAATCAAGTATTACGAGGTGTTGGCATTACTGGAAAGTTCCATGATTTAATTATGCAGTGTGTCACTACTCCATCCTTTGCGATACTCATCAATGGTGTCCCAACTATATCATTCTTCCCTGGTTGAGGTGTAAGACAGGGATGCCCCCTCTCCCCTTTTTTATTCATTTTATCCATGGAAATTCTCACCATTCTTATCAATGCTATGACTCGTAATTCTCCTTATGAATGTGTATCCATCCGAAATTCAGAACACAAATTTTCTCATCTTGCCTTTGCTGATGACTTATTCCTTTTTGGCACATGTTCCCTTCATAACATTACTCAAGTGAAGATCATTCTCCGAACATTTGAATGTTGGTCAGGCCAATGTGTGAACTTTGAAAAATCATCCATTTTCTTTAGTAGGAGAACTGACCCTATCATGCGTGAGCTTTACCGTAATCTTCTGGGGGTCCAATTGATGCAACCCAATGATAAATACCTTGGTCACTTGCTCCTGCAATCTAAAAAACGAGTGTCTACTTTTCGCACTCTGTTGAATAGTAGTCTTTCTAAACTTATGGGATGGAAGAGGAAATGTTTGTCACACGCAGGAAGAACTACTCTTACCAAATCCACACTGGCATCTCTTCCTACATATTATCTTTCTGCTTATCATATTCCAAAATCTGTTTGTCATACTCTGTCCAAACATCAGCGCAACTTTTGGTGGGATTCTCATGACAAAAGGAAGATACATTTCAGCTCATGGTCTACATTCACTCAACCAAAATATCAAGGGGGACTTGGCATTCGTGATCCATACATTTCTAATCTATCCATGGTTCTTAAAGTAGCCTGGCAATTTGTTTCAAAACCTGATTCAGTATGGGCTTCTCTTCTTGCCAGTAAATATTTGCAATCATCTTCCTTTTGGTCAGCAAGGCTCTCTAGTTATTCTTCCTGCATTTGGTCCAGCATCCTTCGAAGCAGAGAGTTTCTGTTGGGTAATATTTTTTGGTCGGTGGGAGATGGTTCAACTATCAATATTTGGGACGATCCTTGGGTTCCTTCCTTACCTGATTTTCGAGTGAAGGGTTTCAGTTTCAGCAAAAGAAGGATTCACAAAGTTAGTGATTTGATAAATAGCAATCATCCCTCATGGAAGACCAACCTAATCCATATCATATTTCCTCCTTATGAAGCTAATGCCATCCTTAAAATTCCTTTATCAGCAAACTGTTCTGGTGACAAACTCATGTGGATTCACACTGTCGATGGAGTATTCACTTCTAAATCAGCATACAGAGTTATTCATGAGAAACTATTCCCTAACACTATCAGTAGCAGTAAAGATACTTTTAAAGAATGGAAGAGATTCTGGTCATTATCATTCCTCAATCCGAAGGTGGTGTTGTTTGCTTGGCGTGCCATTACAAATTCCCTACCCACAAAAGACAATATTCACCGGCGAATCAACAACATTGATGGCATGTGTCCTCTATGCAAGAAGGACCCTGAGACTACTAACCATTTATTATTTTTCTGTTCTATTACAGGTAAATCTTGGGATTATGTCACTGCAATTGCCAATATGATTCAGGAAGATTCTACTACTGCATCAATAATTTCCATTGTCTTAAAGTCGGGTGATCCATCTCTAATTTCCTCCTTATTCTATCAAATGTGGACCATCTGGAAGGCGAGAAATAAAGCTATCTTCAATCATCAGCCAGTCAACACATTACAAATTTTTGAGGAGGCAACGAGACTCAAGGAAATGACAGCAGTTGCAAACTCTAACGGGTCTACTTCGATCATGGATACTTCCAGGATGAACCAAGTAATCAGATGGCAGCCTCCAAATTCTCCATTTTGGAAGATCAACTTTGATGGGGCCTATTTGGATGAAAGGATGTCAGTAGGGGCAGTTCTTCGAAGCTCAAATGGTGAATTTCAGTTGGCAATGACAAAGTTAGAGGATGGAGGATCCCCCTTAGAAGCTGAAGCAATGGGAATTGGGTTGGCTATGGATATCTGCAACTTGAAGTGCTTACAGAATGTGATAATTGAAGGAGATTGCAAAATTCTAATTGATGCAATCAACAATACGTCCTCTGCTCCTCCTTGGCATGCCCGTCACTTAGTTGAAGATGCAAGGAAGGCTATATCAACTACTTCTTCATTGTCATTTTCATTTGTATATAGGGAGGCAAATCGATGCGCTCATTCTCTAGCTACAAATGCTCTTCTTTTATCTTCAAATGTTTCAGTGTCTCTATATGATGAGATACCTGATTGTATGCTCCCTCATATCCTTCTTGATATGAGCTTTATTTCTGTTTAACTTAATAAATCAAATCAGTTACGGATGACAGATGGATATAAAATAAGAAATGTATAAGCAGTTACGGAGCTCCAGAAATCAAACTATCTAGGAGATATACCCAACAGTAAACAAAATTGCAAGCATGATAAATATTATTCACATCAATCCAATGCACCAAATAAAAAGTATTAAGAACATCGAGTACATATTTTGAGTCTGAAGGATGCTTTTTATAAATACATGATGATCTGTCTTACAAAATATTTCCTCTAATATAAATTGGAGAGCATTAGTTGTACGAAAGATTTCCTCTATTATAAATTTGAGAGCATAAAGAGGTAGATGTAGATGGGAACTTTATGGTTTTGGGAACAACTGTTGGAGTGGGTGGGGTTCCCAACCTATGTGGAGAAGACCCCGGAGTGCGACGAGCGCCGTTCGTGTGTCGAAGAAGCTCGGGAAGTAGGCGACGCGGAGTCGCTGCTGCTGTTGGTGACCCAGAAGGAGGTTCTGGAACGGGGCAGCCGAGTTCGGGCCGAACTCGGTCCCAGGCCGAGTTCTGGCCGAACTCGGTCTGGCCATTCCAGAATTGTGGCGCTAGGTTCTGTTTGCTCGACACAGAGTTCTGGCCGAACTCTGTGTCGTCGGGGTTGATACGGGAATTTGGATGAGTTTTCATCATTGGATCTAATCCAATGGTCCAGGTTTGTTGCGGGATTAGAGAGTTAAGTTGGGATTTCCAAACCCTAACTCGGTAGACAACACAATTGTGGAGAACACAACTTGGAGAGAGGAAGGAGGCAAGAGTGCCATTGCAACTTCGGAGAAGAAGACGGAGGATTGAAGGTCGCTATTCGAAGGAGATCGTGTTCGGATAATCTCTACTCGTCGTTCTCGCTCTTCGTAGCCTTGTAATCATTGTTCTTATCTCTGAGTGTTGTGGGAATCCAATTTGGATCGGGAGGACTTTATAGAGGGTGTAATTCTTCTATTCCATTAGTGGAGGCTTCTCAGGGTTGGACTCCGATCGTCCCGTGGTTTTTTCCGCAAGGGTTTTCCACGTCAAAAATTCTCTGTGTCTGCATGGATTGTTTTGTGTGGTTATTTTTTGGGTTCGTGCGTTGTATTGCTCGGTCCTCTCGCAGGTACTCTCCGATTTGGGTAAAGGTGTCACGCCCCAGAACCAGAATACTGGAGAGCGGGGGAATGACTCAGCCAGCTACGTATTACAGGTAGATGAATACCGTATAATACGATCAATGTTGTCTACAAGACGAGGGGGGTGCATACTACATGAAAGTCTCACTATGGTCACTTCACATCTATTGTCTCAATCATTCAAATAAGAAACAAAAATAGAGAACATATAAGATAAAGCAGTAAGGCATCCCAAACGCTTAGTCAAAATGTTCTTGATATCTGGCTTTACAAAATACAGCCAGATGACGTAGTAAGTATACACAATTGTTAGCAGCTGCAGTCTGACTTAGTTACAATTATGCAAAAATAGGTACAAGACAATCCGACTAACATGTCGGTGCCAAACGGCAAAGTATAAAGTAGATAACAAAACGGGCGGGGAAGTAAGAAACCCACTCGAGTCCTCCTGCGATCATCCTTCTAGTGTTGACCATCTTGGAGGTAGAAGTAAGCTGGATCCTCGGGGACTGGCTCTAAATCTGGCCATGCAAAACCAGAGAGGTTAGACCTCTAATATCAAGTACCACAAGGAAGCACGATATGAGAAATAAAGCCAGTAATAAGAGAATATGATAATAAATCTCTGCTATCTACTAAGACTCACACAATATCACGACACTTCGAACCAACCTCCCAACCAAACAAGGACAAAAGTTGGCCCGTCATGTCCTGACATTCTGATCATCTCAGTTAAGTAACAGAGTAGGTACAGTGCACAAACAAATCAATTTAAACGGCCAGGCAACTACTACGGCTTGCTATTGTGAGTCCCAAGTTATCCTGGTTTTATGCAATGAGGATTTCTCAGTTCTTACTATGTGCAAGCAAGGCTAGTTTACCCAGTCAATCAATTGTGCCATTCATGAATTAGACGAGTCCCAGCGGGATGCCCGTCATTAATATACAATATTCAATAGATAATATAACCAGATACCGCTCCCTGCCCGTGTGACAGATTTGCAGCATCTGTGGGGACCAACCGGCCTGTCGGGCACTACTAGTCCCAAGAGGGCTGCCATGTAAGAACTCGGGAATCCATTCTCTCCATGCAATCATTATTTTATTTAACTTAATAGCCTCTATGTTAAGTGAAATCTCATGTCGTGGGTCATGGTCATTCAGAAATGAGTACTTCCGTACAAAGTACGATATGCCCAACTCTACAACGATACCAGTGTGGTCAGGTTGTAGGTCTTACATAGCGTAATGCAACAATCAAAACTAACCACGGAGTAATCATGCCTTGACCATAAAGTACACATGCTTCTTTGGTAAGATAAATAAATAATAAATGAATTGAAGCCTGCATGTGCCTGTATGCCAATATTCGGGATTAGCCAGTCGATTTCAATAGTTCATAATTAATATGAACATGTCTCATTCATTCAATTCAAAGACGACTAGCCAGTCTCTTAGTTCCAACTAGGAACACATGATCAATTATTAATCAAGGTCACAATCATTATCAATGGTGACAAGGCATGAAAGTCAACTAGTATTCAGTGGGGTCGAGTCCACAACTCTCAGGGTTTAATTCCAGTCAATCGGGGTATCTATAACTCAATTCACGACACATGGTATATCCCACGTAACAATCTATATTTAACAGAAATATTAACATATCATGATTATATCAAGTTTATGCCAAAAGGCGTAAGGATATAAAATGGGCGTAAAAATATACAATAAAGGTTACAAGATATGGATAATAAATAATAAAATACTAGTACACATGGCTATAGAAAGTCATGCGGCTTGGGCTTATGCGGCCAGGAAAGAAATCCATGCGGTTGGAGGAAACTAAGAGCCCATGCGGCTCGGAACAAGCGCAGCTCATGCGGCTGGCGGGGACAGGTCTCATGCGGCTCACAGAGAAGAGGGTCCATACGGCTGGAATATAGAAGACTTCATGCGGCTGAAGATGCAAGGCCTTATGCGGCCAGACTGGTCATGAGCCTATGCGGCCAGAAGATGAAGGAGGTGCATGCGGCTCAGTTAGGAGCTTATGCGGCCAGAAAAGGGTGGTAAGCATATGCGGTTAGAATAAATCGGGTCATGCGGCCCGGACTCAGAAGCCCATGCGGCTCAGTTAGGACTGGGCCTTATGCGGCAGGGTTAAACTCATGCGGCTAGAAATGTAAGTCTCATGCGGCTAGGATTAAATCTTCATACGGCTGGGAGAATTGAGTTCCAGCAGCATATGCCATGCGGCCAAGTAACACATCAAGGCTTATGCGGTCAGGAATAAAACTTGCTGCATAAAGCTTATGCGGCTAAGTCCATTCGGCTATAAACTGTTATTCTTCTCCATCCTTCCGAGAAGAAGAACCCTTCAAGCCATGGCTCCCAAGCTCCATGAATCTTTCATCCAGAGTCCAAATCCAAACTTCTATAGGTCAAAATGGGGCAGAATGAAATGCTCTACAACATGGGACCATCAAAACTCGAAAATAAAGAAGTTTGATAGATCAAAACCACCAAAATCCGAAAATAACTCATTTCTAGATCTACTAAAAATAAAACTTCAAAACGAAAAATGCCAAGTTCTAAACTCTCTTAGAATCATAAGGGGAAGAGAATGGAACCATAAAAATGGGTCCTCATGAAGAAGCAAGATGTACTTGCCTACGGGTTTGGTAGGTGGAGAGAGTAATGAGAAGGAAGAAGAGTAATGGTGAAGGAGAGTAATAAAGAGAGAGAAAGAGTTTGGGGGCTTTAAATGGAAGGGGTGGTGGTAGGTGGGTTTGGTTCATGATGAACCACCAAAACCCAAAAATAAACCAACCCAGGCCAAACCTAAAGTAAGCTAAAGCAGAGAATAAAAGCAGAAAGTAAAATACAAAAAAATAATTGCAGGAAATTAATTAACATGAATTTAAAGAGATTTAAATACAAAACAATACATGATAAATACATTTAAGCAGTACATGTATTAAAAATACGTATACTGGGAACGGGGAGTAATATCTCTACCCTCCTTAGAAAAAATTTTGTCCTCAGAATTTTAAATCCAAGCAGGATAGAAACACCGGGGCTTAAACTAATCTAAGTACAAGCAATTCAATCAAGCAATCATTTTACAATGTCCATAGCAAGAAACATATCTATATTTAACAATCTACGATATCAAGCAATTCTACCCAAAGGGTGATAAGCATGAGGAATCAAGACAATTAAGGTACACAGAAAAATATACCTTATGAGTCAAACCGGTGTGGATACCGTGATCGAATATCATCCTCACGTTCCCACGTTGACTCTCCTAAGGAGTGATGACCCCAAGCAATCCGGACAAGACTAATTGTTCGGTTCTTGAGTATCTTCTCTCTTCGGTCCAAGATGGATACAGGCTGCTCCTCGTAAGACAGGTTGGTACCAACAACCAGTTCTGAATGATCGAGGATATGGCTTGGGTCCGATACATACCTTTGCAACTGAGATACATGAAACACATCATGCACCTCTCGTAACGAAGGTGGAAGGGATAAACGATAAGCAACATCGCCCACCCTATCAAGGATAATGAATGGTCCTACGTATCGCGGACTCAACTTCCTGCGAACGCCAAATCTAATGACCCCACGGGTAGGTGAGATCCGTAAGAATACGTGGTCTCCAACAGAAAACTCTAGCGGCCTACGATGCTGGTCCGCCCAATGACGATGCCGATCCTGCGCAACACGAAGTCGCTCTCTAATTCCCTTAATCACTTCAACCGTCTGGATAATCATTTCTGGGCCTAGCATCTTCCTCTCTCCGATATCATCCCATGCTAGTGGCGACCTACACTTCTTACCATATAGTGCTTCAAATGGCGCCATCTGGATACTGGCTTGATAACTGTTGTTGTATGAAAACTCAACTAAGTGCAGGTGGCTTTTCTAAGATCCTCCAAAATCTAGGGTGCAAGCTCGTAACATGTCTTCCAAAGTCTGAATTGTCCTTTCTGATTGCCCGTCCGTCTGCGGATGGTAAGTCGTGCTAAATCTTAACTTGGTACCCAGACTATGATACAAGCTCTTCCAGAAATATGATGTAAAGCGGGTATCTCGGTCTGACACAATACTGACAGGGACTCCATGCTGCCTGACTATCTGTTGCATATACAACTCTGCCAACTTTTTTGTAGATTGCCTTACTCTGAAAGGAAGAAAATGTGCTACCTTTGTAAGCCGATCTACTATCACCCAAATAGCATCTTACCACTTGGTGATCTCGGTAAACCGGTCACAAAGTCCATTGTGATGTGTTCCCACTTCCATTCCGGGATAGGAAGCGGTTGTAATAATCCAGCTGGCCTCTGCTGTTCTGCCTTTACTTGCTGACATATCAAGCAACGGAAACAAACCTAGCTATCTCCCTCTTCATCCCATTCCACCAGAAGTGCTGCTTGATATCTTGGTACATCTTGGTCCCTCCAGGATGTATAGAATACTGGGAACTGTGAGCTTCTGTCATTACTTCCTGTCTGATATCTCCACTAGGTACACATAGACGTGATCCAAACCGAAGTGTACCATCTTCATGAATTCTCATCTCCTTCTTGATTCCTGACTCACATTCTGTCCTAAGCTTCTGAATCCTTGGGTCCTGTGCCTGAGCTGCCTTGATCCTATCTACCAAGTCAGATTGGACTTGTAGACTTGCCAGAACTCCTACATCGTTAGAAGTATAACTTCTATGCCCATCTCCTGAAGGTCTTCTAAGATATGCTTCTGTGTTGTCAACATAAATGCGCCGCCCCTTCTGCTGAGAGCGTCTGCTACCACATTAGCCTTGCCTGGATGATACTGAAGCTCCACATCATAATCCTTGATCAACTCCAACCACCTTCTCTGCCTCATGTTCAGCTCCTTCTGAGTAAAGATGTACTTCAGACTTTTATGATCTGTGTACATCTCCACTCGGTCACCTATATAAGTAATGCCTCCATAGCTTCAGAGCAAACACTACTGCCGCCAATTCAGATCATGAGTTGGGTAATTCTTCTCGTGGTCCCGAAGCTTGCCTAGATGCATACGCTATCACCTTCCATGCTGCATAAGGACGCATCCAAGTCCTTTACCTGACGCATCACAATATACTGTAAAACCTCCGGGCCCAACTGGCAATGTAAGAATGGGTGCTGATATCAACTTATGCTTCAGATTCTCAAATGATGCCTGGCATTCTGCCGACCAGACGAATGGCACATCCTTTCGTGTCAAGCGGGTCATGGGTGCTGAAAGTCTTGCAAAATCTGACACAAACCTTCGGTAATATCCTGCCAATCCCAAGAAACTCCGTACATCAGCTATGGTCTTGGGTACTGGCCAACTCTCTACTGCTTCTACCTTCTTGGGATCCACTGCTACTCCAGCTCCTGATATGATGTGACCCAGAAATGAAATATGATCCATCCAGAACTCATACTTGCTGAGCTTGGCATACAACTGGTTCTCTCTCAAAACCTGTAACACTTTCCTGAGGTGGTCTTCATGCTCCTCTTCACTAGCAGAATATACGAGAATGTCGTCGAGAAATACCACGACAAACTGATCTAAGTATGGCATAAAGATGCGGTTCATCAAATCCATGAATATAGCCGGAGCATTGGTCAAACCAAACGGCATTACTAAGAATTCATAATGCCCATACTTCGACCTGAATGCTGTCTTGGGAATGTCTTCCTTTCGAACCCTCACTTGATGGTACCCTGAACGAAGATCTATCTTGGAGAAAACTCTAGCCCTGCTCAACTGATCAAATAAGTCGTCGATCCTTGGTAATGGGTACTTGTTCTTTACTGTTGCCGCATTAAGCTTCCTGTAGTCGATACACAATCTGGATGATCCATCCTTCTTCCCCACAAGTACTACTGGTGCTGCCCATGGTGATATGCTAGCTTGGATGAACTTCTTCTCCTTCAGTTCCTCTATGTGCTGGTATACCTTGGCCTGCTCTGAATCCGCCATTCTGTAAACTCGATCTGATATCGGTTTAGTTCCAGGTGCCAATTCTATGCTTAACTCAATATCTCTAACTGGTGGCAGACCTGGAAGTTCTTCAGGAAATACGTCCAGAAACTCTTCAACTACCTTCGGAACTTGAACTTCTTCCATTACCGTTATTACTCCTTGCCCTTGCTGAGTTGCCTCTGATCTGACTAAGGTAAATCTCTTCATGCCTGGAATATCAAAAGATATACTCCCACTACGACAATCTATTATCGCATGACTGTCTTTCAGCCAGTCCATGCCTAAGATAACGTCAAAATTTCCAACAGGAAATTCTATCAACTGGGCGGGTAAGGAATGCCCGCAAACTACAACACTACACGCTAGAATAACTCTACTAACTCCTACGAGCCCATTGCCAGTGAGTATATTCAACCTTCCTGGCAATGCCTCGAACTCCATTCCTAGCCGTGTCACAAATTGTGCAGATATAAATGAGTGTGATGCTCTCGAATCAAACAATGCTACTGCGGGATATGAGGCGACGAGAATGTTATCTGCCATAACATCTTCCGATGCTAATGCCTCCTCCAAGGACAGTGTGAATGCCTGCCCTCGACCTCCTTGCTGGTTCCCATGCTGTGGCCTAGCCTAGTGCTGCTGCTGGCCCCTGCCTTGATGATGCTGGGGTGGTCTATGCTGGTGTTGCTGTATCGGCGGTCCCTGCTGCCGAAACATCTGAGCCTGTGGCATTAACGGACGCTGGGCCAATGGTCTCACTGCCACTGCTGGTCCTCGATACTGTCCTGCCCCTGGTGCTGGTAGAGCAGGAAACTGTTGCCCTGGTCCTCCTGACTTCGAATTCAAGGGACATGTGGTAACCCGATGGTCTGGATTTCCACATATCAGACACAATCCATTCAATGTCCGACACACATCTCTAGTGTGCCCCATCTTTCCACAATAAGTGCAGCCCGCTGGGGGTTGCTGGTTCTTCCTCTGTTGCTGTTGCTGCTGCCTGGGGTGGTACTGGTCCTCGTATCGCCACATCATGGATACGAATGCCAGCGGATGGTGCTGTTGTTCGGGGCGCTGCTCCCCCTCCTCCTTCAATCTGACCGTGAGATCTCTTCTGACCTCCAGTCCTTACTGCAAGCCTCTGAATGGTGATCTCATGCCTCCGGGTTGCCGTCAATATCTCATCAAAAGTTTGGTAATTGTGCCCCTCTATCAATTGTAAGAGCTCAAGATGAAACCCTTGCTGAAACCTCATAGCCCTCTGGCGCTCCGTCGCTACCATCTCTGGGGCAAATCTACTCAATCTGCAGAACTCCACTGCATAAGCATCTACAGTCTTGCCAGCCTGCCTGAGGCTGATAAACTTCTGTTGTAGCTCAAACTACGCCACAACTCCATAGTACTTCGTCTTGAATCTTGCTGTAAAATCGTCCCAAGCCACAGGACGTCTGATGCCTACCTCCTCTGATTCCCACCAATCACGTGCGAGATCCTGAAGTAACAACTTCACCTGATCCACACGTTCTTCTACCGGCACCTTAGCGGCTGTCAAAATAGCCTCAATATCCTTAAGCCATGCATCTGCTGAAATAGCATCCTCCGTTCCTTCAAAACGGCGAGGGTTGAACTTGCAAAATCTAGTTGATGCTCCAGAATCTGGCCTTGCCCCTCTTTCCAAAGCTGTCTACAACCCTTGGTTGAGTAGTACGTTCTGCTCTTGTAACTGAGCGTGCATGCACTGCTGGGCTAACATCTGGTGCTGCTGAGTGGCCATCATCCCTCTCATAATCTCCAGAAGAGCCGGTGTGTCCATCTCCGCAGGGGTAGGTGGAACTGTTGGTGGTGGTGGAACATCTGGATACTGCGATCCAGCTGCTGCTTCCACGATCACTTCTTCCTGAGTAGCCTCCTGAGTTAGTACCGGCTCTTGTTGCTGACCAACAGGGTCAGGTTGTCCATGTTGCTGTCCATGTTGTTGCTGTCCAGCTCTGACAGATATGGACGAGGTGCCCCTAAGAAAAGGGACAAGAGAACAATCAAACGACCGGACAGGGAAGATCAATGAAGTCAAAGGATACTGGAATGTCAAGCTAGAGTTGAGAGTAACGAATCATGAGATCAAGGGAAAACATGTGTGATTGAGACATCCTATAATCAAATACCCCACAAGTCTGAAATCAGACCTGCATGGGCCACCACTAAAACCTTGTCACGCCCCAGAACCAGAATACTGGAGAGCGGGGGAATGACTCAGCCAGCTACGTATTACGGGTAGATGAATACCGTATAATACGATCAATGCTGTCTAAAAGACAAGGGGGTGCATACTACATGAAAGTCTTACTATGGTCACTTCACATCTATTGTCTCCATCATTCAAATAAGAAACAGAAATAGAGAACATGTGAGATAAAGCAGTAAGGCGTCCCAAACGCTCTTGTCAAAATGTTCTTGATATCTGGCTTTACAAAACATAGCCAGATTGATGTAGCAAAAGTATACACAATTGTTATCAGCTGCAGCCTGACTTTAGTTACAATTATGTAAAAAGTAAGTACAAGACAATCCGACTAACATGTCGGTGCCAAACGGTAAGGTATAAAGTAGATAACAAAACGAGCGGGGAAGTAAGAAACCCACTCGAGTCCTCCTGCGATCATCCCTCTAGTGTTGACCATCTTGGAGGTAGAAGTAAGCTGAGTCCTCAGGAACCGGCTCTAAATCTGGCCATGCAAAACCAGAGAGGTTAGACCTCTAATAGCAAGTACCACAAGGAAGCACGACATGAGAACTAAAACCAGTAAGTAAGAGAATATAATAATAGGTCTCTGCTTCCCACTAGGATTCAAAAAACATCACGACACTTCGAACCAACCTCCCAACCAAACAAGGACAGAAGTTGGCCCGTCATGTCCTGACATTCTGATCATCTCAGTTAAGTAACAGAGTAGGTACAGTGCACAAACAAATTAATTTAAACGGCCAGGCAACTACTACGGCTTGCTATTGTGAGTCCCAAGTTATCCTGGTTTTATGCAATGAGGATTTCTCAGTTCTTACTATGTGCAAGCAAGGCTAGTTTACCCAGTCAATCAATTGTGCCATTCATGAATTAGATGAGTCCCAGCGGGACGCCCATCATTAATATACAATATTCAATAGATAATATAACCAGATACCGCTCCCTGCCCGTGTGGCAGATTTGCAGCATCTGTAGGGACCAACCGGCCTGTCGGGCACTACTAGTCCCAAAAGGGCTGCCATGTAAGAACTCGAGAATCCATTCTCTCCTTGCAATTATTATTTTATTTAACTTAATAGCCTCTATGTTAAGTGAAATCTCATGCCGTGGGTCATGGTCATTCAGAAATGAGTACTTCCGTACAAAGTACGATATGCCCAACTCTACAACGATACCAGTGTGGTCAGGTTGTAGGTCTTACATAGCGTAATGCAACAATCAAAACTAACCACAGAGTAATCATGCCTTGACCATAAAGTACACATGCTTCTTTGGTAAGATAAATAAATAATAAATGAATTGAAGCCTGCATGTGCCTGTATGCCAATATTCGGGATTAGCCAGTCGATTTCAATAGTTCATAATTAATATGAACGTGTCTCATTCATTCAATTCAAAGACGACTAGCCAGTCTCTTAGTTCCAACTAGGAACGCATGATCAATTATTAATCAAGGTCACAATCATTATCAATGGTGACAAGGCATAAAAGTCAACTAGTATTCAGTGGGGTCGAGTCCACAACTCTCAGGGTTTAATTCCAGTCAATCGGGGTATCTATAACTCAATTCACGATACATGGTACATCCCACGTAACAATCTATATTTAACAGAAATATTAACATATCATGATTATATCAAGTTTATGCCAAAAGGCGTAAGGATATAAAATGGACGTAAAAATATACAATAAAGGTTACAAGATATGGGCAATAAATAATAAAATACTAGTACACAGGGCTATAGAAAGTCATGCGGCTTGGGCTTATGCGGCCAGAAAAGAAATCCATACGGTTGGGGAAAACTAAGAGCCCATGCGGCTCGGAACAAGCGCAGCTCATGCGGCTGGCGGGGATAGGTCTCATGCGGCTCACAGAGAAGAGGGTCCATGCGGCTGGAATATAGAAGACTTCATGCGGCTGAAGATGCAAGGCCTTATGCGGCCAAACTGGTCATGAGCCTATACGGCCAGAAGATGAAGGAGGTGCATGCGGCTCAGTTAGGAGCTTATGCGGCCAGGAAAGGGTGGTAAGCAAATGCGGTTAGAATAAATCGGGTCATGCGGCCCGGACTCAGAAGCCCATGCGGCTCAGTTAGGACTGGGCCTTATGCGGCAGGGTTAAACTCATGCGGCTAGAAATGTAAGTCTCATACGGCTAGGATTAAATCTTCATGCGGCTGGAAGAATTGAGTTCCAGCAGCATATGCCATGCGACCAAGTAACACAGCAAGGCTTATGCGGTCAGGAATAAAACTTGCTGCATAAAGCTTATGCGGCTAAGTCCATTCGGCTATAAACTGTTCTTCTTCTCCATCATTCAAAGAAGAAGAACCCTTCAAGCCATGGCTCCCAAGCTCCATGAATCTTTCATCCAGAGTCCAAATCCAAACTTTTATAGGTCAAAATGGGACAGAATGAAATACTCTACAACATGGGACCATCAAAACTCGAAAATAAAGAAGTTTGATAGATCAAAACCACCAAAATCCGAAAATAACTCATTTTTAGATCTACTAAAAATAAAATTTCAAAACGAAAAATGACAAGTTCTAAACTCTCTTAGAATCACAAGGGGAAGAGAAGGGAACCATAAAAATGGGTCCTCATGAAGAAGCAAGATGTACTTGCCTATGGGTTTGGTAGGTGGAGAGAGTAATGAGAAGGAAGAAGAGTAATGGTGAAGGAGAGTAATGAAGAGAGAGAAAGAGTTTGGGGGCTTTAAATGGAAGGGGTGGTGGTAGGTGGGTTCGGTTCATGATGAACCACCAAAACCTAAAAATAAACCAACCCAGGCCAAACCTAAAGTAAGCTAAAGCAGAGAATAAAAGCAGAAAGTAAAATACAAAAAAATAATTGCAGGAAATTAATTAACATGAATTTAAAGAGATTTAAATACAAAACAATACATGATAAATATATTTAAGCAGTACATGTATTAAAAATACGTATACTGGAAATGGGGAGTGATAAAAGGTTTCCGCGCTTCTTTCCCAACAGAGTGGTATCAGAGCCAGGTTCTGGAATTCAGAAGGAGTGTTAGTATTTGACAGAGAAACCAGAGAGGAGAGATGGGCGCGAAGCCGGTGCGCATGGTGAATCTTAATGGCACAAACTATCATTATTGGTGGAGCAAGATGAAAGATTTGCTGTTTGTCAAGAAGCTGCATCTACCCGTGTTTGCATCCGAAAAGCCCAGTGATAAATCCGATGAGGACTGGACATTCGAGCACATACAGGTGTGTAGGTACATACGACAGTTTGTGGACGAGAATGTGTACAACCACGTTGCCAATATTGAGCACGCGAAGACGTTGTGGGATAAGCTGGAATCCTTGTATGCGAAGAAGACCGGGGTAAACAAGTTGTTCCTGATCCGAACGATGATGGGTCTGCGATACAAGGATGGGGCATCTATTTCGGATCACTTGAGTGAGTTCCAGGGCGTGGTTGACCAGCTATCTTCTATGGGAGTCAAGTTCGACGACGAAGTTCAGGGACTGTGGCTGCTGTGTACTTTGCCAGACTCGTGGGAGACCGTACGAGTATCTATGATCGCTTCTGCTCCAGAGGGCGTGGTCAGTCTGGAGTTTGCCAAAAGCAGGGTGTTGAATGAAGAGATGCGGAGACGTTCTCAGGACACTTCATCTACATCCCACCACTCAGAGGCATTGGTTTCAGAGAGCCACGGAAGGCACAAAAGCAGGGGTCCAGGTGGTGGCAGAGACAAGAGCAGAGGAAAGTCCAAAGGTCGGTACGAGGACTCAGAGTGTTACTATTGTGGTAAGAAGGGCCACATCAAGCGGAACTATTTCGCTTGGAAGAGAGAGAAGAAGGGCGACAAGGGGAAGCAAGAAGAGAACACTACAGCGGCGGCCTCGATGCATGGAGGCGATGTGATCGTCGTAGGTGATAAGGTCATTACTAACCTCGCCTGCGATGACAATTCTTGGCTGGTGGACTCAGGGGCTTCAGCACATGTATCTCACAACAGGGCACTATTTGTCACTTACACGACAGGCGATTGTGGCGTGTTGAAGATGGGCAACGAAGATGTGTCGAAGGCGGTTGCCGTTGGAGATGTGCATTTGAGAACGAAGACGGGTGCGGTTCTTGTTCTCAAGGATGTTCGTCATGTCCCTGATATCCGTTTCAACCTGGTGTCGGTTGGAAGGTTGGATGACGAGGGATTCTTCGGTCCCTTCGGGAACAGTCAGTAGAAGCTTTCCAGGGGTTCGATGGTGATTGCCAGAGGAAGCTAGAAGTCCGGTCTCTATTATATGGAGGGGAGCGCAGAGGGGGCACAAGAGGTGAACGCAGTCAGTGATGCGTCTACCGAGTTGTGGCACAAGCGGCTCGGCCATATCAGCGAGAAGGGGATGAGCTACTTGGTGAACAGGAAGGTGATTCCAGGGCTCAAGTCTACAAAGTTGGAGAAGTGCACGCACTGTTTAGCTGGGAAGCAAAATAGGGTATCTTTCCAAAGCCACCCAAGTTCGAGGAAGTCGGCGTTGCTCGAGTTGATTCACTCGGATGTCTGCGGTCCTATGAAGGTAAAATCTCTTGGTGGTGCTTCTTACTTTATAACCTTTATTGATGACTGTTTCAGGAAGGTTTGGGTCTATGCCTTAAAGACCAAGGATCAGGTGCTGCCTACTTTCAAGGAGTTTCGGGCCTCTGTTGAAAGAGAGACGGGCAATAAGTTGTTGTGTGTTCGGTCCGACAATGGCGGCGAATACATCGGTTCCTTTGATGCGTATTGCAGAGAACAAGGGATACGACACCAGAAGACTCCACCAAAGACACCTCAGCTCAATGGTGTAGCGGAGCGCATGAACAGGACACTGATGGAGAGGGTGCGGTGTTTGCTGTCAGAAGCAAACTTGTTGGGCAGTTATTGGGGTGAGGCTCTTCTCACAGCTGCTTATGTTATTAATTTGTTTCCTAGTGCTCCTTTGCAGGGTGATGTGCCTGACAAAGTATGGTACGGCAAAGAGCTGTCATACAATCACCTGCGGGCGTTTGGTTGTAAAGCCTTCGTGCATGTACCGAAGGACGAGAGGACCAAACTTGAGCCGAAGACGAGGCGATGCGTCTTTGTCGGCTACGGTCGGGATGAGTTTGGCTATAGACTCTACGACCCAGTGGAAGGAAAGCTCTACAGAAGCAGGGACGTGGTGTTCGTCGAGGATCAGACCATGACCAACACTCAGGATTCCGAGACGCCTTCTGAGGCTGAGGAATTGCCTGAGTTAGAGTCATTTCGCTTCGAGCAGTTTCCAGAGGACATCGCAGAGGATCTAGTTATGGGAGAGCCGGTACATGGAGTTGCTCCCAACCTTGATCATCAGCCTGCTGATGGTGGTCATGGTGTCCCTCAGGAGGATGAGCATGCCGGGGAGACAGTTCCTGAAGGGGAGGAGGCTGTTGGTATACAGCCAGCACCAGTGGTTCCTTTGAGGAGTAGTGACAGGGATCGTCGACCATCTACGAGATACTCACCAGATGAGTATGTGCTATTGACTGACGGGGGAGAGCCCGAAAGTTTTGCAGAGGCTATGGAAGACGAACACAGGCAGGAGTGGATGGAGGCTATGCAGGAGGAGATGAGTTTCTTGCACACCAATTCTACTTATGATCTGGTACGGTTGCCAAAGGGCAAGAAGGCTTTGAAGAATCGATGGGTGTTCAGAGTGAAGCAGACGGAAGATGCTACTCGCCTTCGATACAAAGCGAGGCTGGTAGTCAAAGGCTACGGTCAGCAGAAAGGCGTGGATTATGATGAGATCTTTTTGCCTGTCGTCAAGCATTCGTCTATTCGGGTGGTGCTAGCATTAGCAGCCAGTCTCGACTTGGAGGTCGAGCAGATGGACGTGAAGACGATATTCCTCCACGGTGATCTTGAGGAGGAGTTATACATGGAGCAGCCAGAGGGATTCTGTGAGAAGGGCAAGTCACATTTGGTCTGCCGGTTGAGGAAGAGCTTGTATGGTCTGAAGC
Organism: Iris pallida; assembly: GCA_029216955.1. Classification (NCBI taxonomy): domain Eukaryota; kingdom Viridiplantae; phylum Streptophyta; class Magnoliopsida; order Asparagales; family Iridaceae; genus Iris; species Iris pallida. The sequence goes on from JANAVB010017256.1 coordinate 42,085, forward strand.
AGGCTCCGAGGCAGTGGTACAGGAAGTTCGAGTCGTTTATGGGGGAGCATGGTTATGCACGGATGACGTCGGACCACTGTGTATTTGTGAGGTATTTTACCGAGGATGATTTCATCATTTTATTGCTCTATGTTGATGATATGCTATTAGTGGGTCCGAATGCCACTAGGATAGCGGAGCTGAAGCGCCAACTGGGCACGGCCTTCTCTATGAAGGATTTGGGCGCAGCGAAGACTATTCTTAGAATGGAGATCAGCCCAGAGAGAGAGTCCAAGCTGCTACACTTATCCCAAACGAAGTACATTCATCGGGTACTTCAGCGTTTCGGGATGGACGGGTCGAAAAAAGTGAGTTCCCCTCTTGCGGCTCACTTTAAGCTCACTGAGGAGCAGTGTCCATCTACCGAGGACGAAAAGAAAGATATGGAGCGGGTTCCATATGCCTCAGCTGTGGAAAGCCTGATGTATGCTATGGTGTGTACGAGGCCAGATATTGCTCTTGCAGTTGGTACGGTTAGCAGGTATCTTTCAAATCCTGGAAGGGTACATTGGAGTACGGTCAAGTGGATTCTACGATATCTTCAGGGCACTGCTGGTTGGAGACTTTCCTTTGGTGGTGACGAGCCGAAGCTGGTTGGGTATACCGACGCTGATATGGCTAGAGATGTAGACACGAGACGATCGACTTCGGGCTACGTAATAATGTTTGCGGGAGGAGCAGTGTCGTGGCAGTCGCGGTTGCAGAAGTGTGTTGCCTTATCGACGACAGAGGCAGAGTACATTGCGACGACGGAGGCTTGCAAGGAGCTGTTGTGGATGAAGAAGCTATTACAGGAAATGGAACTGAAGCAAGAGCAGTATACTTTGCTGTGCGACAGTCAGAGCGCTATCCACCTTGTGAAGAATCAGACGTTTCATAGCCGGTCCAAGCACATCGAGACTCGGTATCATTGGATACGGGATATGGTTGAGAAGAAGGACACGGAGCTTGAGAAGGTTCATACAGATGACAACGGAGCTGATATGTTCACGAAGATTCTACCAAGGGGGAAGTTTGAGTACTGCAGGCAGATCGTCGGAATGACGATATCCTCCCCATAGTTGTGAAGGGGGAGATTTGTTAGAGTGGGTGGGGTTCCCAACCTATGTGGAGAAGACCCCAGAGTACGACGAGCGTCGTTCGTGTGTCGAAGAAGCTCGGAAAGTAGGCGACGCGGAGTCGCTGCTGCTGTTGGTGACCCAGAAGGAGGTTCTGGAACGGGGCAGCCGAGTTCGGGCCGAACTCGGTTCCAGGCCGAGTTCTGGCCGAACTCGGTCTGGCCATTCCAGAATTGTGGCGCTAGGTTCTATTTGCTCGACACAGAGTTCTGGCCGAACTCTGTGTCGTCGGGGCTGATGCGGGAATTTGGATGAATTTTCATCATTGGATCTAATCCAACGGTCCAGGTTTGTTGCAGGATTAGGGAGTTAAGTTGGGATTTCCAAACCCTAACTCGGTAGGCAACACAATTATGGAGAACACAACTTGGAGAGAGGAAGGAGGCAAGAGTGCCATTGCAACTTCGGAGAAGAAGACGGAGGATTGAAGGTCGCTATTCGAAGGAGATCGTGTTCGGGTAATCTCTACTCGTCGTTCTCGCTCTTCGTAGCCTTGTAATCATTGTTCTTATCTCTGAGTGTTGTGGGGATCCGATTTGGATCGGGAGGAGTTTGTAGAGGGTGTAATTCTTCTATTCCATTAGTGGAGGCTTCTCAGGGTTGGACTCCGATCGTCTCGTGGTTTTTCCCGCAAGAGTTTTCCACGTCAAAAATTCTCTGTGTCTGCGTGGATTGTTTTGTGTGGTTGTTTTTTGGGTTCGTGCATTGTATTGCTCGGTCCTCTCGCAGGTACTCTCCGGTTTGGGGAAAGGTTTCCGCGCTTCTTTTCCAACAACAACATTATTGTTAGGCCATCTCCAATGGTGATTTCTAAATTGGAGTTTCTATCTTACTTGGCATTTTACTTTGAAGAGATTTCTATCCTAGTCCTAAGAGTTTTACATAGAAATCGTACAAACAAAAAAAGTACTCTCCAATGGTTCTTCTCCATTTCTATTCTAGGTGTCACAAAATAAAATGATCAATTTAATGATATGGGGTCCAATAATAATTGTAATGAGAGATAAAAAATTTTCTATTGTAGAAACCCTCATAGAAATTTTCTATCCTACATCATTGTCACCTAGGATAGAAATGATGATAGAAACCACATTGGGAGAAGTTTTTTCTAAAATAGATTTCTTCCATAAAAATAGTGAAGATATAAACCCCCATTGGAGATGGCCTTAGCAAGACTCTATCTGTAACTTGGTTTTCTATCCCCTAACTTCCAATACAACTATATATTTTCCAGATTTGTACACGGTCTGATGTTTTTACGGGACCGAGATAGTCTTTGATCTTTGATGTGTTTGGTTATCTCCAATCTCTCGAGTCTTATGTTGTATTTACAATTAATATTTATAAAAGATATTAAAATAAATAGGAAAAAATGCAAGATAAACAAACATTTGATCAATACATTTAAATAATTAAAAAAATCCAAGATAAATAGATGAAGAACAGGTGCTACTTAGACTCTGTTCAATAGTTGTGTATTCCTTAATTATCATTTGTCATGCTTCTTGTATTTTTTTCCCTTTATTTTGGTTACATCATGCTAGTTGTATGAATTGAATATTGAAAAAATTTGACTTACCCCACCACTTGAATTACCCTAATTCAAGGTGCAGCCCACAGTTTTGCAAAAATGTATGGTACCTCCCATTTGGACAAAAACCGTCAAAAAAATATTTTTTGGACCAAAATGCTCCTGCCTTCTTCTTTCCTTTAACCCACTCCCCCTCCCCCCCGCGCGACCACCACCCCTTCGCCGCTGACGATGCTGCTGCCGGAGGCCGCTCCCCCCTCCCCGGCTCCGCTCCCCCCAATACAGCTACCGCCCCTCCCGCCGTCGCTGCTGCTGCTGCCGGAGGCCGCTCCCCCCTCCCCGCCTCCGCCCCCCCCCCCCCGTGGCTACCACCCCTCCCGCCGCTGCTGCTCCGCCGCCGCTGCTACTACACCGCCGCTGCTACTGTTGCTGCTGCTGTGCTGCTGCCACCATGGAGGTGAGGGGGCGGAGGCGGGGGGACAGCGGAGACGGGGAGGGGGGAGGGGACGGAGGCGGGGAGCGGGGACTGGGAGGGGGAAGCGGGGACTGGGAGGGGGGAGCGGCCTCCGACAGCAGCAGCAGTGACGGCGGGAGGGGCGGTGGCCGTAGGGGAGTGGGTTAGAGGAAAGAGGAAGACATGGGCATTTTGGTCCAAAAAAATATTTTTTTTGACGGTTTTCGTCCAAAATGGGGCGTACTATACATTTTTTGTAAAACTGTGGGGTGCACCTTGAATTAGGGTAATTCAAGTAGGGGGTAAGTCAAAATTTCTCTTGAATATTTAGATGTGTATACGAAAAAAATCTTCTAGAAAAGCGTGCTAATGCATTGAAAGTGTCATTATTTATACTAGTATAGATGAACGTGCGTTGCACGTATTGTATGCTATTTGGAAAGAACAAAGAATAGTAGTACATTATTATTAGAAAGACTAAAAGTCATCCACATTAATTATTCTAAACTTATTATATTAATTTATACATGGATGTAAAACTATTTGGAAAGATCAAAATACATCTCTCGTAATTACCTAGTTATCCCTATTAACTTTAAGTAGTCTTTTTAATTAGTAATATAAGCAAGGGTAGTTTTGGAAAGAAAACTTCCACGGTGAAGCCTAACTTTTGGAATAAACAATCTTTTTATTCCTAAATAATTATCTCTACTAATATAACGGTATTCAATACGACTCCAAATTAAGCCGTCTAAGCCGTGTATATCATCAACTATTAATTTTTTTAAAAAATAGAAAATAAAAGTTTAAAATTAACTATCTTTCTTATCTTCTGTGGATAACCGAACCCTCTCTTCTCACATAAAAAATTAAAACCATCCGATACTATAATATATTTAAAATTAAAATTATGTTTAAACTAACTACATAATATTATCTAATTAAATACATATCCAGAATTAAAAAATAATCATAACAAAATATTTAAATATATTAAAATTATATTTAAAATATTCTATATAATTTTAATTTTTATATACTTTATTAATATATCATTGATATTTTTTATACTTGCAACGCATGTTAACGGGACTTGTATTTTTTGGTAGATATGTTAAATTTTTGTTTACTAATACTCCTACATATAGCAGTACATTATTATTAGGAAGACTAAAAGTCATCCACATTAATTATTCTAAACTTATTATATTACTATATATTATTTTATATGCATGTAAGACTATTTAGAAAGATCAAAATACATCAGGTTTGAAGCTTATTGGCTTGCCAACAATTCGTTCGCAGGGACAATTGATTCTATTTGGAGGGAGGCGGCAAGTGCTGTAGGTTCCACACTCACAAAAAAACTCCATTACTCATTACAGAAGCTACACAAATGGGGGAGATCATCATTTGGCAACATGAAATTACGTATTACAGCCCTGCAGAGGGAGCTACTCGAGTTGCAAGACAAATCGGTCTCTGATTCTTCTCTAGCGGAAGAGCGGAACATCACCAATGAGATAAACGATCTGCAACTGCTTGAAGAAACTTACTGGAAACAACGCGCTAGATGTCAGTGGATTAAGGAGGGTGACAAAAATACTAAGTATTTCCGCGTGAAGGCCACAGTCAGGAAACGTAAGAACGAAATCCGGGCGATCCAATTATTGAACGGGAACTGGAGCAGTAATCAAGATCAAATTGCGGCTACTATTATCAAGCATTTCCAAACCATTTTTGGTTCTGACGATTCCATTCCTATAAGTCAGGAGCTCCTTATTGCCTCCAGATCAGTATCGACGGAAGAAAACGCTAAGTTGTCGAAGATTCCATGTCAAGAGAAGATCCGTAATACCATCATAGTTTTGGCCCTATGAAGGCTCCCGGACCCGACGGTTTCCCGGCTATCTTTTTATCAAAAGAACTGGAATCTTATTGGTGAGGACCTCACTGCTACAATCCAGAGTTACTTCAACAATGCTGTTATCCCTACAGGTATGAACCATACTCACATAGTGCTAATTCCAAAAACTGCGACGGCGTCAACCCCAAGTGATTTCCGGCCCATCTCCCTGTGCAATGTAACTTATAAAGTAATCTCCAAAATCATCACCAATCGGCTCAGGCCGCTCATCGACAAACTGATTTCGCCATATCAGAATGCTTTCATTCCCAGCGGACAGATAACGGATAACATCATCATCGCGCAAGAAATTATCCACGCAATGAAGAGTTTTCCCAAAGAAAAATGCGTTTGCGCTTAAGATTGACATGTCGAAGGCTTATGACCGGATGTCCTAGCCTTTCATCAAAAGTGTCCTCCACAACATAGGAATCCAAGAAAAATCTAATGATCTGATCATGGGATGCATAACCTCGGCCTCCTTCTCTATCTTAATCAACGGAGTACCGTATGGCCACTTCAACCCAGCGAGGGGGATCAGGCAAGGATGCCCCCTCTCTCCGTATATTTTCATTCTCTGTGCGGCCTTCCTCTCCAGACTCTTCCATCGCGCAGAGCAAGAGGATCTATTCAACGGCATTCGCATAAATCGGTATTCCCCGAACATTACCCATCTCTTATTTGCTGACGACATTTTCATATTTGGGCAGGCCACTACTTTTGCCTTAGACACAACGAAGAGCATATTAAATACCTTTTCGTCGTGGTCGGGACAACAAATTAATTTTAACAAATCAAGCATCCACTTTAGTAAGCGGGTTCCAGCACAATACCGCAGAAGCTTGGCTCTCCAACTCAATCTTGCCACAATGAACAATGAAGACAAATATCTGGGACATGCACTCTTACAGCCGAAAGGAAGGATCTCCACCTACGGCTCTCTGATCAACAAGTGTGGAGCGCGACTACAAGGGTGGAAGGCCAAACTCCTGTCTCATGCCGGACGAACCACTCTGATAAAATTAACTCTTGGATCCATCCCCATATAGTACATGGCGACGTACAAAATACCGCGTACTGTCACAAACTCCCTGACCAAGAAATAGCGTTCGTTTTGGTGGCAACACGACCAGTCGGAGAGGAAGCTACACTTCATGGCTTGGAATAAAATTGTGCAACCAAAAAACTATGGCGGACTGCGTATCAGAAGATTGGAGTGGGTTAACGACACTCTGCTAGGGAAGCTCCTATGGAGATTTCTAAAACAACCTCATCAACTCTGGGCTAAACTCCTCCGAGGTATTACCTCCAGAATAAATCATTGTAGACTGCACAGCACTCCAGATGGGACTCTCCTACATGGTCAAGCTTACTGGACATGAGGGTGATGGAGGACAATATCTTATGGAAGATAAATGGAGGTTGGATTGATATTCTTGCTGAACCATGGATCCCGAGTTTACCCGGACACAAAATTACCTCCTGCAGTGAGCTACCTACTAGAGCTGTCAAGACGGGCCGACGGGGCGGGCCGGCCCGTAACCCACCCATAACCCACCATTTGGTGGGGCGGGACGGGCCGACCCACCATTTTGGCGGGCTGGAAAAATTCCAACCCAGCCCAACCCACCGGCGGGCCGACCCACTTAATTTTTTTAAAATTTTAAATTATTGTTTAGTTTCTTAAAAGGCAAAAAAATTATATAATATTTTCTACTCACTCTCATATGCATCAAATTACAAGTAAAATACAAGAAACATTATAATAGTAGATTTCTTTAAAACACCTTCATTCATGTAAATAAATGACCAAATTTAATATTTTATACGTCATTACTTGCATTAAATGAGAATTTTTATCATTTATAATATATATCTCATATATGTGCTAAATAAAAAAATTAAAAATTTTATAAAAAATAGATGGCGGGCCAACCCACTTGGCCCGCGGGCTAGCCCACCGCGGGACGGGCTACTAGCGGGCCAGCCCACCTAGGCCCGCATGTTTGGCGGGCTCCTAAATGCTCGGCCCAACCCACCTTTTTGGCGGGCGGGGCGGGCCGGCCCAACGGGTAGCCCATTTTGACAGCTCTACTACCTACGGATGTCAAATTAGTCCGAGACTTGATAAACCCCCTTGACCGCTCTTGGAAACATCAACTTATCAAGTCCCTCTTTACGCCTGTGGAAGCTCGGGCTATAGCTGACATTAATCTCCAGGAAGAAGATGGAGAGGACAACATTATATGGACGGGGACTAGAAACGGAGCTTTTTCTGCAAAGTCTTTGTATGAGCTACTGAGAAGACAAGGCCCGAGTAGCTCCCACTCTTCACAGCATCCCTCCACGTGGAATATTCTTTGGAAAATGGACTCCCTATCTCCTAGAATACAAATTTTTATCTGGAGACTACTGAATAACGCCCTACCGTTACTCTCTGCTATCAATCGTCGAATCCCCGATTACAACAGTATGTGCCCATTGTGCCTACTATATGAAGAAGACGCCAATCATCTTCCTGTATTGTCAAGTTGCAAAAAATGCATGGTTCGCAGCTCATTGGGTCTGCGGGTCAAAAGTAATATGGAGATCAAAACACTACTCATCAATTGGTTGGAGGACCCCATGACTCATAATGCATTCAAGTTAGGAGCTCCTCTGTTATGGGCCATATGGAAAGCTCGATGCTCGTGTCTTTTTCGTAAAGTGGCACCTAGCACCCATCGAATCATTAATGATGCTCATTACAAGCATATATCCTATTTGAAGCATAACTCGGATGAGGCTCAGAAAATTCAAGCCTGGAGGGAGAATAGTTTATTACCAGCGCAATGGAGTGCCCCAGTGTCGAGAGTTATTAAAATCAATGTGGACGGTTCCACATCGTCGTCTTCTATAGCGATGGCAGCTGTGGCAAGGGACTCACAGGGAGGCTTCATCTCTGTGAAGACTTGGATACTAGACCACTACCATGGCATGGAGAGCAGCCTATGGGCAGAGCTTCATGCCATATTGCAAGGTGTTCTCCTGTAACACCCAGTTTTCTGAAATTGAGGTATTTTTGAAAAATTATTATTTTTATTATTTATTAATGGTTTTAGTCATGATATGATTTTTGGTGATTTTAGTTAATTTAAAACTATTTTTCTAAGTCACGACTTATGACTTTGTGATTTTACTAGTATAACCCTAGTGTAAACCCTAGAGATTTCATAACCTAGAGACTAACCATGACCATGTAAGCCTAACCATGTGATTAGGATATCAAATTACCACTTTTTAGTCAAAAGAGTATTTTGGTAATTTATTAGAATTTATTTGGATTTATGTAATTTATTATTCTTTAATTAGTTGATTAGTGCCATGATTAGTCCCTAACCTAGTTTACCCTAATCTAGAGATTAGTCACTAACCTAGGAGGCTAATGTTAGATATTAGCTTTATGTGTAAATATCTAGGTTTGATAATATCTAGATATTTTACTTTTAGATATTTCCTAGAAACCTAAATATCTATCTACTTGGTCCAAGACTTAGAAGCTAAGTTTGCTAGGTGGAAGAACCCTAAAATATCTACCCATGGCAGCCCAACCCTACCCCTTCCATATAAACACACCCCCTTCATTCAAGCCTCATTTACATACACCTAAAACCTAGTTTTTTCCTACAACTTCACACCTCACCATTCAATCAATTTAGCTCCAAATTGAGCCTAGTTTCTTGCATTAGATTCCTCTACACTAGAGGATACCAATTGTGGCTTGCTAGCAAGGATTTGTGAAGCTTTGGACATTAGGAGTTGAAGGAGGATTTCATTCAAATAGGCCTATTTGAGGATTTTGCACTCATAGGTAAATATCCTCAAACCTAGTTAATATTGTGTTTTCTCTTCATAATTGTATGCATATAGGTAAACCCTAGCTGTGTGTCAAGTTTGGTAGGAAATAGGTTTGGTTTGGTGTCCGTATCGGACACGTGTCTGTGTTTAAATTACAGTGTTTGGTGAAATGTCACTTAGAAATAAAAGTTGTTATTTTCTAAAACAAATTGCACATTTGGGTAGCCCTTAGCATGCTGATCACGAAACACAAGGACTGAGCACGTTATCGTGTCATGTCCGTGTCCAAAATGGACACGAACACGCTGTGCACACACAGTGCACTGTGCCCTGCTACCCGACCCCCTTTTCTCCCTCACCTGGACACGTGGACACGTGAAACTTGACACAAACCTAGGGGCAATATCTGACAAGACATCCCCAAAGTTTCGTGTCAAGTCGTGTCGAGCGAGAAATTCGACACGCACTGACCATACACTGCACTGCACGAACACATTTTTTCTCACTGACACGCGAGTCGTGTCGACTCTAGACACGTTTGGACACCTCGTGGTGACACGAGTGTGTAGCCCAACACGTGGGCTACACGTGGACTTGACCACGTGGCCCTACGTAGCGTGTGTCGTATCCACGAGACACGTGCACCGCTGTACGACGCAGTGTAAACAGCGTGTATCAGTCGAGAAAACCCGACTGATACGGGCCTCGTGTCGACGCTGTGTGACACTTGGACACGAAACAGACACTGGGACACCTAGCCTGACCCTAGGCGAACCTACACACGTGTGCACGAGACACGAGGACACGTGTGCCATGTCCTACACGCGTGTGCACCTTAGCACGATACTGTGTACTGTCAATTTACCCGATTTGGGTTTTAGACTCCTGGACACGCCGTGTCGTGTCGTGGTGGACTCCCATGGACACACACGACACGTACACGTGTGGGGACACGATTACCAACCACTAGTTTTGGGTATTGGCTAGGTTTTGGTGTCAGATTTGGGTTTATCCCCAATTTTCAGTATTGAACAGTAATTCCTGTTATTTTTCAGTATTTATTTTGAATTTTGAATTGATTTTTGTGTGTATATATACGTATATTTATGTGTATACATACTGTATATATAAGTATATGTATATGTTTGTGTATGTATGTGTGTGGGTATGTAGGTATGTATGTATGGATGTATATAGGTATGTATAGGTGTATGTATATGTGTGTGTGTGTTGTGTGCCCCTTTCTCAGAATTCTGAGAACAGAACCCCCCCCCCCTCTTCTCACTGTTACACACACCACATGTTCACACACATGACACCCCTCACACTCTCACTCACTCTTGTACACACACACTCTCACATCTCTCTCTATTATTCTCTCTCTCTATAAGTCTATATGTAATATATATATATATGATTATATATGTATATGTATATATGGAATATATATTAGATATGTATATATAGTTTATATATATATATTTGAGGGTTATATATATAGATATGGTATTTATATAATTGGCTATATATATATTGATAATATATAGTATGTTATGAGTATATATATGGTATTATATAAGTTGGGTATATGGTGTATACATTGTAGATATGTATACATATATGAGATGGCCTATGTATATATATATTGTATAGATATGAGTATATACTAAGATACCTATATATATGTGGTAGTGTCCTAGATATGCTAGCCTATGGCTAATAGGGGGTTGCCCTATACTTGGCCTAATTGGCTCTTGAATGGTTGACCTAGGTAGCCTTGTTGACCATGGTTGACTAAAGTCAACTATAGGTCAAACCTTGACCAAATTGACCTAGAATTGACTTGTATAGACTTAAAAGGACTAGTTGACTAAGATTGAGTAAACCCTAGACTATTAGCTAGCTATTTGAGTTTGACCTATATGTGAGTGCCCTAAGTATATAAGGGTATTTGTGTGACTTGGGTTATATGGATAGTTACATGTCAATT